>UFQX01000428.1:1773057-2214758 GCA_900497675.1 Arapaima gigas | reverse complement strand
TTTTTTTTTGTGGGGGGGGGGGGGGGGGGGGGGGGGGGGGCTATTGCTTTTTTGCGTCCAAGCACCGAATATAACACTGGACCCTCGCGTCCAGCTCTACCCAGGTCACACAAAGCTGCTTTGACCGAATTCTTGTTACGGTTAAACATATTTTCCGGCATTTTTCAGTCCTGTCAAACAGTCCCTCGTTTCCAGGAGGAAGATTGGATCACAGTCCTCCATACTGAAAACCAAATTGTCGGGAGGGGTGTCAGTCGGTCCCTTCAAAACACCCCAGGAAGGTGTCAGCAGGCCATGGTGAACAAACCTGAGGTCATGCCAAACATCTTATTTTGGGATATTTACACCCATTTTGCCATTGTTCACACTAAGTGCTCAGCACCGAATAACTCTGGTGATTCTGTGACTTTCTCTTGTCATGACAAGTTTTCTTTACGTTTACATTTACATTTATTAATTTAGCAGTTGCTAAAAGTGACCTACAGCTCTGCAGTGTATTTCACCAACAGATGTAGATACAGATAGAGACATGCAATTTACAGTGAATGAGATATACTTTATAGTGAAGATGTCCCATTACCCCACTGTGGCTGACAGCAGTAGAAATTCAAGGATTCAGTGCAAGACCAAAAAGAGGACGGGTGCATTTGCACTTTTCTGGTAATGCTATAAATGGTGTATTAATTTGAGCACGGGCGGAGAAAAATATTTACACTGACTCTTCAAGTTACTACTGGGTGAACTACACGTATTCAAAAACATGTTTTTTCATATTATTTATTTCTTAATTGCATTTTCTTCATAAATATTTTCAAAAATGCTATAGTTGACTAAATGAGTCCTACATCTCTCTACTGAGCCTTACTGTGTATTTTTTCAAAATTTATTATAGCTGTTTTTTTGAAAACAAAACCCAATTTTGAAATAAATTGAGAGGGGTCAGCATTAAGCGTTTTCATTTTGGTTGTGAGGTAAAAGGGACTTTGAAGTTACAAAGAAAACAAATTGCCAACATTTTTTAGGTCCCAGTGTTCACAAGCTGAGTCATAAATAATGTGTTACCATATTAAGATAGCAATCTTCCCTGCACAACATCGTTCTCTTTCTAACACCGCACTTATAAGATGGCTTGAGTAAAGGTCAAAAAGTCAACTAAATAAAGAAAATGGGAAAAATAAGAGGTCTTTTTATTCTTAAGAATAAGTTTTACAGTACAAAAGACAGGTGTTACTGATAATTTCTATTGCTTGGTGTGACCTCGTTCCAAATTCTTGGAAGAGTGACAGTCAATACCCCGGGCAAATGGTCAACAGCAACATTTACTCTGTCACTGTGCCTTTTTATCAGATCGCAATTGTGGGGACTAGATGGGGCCCTTTCTGTGTGTCTGATAGTGGGGATAGTGTGCATACCTATGCTAACAAGAAGATTACCTCCATGCCCCAGGATGGAGTCCATAACTGGCTTGCTGGCAGGCTGGCCTGCTAGCAGCGCCACAAACTACAAGGAGTTGCGAGAGCCGCATCAGGCCGGTCGTACATTAGCTGGGCTAACTGGTCTTGAGCCATTATCCATTGGCAGGGTTAATTATTACTCACATTGTCCCTACAGTGAAGTGAAGGGTGGGGGGCACTGCTACTTTGTGATGTAAAAAGGAGGTACACCGTTACCAAAACATGGTGAGAGCAAGACCCGCCTACCTGGTTTTATAAAGATGGATATCACAGAAGTCACTGTTTTCTCTTGTTTTGTCTCTTCATTTTCCTTCATCTCTGCATTCTCTTCATCTGGAGAGGGGAGACGAACCCTGCCTGAACTCCATCAATTTCATTAATTCAATTAAACTGAGTTTGTGGTAATGTATTTAAATTCCACCATATCACATTTGGCAATGTGGATGTGGATGTGGAGGAAACCAGAGACTGTGCGAGAGACACTGGGGACAGAGGGAGTGGGGATTAAACAAAAAAGTACTCACACTCATGTTGGTGTGAAGCAAACATTATAATGGTGATTTTTTTTTCCCTTCTTTAAATTAAACATGTCAGAACTGACATTCAGTTTGGGTGGACTTCCTGGCTACCATGAAATCCACCTTCGGCCCATGGTGGACTTCTTCACAGCTTCTCTCAGAGTGCCTTCATGAAACTCCAATTTCTCAGAGGGACCCCTCCCCCACACAAAGGGGAGAGTTGATTATTGAGTTAACCCTCACCCCCTTGAGAAACAATTAGGTGAATGTTACTGCTCATTAAGACAACACCCTATTGTTCCAGCATTACTGGTCTCATTATCAGCTATTTTTCTCTCGTTTTAAAGCCACAAATGTAGCAGAGAAGTCACATTAGAGGGAAGTAATGAGCGTTTCACACTTAATTATATGAGTGTGTGAGCAGGCATGTGTGTGGATAGTTATATTCAGCTGAAGGGAGACTGTAAATTTAAAATAGAATGAGAAGAGTCTCAGTGTTCAAAATAAATGTATTGCTACCCTAGTTTCATTGAGCTGATATAAGCATGGAGGAAGCCGAGTATTTTCCCAAAAAAGCTGGTGTGTCTACATAGAGGGGAATTATAATAATTATGTTCAACAAAACATGCAAGCACCAGGGTTTCTCAGAGTGCTTTGAGCAGACAGTATGTTGCTGTTTGGTGATCTTCTGTCTGAGATTATGTCAAATGCTTTGGGCCTGTTGCTTTCTGGAGTCAAGCAAAGGCAGAGGATCATCACAATGCATGCTTATGCATATTTGTCCAGCTGATTTTTTTTTAGGGTCCAAAGAGAAACTTGTCGTACTCAACCCATGAGAAGACTGGTGGGGTTTGCAAATTTAAATAAAACAAGAAAACAATGTGTTCCTTTACCGTAACATATCCCGTTTATGCATTTGTGGCTAAGACCCTCTTGAAGTCTAATTTTTTTGTGATGAGATGGACTCCTCAGATTTCCACACAGGGCCTCTCTCAACCCCACGTCCGGAGTGGACCCTCAGCCTCTTCATCAGCGAACATAAACACTGCATCCTCTGTTTGTTCCACCAGAGAGACAATGCAGAGATGACACTTTGAAAATGCAAGGTTTTGAAGTCTCTATCCATGATACAGGACGGTTTCCAAGCAGGGAAAGTTTGGTATCTATGTACCCTGATATTCATTACCTGCTCAAAGTTTATGTACTGGAAACTAGTTTTTTTGCATTTTACATCCAGGTCAGTAGTGTGAGATTGCCATTGCTCACCTTCTTAACCAGACTGCTCTTGCACAGCTTTCACTCATTTCAGGTCAGTGTTTTCCTAAAGAATCGAGGTCAGCTTCAGTATGATTACCAGCCATGCAACCAGCAAAGTACCCCATTCCATCACACTGTTGCCTTCATGCCAGGCAGAGAGAATTGCAGGCACCACTCACCCTTTCTGCATCTTACAAATATTCAGCAGCTGGTATTACACATTTTGACTCATTTGTTCATACCAAATTTTACTCTGTGAAGGTCCATTTTCTGTGCTTCTTGGAGCAGTCAAGACTGGTTTCTAGGCAATAAGGTCACTTTTGATTGACACTTTACATGTTGACATGTATTTAGGTCCTCATCACTTGTCTAATTTTGCCAGCTGTTTCTTCTGTTCTTCATAGCTGAGATATTTATTAAGATGTTTAACCCCCCCCCCCTCACACCAGTAAACTATGACACTGGTTCAAGTCATCTCCACCCCACCCACCCCAGGACCTGGCCAGTGTCTTAAAGCCCTTAAACCAGCTTTAATTTAGAACCACCAATTCCCCTTACCTAATTATGGACCCTCTGCTGACCTTTGTGTGTGTCTCCAGCAGTAAATCCTGCAGATTTTCTAAAATTCCCCCGCTTATCAGATCAGTGCCCTTGAAGAAGGAAATTCGAAGCCATATTGTTTGGAGTGATTAAGAGGTTCTTAGCAGGATTCGGGCTTTAGGGGAAAGCCTCCTCATTCCTCCTGTGAAGACACTGTCACAATACAGGAGGATCCCTTTGAAGGATGAGTGCATGAGAAACAATTGGATGTAGCAAGATTCCTTCTTTTAAAAAAAAAAACGCTTTTTATTTTCAGTCAACCCCTTCTCAGCACTCCTGATTGTCGCCTGAAGGTTGAAGATCCTGAATGTTCATGGAATTTATTGTGTTGACCATTTGCCCCGGGTATTGACTGTCACTCTTCCATTTACTGCGTGAAAATTGTCAATATATCAACACTCTAGCTTTTAAACTTTACTGGATTTAAATAGTATCTTCAGGAAAAGAACACTACATTTCATTATTTTAATTAATTTATTTTTCCATTTGTCAAGCTAATATATTTGCCTTCACATACATACTCTTTTCTGTCTGAATCAGGTATTTGTCATTTTTTCACAGCCCATTATCCATTTTAGAGATAATCCATGTCTTTCCTGTAATAACTGCTTGCTCACAGGAACTCTACTGTTGAAAAACAAAGGCAGCTGGCTTCATTGCTAACTATCTAAAATCCCAACAAGGCTTGGATATGTCAAAAAGAGTTTATTAAACAGGGTAATGTTTGGTTATTGAGAGGGTAATCCTTCAACTGCCAAATACAAAATCTTGGAAACTCTTTATCAGTCAGGCGTATGTAGTCCTTAAACTCACGCAGGTGTTCCTGTTCCGGCAGTATAAGGATCAGGGACACCTAATCGTACATCTACACAAACATCTCCCCACTCCTAAAAACACCTGGCCCAGAGCAGACTTTGCCAGAGACTTGGGTGTTCCATGCTAAGTGCAGTCAAGCTCTCGCACCACAGCGGATGCCGTAACTGTGCTTCACAAACGTATCATGCTTGTGTCTCAGAGTGAAAGGTCAAACCAACAAACCCTCTCTGAGGAATGGGGCATTTCTACAAAAGAGGTACTTTCCTGGGCTCCCTTGTGCAAGAGCAAAAAAAAGTGGAAAAAAAAGAAACAAGCGGTGATAAGATGCCAGGACTGTTGTTTGTCTGTGTTTGGATTTGGGATGCGGTCATGGATAGAAAAACAAAAGGGGCCACACTCTTCGCAGGAACTTCCTGTCGGAAGTGGGTTGGGAGCCACCAGGTCCTGTCAATCCGGGTGCTGGGTGGGCCTGCATTTGGACCCCGTGCTCTTCTGCAGTGTGTGCATTTTCATTCCTTCCTGGTTGGGCCTCAGCATAGCAATTATGATATACTCTGCTTTCCTCAGAGGGGCTTCTGCATTCCCTGCTCACAGGGTGGCCGCAAGAATGTGTGTGTGGCATCAGATGTTGGCTGTCAGCCTTCAGCATGCAATTCGACTTCTCTCCATGGACTTAAAATGGTGTCTTTTTGGCAGAGGCTCTGAAAATGGGTTTTTACGCATGTGCCGACTGCATTAATTAGAAACGTGTATTTGAGGAGATGCTGATGGGTTTGACACATCTTTTGGCTTCTGTCTTGCAGAATTTGAATTTAAGGAGACATATTTGTACCTTCATTTGTCCCTGAGGTTCCACATTATGGCATCACTGAGGACATCTTTAAAATAAGCCTCAGAAGTCCACGTCCAGGAGTTAATATAGACTTATTGCAAGACATGCTGTGTTCCAGGGTGCTGTTTTGTAACAGTTGGAGGTTACATGTCAATATCTATTTCTGGTTCCTTCAAATACTTACCGTTCCACTGCATGACATAATTGAGGTCTTCTTTAGGGTTAACATCGGGGCCCATATCTCTTTGCTGAACGCTAAGGAACCCCCCATCCAGTGGTTACTGTAGACTTATTCTAGAAAATACTTCTTTTATGTAACTAGCAATACATGAAATTAGTGTGGTGAAAACATCAGTTTTTTTGTTTTATGTGCAGGGTTTCCCACCAGTTGGTTTGTCTCCTTCACTGAGTTAAATATGCAATTCTTTAAAATTTTGCAGATGACCTCAGCATCTGTGCATGGTCCACCTAACCAGTGTGGATTCAGCAGAAGGAGACAACCGGTATGAGAAAATCCAACAATGGCAGTAAAAACGCCCCAATCATGACAGGTAACAAATAATAACCGTCTCAGGTCACTCCACCGGCCGTCACACTTGGAAAAAACCAATTGAAAGAAATGGTCCGTAAAGGTCTGAAGTGAAATATGATGGGAACTTAATTTTTGCAGAAATTAAACAGGTTTCTTCTGGGCTAACTCAGTATTAGCCCAGAATGTGCTTCTCACACAGCAGAGAGACCAGAGCATAAACGGCCAGCACAGATGAATCAGTGCAATAACTGAATAGATCAATTCGTCAGAGGCCAAATGCTTACTGGATCACTTTACCTAACAAGGTCGTCGCTCCTTTTTCTGGCCCCTCCTCCCATTCTCCAGAGCACCTGCTGATTGGGCAGCAGCATTCCAGTGGGGTCTTCATGGGGAGCTCTTGCTTTTATGAGCTGCTGTAACCGACAGGCGTTAAACTGAGCAATTAGGCTGCTGCCGAGCAGTCAGCACTTTATAACGAAAGGCTCCTTCAGTTCACAACAAAGCTCTGTTCATTTTCCCATTTGACCTTTGCACCCTTTTCTTGGGGCACTGGGACACTGAGGTATTACAGGTAGGTATTATGGGCAGCATACCTCTCATGAGTAATCCCTCAATTCTGTCTAATTGGACATATCGCTCTGCTGGGAGGAGAGGAAAGTGGCGTGTCATTAAGACAAGATCTGATGTTCTCAGTTCCCCGGACACTGGGGGTCGGGCCCTCTGGCTGCCCTCAGGTGACACATTTGCCCCCGGTGTCAATCAGAGCCTGACAGCAGGTGTGTGGGCGACTGAGGGTAGCAGAGGAGGGGTTCAGTACAGACAGGTAACAGTGAGTCGATAGCAATGGCAAATCAGCTGGGATAAGACCTGTCCAATACCATAAACACCACTGTCCTGAAAAGCAGAAGTACAACAAAGTGTGTGACTCAGCAGGGAATATTGACCTTTTCAGAAATGCCAGAAAGAATTGAACACTTGAAAAGTGTTCCAAAGAGGCATATGCAGACACTACAAAAGCAACAAAGATGATATAAACAATGGAACTTCATGCAATTCCATTCATTGATCCATTATCAATAGGCCACTGTGGTCCAGAGTCTGTCCCAGAAGCATAAGGCCTGAGGCTGGGTACAGACTGGGCAGCATGTCAGTCCATTATTCATGTAATTGGGAAAGTAAAATGGAAAAAAGCAATTGCAGGGTATTGTATATAATGTAATTGCACAGAATAAATACAAATTAAAAAGTTGTCTCTGTGGAGAAATTAAATTCACTGCATCTGCTACATATGAAAAAGGCCAATCCTGCTCAGTACATGGTTACATTGTTTACTGCTGATTTACGATATTTAATATTCACCATTTTCAGTGCCATTTTGCAGAGGTTTTTGTTGCATATTTGAAAGAGCTGTTAATTTATCATCTTTTATCTCACCAGAGAAGTGGATACTTTTCACTGTCAGCAAAATATTTTAAAAATCAGTGTATTTATGTGACCACTTATTTGCACGATGCCGCCGCAGTGTCCCGTGGTTTCTATGCAATCCCCATCTCCTCATATTCAACTCAGAATTTCTTAAGCCCATAATTTGTGTGTGGGTTCCATTTGATTTGAAATCTTGTTGCAAAGAAACGTTTTATTTATTTGATTTCTTTTATTTCTGCAGACGATATTGTTTGTTGGGTCTACAGAGGCATTTGTTGTCTTTGGGCGTGTGGCCTATGAGTAATTCCAGAGGTTGGTAGCATTCTGATGCAAGTCCTTCCTATCGTTGTATCTTGTTTCGTATTCGGACAGCACAGACAGCAGTCACTCGGATGCAACGGCACTTTATTCTTAAATTGCACATCATTAAGCACATCAATTACCTGTGAAATTGATCACCATGGTGACGGGAAAGGCAGCAGCCAGCCGGACCATACAGCCAGACTTTTGCTTTTGTGTGCATCATCCAGTGCTCGTTTATGGTTTGAGGCATTGTGAGTGAGGGGTGGGGACTTGTGGCTGAAGGAAAAACAACCTTGGCTTTACCAGATGCTCCAGCTGATGTGGGCTGCATGCAAGTTGATCCAGCAGTACTTGGCCATGGAGCCAGAGGACACGAATGACAGGAAACTGGCATGTCTGGCTGAGCTGCAGATTTGTGTAACTCCCTGACCTGGGGTGGGTTGTGCATATATGTGTGTTGTGTGTGTGTTTGTATGTGTGTGCGCATGTGTACGTGTGTGTTTGCTTGTTTGTACTGTGTGAGTGCCTGCCCTCAGTTCAGTGTTAGGTGGTGCAGGAATGTACTTCAGTCATGCTGGGCCAGGTGACAACACTTTGAGCTCAGATTGAACCTGAATTCGGTGTTTTTGCCCAAACTTTTGCCCCATCAGCAACCAATGATAGTATTATTCTCCAGGCTCTCCCACAGGACCTTGAAGCCCCATCTGACTTTGCAAGACTCTATTTATTTATTCATCCACTCATTCGTATAACTCATTTGTAAAGTTTTTATGGAAACCTTCAATTTCTCTGCCCCTCAAAGCTGAGCTGGTACTTCTCTATGGCATGACACAGATGCCGGAGTCAAGCCAGGGTTGTTGTTGTTGGTCCGGCAGGCTCCTTCCACACTAGCTGGCGGCAGACTAATAAAGGCAGGCGGCTGGGTTTCTGCCGCTGGGGTAATTGAGAGTGAGGCCCCTCAGGAGAGCAGACTGAGGGGCTCCGCGCTGTGGGCCCAGACTAATGGGACGCCATTCAAGCCATAAAAACCGCCTTGAGCAGCCAGTGAGCTGCCTTTCTTATGCCACATTCACATACTTCCTTGCTGCCTTCCATGACAGGAGGAGGGCAGTGGCCAAAGGACAGGAAGAATGGACAGGCACCCATGTACGCAAAACAGCCAGGTCTAAATGTGGCAAATTCATGCCCTAGTGTGGACCCCCCAGCCTGTCCTGCACAAAGTTAAAGGTCCCAAGAGATGTTCGAGGCTGTAGAGCTGTAAAGGATATAGAGGAAGAAAACAAGGTGCATTCAGCACGGGTGCACACAGGAAAGGACCGCTTACAAGGGTTGCTTGACATGGGCACATGATAGTCACTCACTCTTGAGGGAAACCTAATAAGAGCTGTGTGAGCCTTACCTTTATTTTTTTAGCTGACTCTGTTCACCAAAGTAACTTGTGTTCCCAAGGTGACAACCATACACCAATGAGAACCAAGTGTGCAGAGCCACAGTGCTACTAGGCAGACTTTCAGAGACAGGAGGCAAGGAGCATCATGCACTTTACACTCATACAGCAGACACTGTGCCAGTGCCCTGGGTTTTTATAGTAGAATTTCTCTCATAAAGTGTGACAATAAAATCCTTGCGTTTACTGGAACAATGTAATCAATCCCTTTTTTGTACTATTTAGGGACTGGAGCCACAAGAATTCTAATGAACTACTCTTGTTCCCACCCTTCGCCCACCTCACAAACTTCGTACGCAAACTCAGCTCTGCATGGAAATATTTATCTGAGCTCTAATTAATCCGTAATTAGTTTTAAGATTGGTTTTATGGACTGTTGCATGTAAATAATAGGAGAAAATCTGGAATAACTCTTAGGGAAGATAAAAAAGGAATAACCAAAACTGGGCCAATATTCCTTGCTGTTCTATACTGACTGTGTCTGTTGTTTCATTAATGGGAGCAAGTCAGCAGGCACCTTAAACAGGCATTAGAGTATTTTATTGTGGCATTATTCATCTGTTAAACAGAAGTTAATAACAGAACCGAACACAACTGGGACATAATAACATAAAAACAACAACAATGAGAAAATATAAATACAAGTAACTTTTATAGTAGAAGAATGTTAGACACTACAGTCAAACACATATCTCTCTAGGGACCTTCTGGTGCGGACAACAGCAATAAAATGTATTTCCTTGCCAAATGTGTAAGAATATTAAATATACATTTTACATCTTCATCAAGAACAATAAAAAACAATAGTTTGCATTGTGGTTTAACAAGAATAAAAAGGGGAAAAATCAAACTTGTAACAGTAAGCTTGTGGAACGGTACATTTGCAGAATAAATGTATGAAAGTGTCTGAATAAACCTCACATTTAAAACACAGTCGAGATGTCCCTGGAAACATCATCTGAAGATGTACTAGATTAAGGTGGATTTTGTAAATGAATGTGAAGGTTTGTCGCTCGATGCTGAGGGAGGTGCAGGTAGGGAAGGCCTCAACACACATAGAAAGTGATTCATCAGAGTTTAAAGAGAAGTCAAAGTCGTGTTCCCATGTCTCCCTTATAGCATGATAATAATACTTGGAGAAACCTTTCTTTATAGTAATTTGCAGTTTTACATCAGTGCATTCAGTGGGACTCGATCCCAGAGCCTTCAAGGGAAAAATCCAGTCTCTTAGACACCACAGTGCTGCAGTCTGGCTCTAGTCCCATGACCAGTGTGTACAAGAGGCACTAAAGAGTGTAAACCTGGCAGCTTTCTAGAAACACAGAAGCTCTGTGCAAGAGGGAGCAGGAATTCCAGGTACATGAAACACTTCCTTGTGCCCACTGGGCTTCTTGTCAAGGTGTCGGGTTCCTTCCACAAGGGACTCACTGGCTCTTTATTGGGGGGTCAACCTTAGCACCCAAAACAGCGGTCTTAGAAAGGCTCAGATGGCTACTTCACCCCTCAGAACTTGTGAGGAAATGAGCTGGACATCAGCAGCATAACTTGGTTTTGTTTTGGTTCAGACATGCAGGAAACCCGTCGATGGAACAAATGAGCTTCCAGTTCAAATGAATGACACTGCTATGCAAGTGGCTACTGCTCATGGAGAGTTTAAAGTTTCAATATTGGAAAACATTAAGTCCATGTAATTGCTGAGTGGAGGAAATGCTCCGCACCCCCCCCTACCCACCCCTGCTCCCCCCACCCCAAATTTCTGGCCAGAAGTTGTTTTATTCACCCTCCTCTCCTTGCCAGTGAGCTCAGAAAGAATGGAAAAGGGAGGGCATTTTTAATCTGATATATTTTTTTTTGCTTTGGTGAGTGCAGTTTAATAAGCCTTTGGTCGGTAGGAATCTGTCTACGAGTGCCACATGTAACGGGTCACCGTCAGGCTGTCTCCCTTTTGGAGCGCCCCTCGACCGCAGCAAGACCCCTGCGCTTCGGGTGGGGAAGTAAAGCAACCCTCTCTCCTACATGCCTCTCCTCCGCTGCTGTCCCAGTCTATTACAGCCAAACTGGGCTCAGATAGTGAGGTTCAGATCCGGAACTTTTCCCAGACCTTAATGGACAGGGTCAGACCTGAGATGTGTCCCATTTTGTTTTGATTCTCAGCTTGTTCACTTACATAGCCTTTAATGTCAGGAGACACACATTGGACTGCAAATGAAGCAGAAGACAATTGAAAGACAAGAGCCCATCACATGTGTAGCAAAAGCAGAGTATAAAAACATCTAAAAATCTTTTACTGAATGTTGACCAGTGACCAGTCAAGTCTTTTTATTGAGACTCTGAGAATTGTGTAAAACCTGAAGTGCAGGCTGTGTAAAGCAGCAGCATCCACTCCTTGAATGGCGGTTGAATGTTTGTCTTTATAGGACAGCCACTACAGAGCTTTATGAGAATTCGTGTTTTAGTGTGTCCCTTTTTCTGTCGTCTCCAGGAAGCAGGGCTCTGATTACCCCCGTATGATGCTTGCTATGCCAGTGGCATGATGGGTAAAAGCCCAGTTGCTCCGTGAGTAAAGTTCTTCTCATGCTGTGCGTGGGTGTTACTGCCAGCGCCGGCATTTCACTGTTTCCAACACCTCAAGATGCTGGAAGACATGGAAAAAGACCTCATGCTTTGCTCCTCTTAGGCTAAAGAAATCTGGGGACTGAGGACTCTCCCAAGAGCTGTGGAGATGGGGCTAAGCCTGTGGTGGGGGGTGGGAATCAGGAATTTTAATGATCGGAAATTAAAATGCTTGGGGAAATGTGGTACGGCCATTGGTGGCGTGAGCTACTGTGAAGTGTTGATTGTGCACTTGAAGATTCCGCGTTCCTTTTTTCCCCCTCTCTGTTGCCCAGACCTTCCCCTCAACTGTCTCTCAGTAATTATGGGAGGAGCCACTATTGTTACCCAGGCTGTTCTGGGTAGTTGGTGTTGCATTGCCATGAATGGCGAAAGGCGCACTCCCCAAAGGTGCACTCCCCAGAGACGCCATCCTGTGTAGCACTCACAGTAGAATAAGGCACAGAACTTTGAGGATAGGCCAATTTGGGATGGGGATTTAATGAGGGAAGTGCAAATTGACCCCCCCCCCCCCACACCCCTGACAGCTCACAGCAGGAACAGGGGACTGGAGAGTGGTGTGGACAGGGTGTGGATGGGTTGAACAGGATGGAGTTGTCTCCAGCACTCCTTGGCCCAAGTGGTGTGGACGCCCTGGGGCAACCGGGACGTGTGGATGGGGGTGATAATGAGGAAGCTGTTAGCTTTTACAGGGGTGTAATATGGGCTTGGGTGGGGGGGTGAGGCCCAGAGACAGTGGCAATGGGGACACTTTGGGAGTGATTAAGTTTTTAGGGAGCTGGCGTGCAGATACAGAGGTTAGAGGGTAAAAAGGGAGGATTTATTAGGGCTGTAAATTACAGGCAGACGTCCATCCGTTCCCCCCTCATCCATCCCCCCACTCCCTCACTTCTCTTCTAGGCAGAGAGACTGGAGCTGCTACTCAGGCACCCCTGCCTCACACACAGACAAACATCCACACACAATACCAACAAAGCCTCACATATCTGAGTGGATAGGAAGCTGAGCAGTTCCGCTCATCCATGGCCCCTGTTTACGGTAACCTTCGCACTTGACAGTGAAACATGCTAGCAGCCGCAAAACACCCTGGACATGGAACGAATCATAAGTATCACAAGTGCATGTTGATGAGTAAATTTGTGTCCAGAAAACCCTGTTGCTAACAGCTGTTTGCATTAAGAAAAATCTCTGAATAACTTAAGTCCAGCTTCTGAAAGCTGAACCTCAGCCTAAACAATCCATGTTCTGTACACAGTAATCACAGTCACATTTACTGAGTTATGGCATGACATTTACTTTGCCAGAGGCCAACAATTAAGGGAAAAAACACAAACTTTCACAAGGCTCTTTTTTTATTTTTTAAATATTATTAAAAGCAGTGCAGATCTTTGCGGTTGCATGATGCTCTGCTAATTAGAGGGTCTGACACTGAGAACTGTGTGGCTGTGGCCAATGTGCTGGACGTGAAGGAATGCGAGCATCTTTCACAATGGGCGCCGTGCAGAGATCTGAGCCTGTGGTTAGTCCAGCAGGAAAGTAGCCCGAAAAGTGTGACCCCTTTAGTCTGGCCACTTCCGCACACTCCTTCCCCAGAAAGCTTCACTTGGGAACAGTTTCTGAGCACCACCAGGCCACTATTTCAGTTTGCACCCTTCAAAACATCCTACCCACAAACCTTTTCAGCCCACAATCTGCTGTACACAACATCTACATTCTTTCATTTGGCAAATTCTTTTCTTCAAAGTGACCAACAACTCAGATTGCACAAACGTGCATCAACAACAGACAAAGAGCTTTAGTCACAGACACATGATTGTCAAAGAACAGCTTTTGTGTCTGATATTACCATGTTGCTCATTCACATTCCACAAGTAGTTGCCTATTAAAGTGACATTTAAACAGCAAATGCATAGATAATCATAGCAGATGGTATTGACTCATTTATGTAACTGACAAAAGATCAGGACAGAAATGGGTCCTAAATAGATGGTTTTAGATATACTGAGGGACAAAGGGAGCTCTTTCCGCCACGCTGGAGCAGAAACTGAGAAGCAAAATGCTTTAGATTCTGAATCCTTGGTTAACAGGACCACCAAACAGCTTCCATAAGTTTTAGTGTAAGAATCTCAGACTAGAAGTTATACGTGTAGAATATAAAGAAAAGGTCTGTCAACAGCAGCTGGCCTCTGGGCTCAGATTAAGAGTCAGGACTTATTTTTGAAAACCATAGAAAATGACGTGTTTCTGAAATCCACAAAAAATGTTGTCCCATTACGTGTTTATGAAACCCACAGAAAATTATGTCCTGTAATAAACATCTGTGGTTCAATCTCTTTGCTTTCTCTTCCAACTAGTCATGAAGGACTGAAGTTGCTCAGGAGAGCACAGTGAAAAATCATAATAATAATAATTATTTTTTAAATTACCTGTGCCATAGTATTACAATCCCAGTATAGATAACTGTCTTGTTGTTATTTTTTGTCTCTGAGGACACGAAGGAGGCTTTTACTGCACCAGCCCTACGAGGCCTCTGAGCGACCCTGCATGGGCGCCAGGGATCAACGGTGTGGAACAGCACTCTCCATTTCCTTTCATACCCCGAATTTAAAAGAGAAAAAAAATTCTGCTCGGTTCACTTTCCAGTGGCTGCTGGGAAAGCCAGGCACGCGAGGGCTAAAGGGTTGAAAGTTCACCCTGACGGCTGGCCTCCTATCTGCGGCAGTGCCGGGGGGTGCCATGCAGGGTGCTGTTTGTCAAAGGGGGGGTGTCAGCCATTTCTCTGATGTCCTCTGGGTGAGCTGCTGTTATGGCAGTCAGTCCTGCTGTCCCATTCTTGTAAGTCCTTATCAGGGACATAAGGAAGGGAAAGGACAGAGAACATGGGAGGCCTCAAACACACTGGATCTGGCTCTGTTCCAGTCCAGAGGGAAAGGGTGGGGTGCCTGGGGTGTTCCCGAAGGTCACGAGGTCCTTCAGAGTGTTAAGTGCTCATGGGTAATATTTTTTGAATTAGCTGACGCCATTGCTGAAAAAAAATTCCAATGTTAGGTTTGTACAATAAGCTTTTTTAAATTATTTGCCCATTTATGTGGCTGGGTAATATTTACTGGCAAAAAATCATGGTAAGTACCTTGCTGAAGGGTTTTATAGCAGGGGTGGGATTTGTACTTGGGCCTCTTGACTGAAAAGTGACAGCTTTAGCCATTACACCACAAGCTGTTTTTACATAGGTTGTGTTCAGTCTTACTGTATACAGTGTTTTTGACAGAGGTTCAGACTCTTTGGATATATGCCACTAACTCCAGCAGCAGCAGGTGGTGTAGCAGTTAGAAGCACTGCTTTTGGACTTCGTCTACCCTGGTTCAAATCCCACTTCCTGCTATACCTACGTTGATAAATTGAGGCAAAAAAATTGACTAGCTTCTTAAATTGTTAAATTTCACTTTCATAGCTGAATGCTGCAAGTCAGTTTGGAGAAAAGTGTGAAATAAATGTGATAACTGTTTAAACTCAAACCCTTTGGCAGTAATTGCAGGAGGCTGAGCAGGAGCAAGCAGCGGGCATGCACTCAAGGAGAGGAGCATCAGAATGCTTGCACTGTCGCGTCACCCATCGCGGGAAGGCTGCTCCCTAACACTCGGCGTATGGAACCAATCTTGCCTGTCACACTGACAAATAACGCAACGCGTGGCCACTTGAAGCACACGACCCGCTGGCGCAAACGCTACCCTTTGTGATGGAGTTCCCTCTTGGCGAGATAAATGCTGCTGTGTCCTCCTGCCCTGCCCTCTGGGGAGCCCCTCAGGGGCAGATAAGACAGGCTTTGATGTAGGGAGAAGGGGCAGAAAGTCCAAGAGGTGGGGAAGATCCAAGGGTACCAGCACAGCTGGGGGTCTGGACCAGAAGGAGTGATGTCCCCTGGTGTCTGCAGAGATGTACCACACATCAGACCTTACAAGCCACCCAGTTAGTCAGCCAATATCAAGTCAGCCCTCATGTGTCTCCTCCAGCGTCCCTGGATCCCACGGGGGGAGATGAAAGACTCGGGTGTGGTGGCGTCAAGGGGGTGGGTGCTGGGGTTGGGGAAAGCTGCAGCATGCTGGGATTTTTATTTCTCTTTTTTCTTATTTTTTTTTTTACAATGCTGCTGTTCCAAAGCGCTGTAACTCAGTGGAAAGACAGGCAGCCTGTCTGTCTCCATGTCCCCTGCCTAATTGGAACCAGTGCTGCATGTACGTTGCGGCAAAGGCGCACGCAGAACCATGGTGGTAGTGTAAATCTCACACACACACACACACACACACACACACACACATACACACCCACGCCTCCGTGCACACGCGCGCACACCATCATGGTGTGATGCAGCGTGAAGAAGGGAAAGTGACCTTGACCGCACTCAAGGTAGGACAGGAGGAATTCAACTCCACAAGGCCCACCAGAGCAACATGTCCTGTTCTGCTGCCAATGCCATTTCCATGGCAAACAGGGACTGCTTCATCTCCAGTTGTGAGATAAATATCCAGATTAGCACGGGGTCAGGTGCTCAGTGTATTTCCATTAATTACAAATATGTAAGGCCAGATAAGCGTTTATCACAGGAGAATAACGAAACATTTCAGAATCTGTGGTAAATAAACAAAATTAAATGTGATTAAAATTAAATTAAATTAAAGTAAATATCATATTTACTTATTTAGCAGACGCTTCTTCAAAACAGCATACAATTATTAACTACTAGTAAACTTAAATAGTTCTTGACTTTTATCTTAGGTGACCTATAGTGCTGTATAGACTGCAGTGAACTTTTTACAGTCACTTTATTCATCTATGTAGTAGTGGAGCGATATAATGCATGCACACACACACACACACACACACACACACACACACATAAACACTAAATACACTAAACGGCAGTTTAGAGTTTACAGTCACCAGTTCACCTAAAACACGTCTCCATGCAAAGATAGGAAAAACATGCTAACTACACACAGATTGGGCTGAACTGGAACCCATGGCTGAACCCACAGCCCAGGAATTGTGAGGCACCAGTACTACTCATTGTGCCAGCTAGGAGAAATAGCCACAAATTTATTTTGAAATCCACCTTGTGTATGTTTAGTCTGAATATTTGAATTATTCATTGTTTAAGTTTGTCAACCTGATAACCAGTGTATGCAAGTGTGTGTGTTTGTGTGTGTGGGTGTGTGTCAAGGAGACTGTTTCTTTAAACTGAAATCAAGACTTCTATAGGAAAAGCTGTTGCTACATCTGTCCTAAACAGGTATAAATGACTGAACTGGCTAAAGTGATACAAGGTATGAAATGTAATTGTCAATCTGCAGCACTTAGTGTTTCATTCCTTATAAGTTGACTTGGTTCTGGTCAGTACATTGCCAGGCTGTAAGCTACACCACAAGCTACTGAATGTGCTCACCAAGATGCTCACAGGGCACTCTGGTCAATTTTTGTTACACTCCATAAAAAGTAATAATATCTACAGTGCAGCCTAATTCGAACATTTATTTGTACAGTGAAAACAGCAATATAGCTGAGAATACATATGGAGAGCAGAACAAATTTCACTCTCAAGATTTATTTCACAATATGTTTGTTCAGTTTAACTTCGTAGTCCATCTATTAAACAGTGGATACTAAAATAACATTTTAACTGGTAACATTGAACTGAGGATCTTATACATCTACTGCATGTATAATAATTGTTAACATGCAGTATTATAAATATGCAAATATACAGTAAATTAAATCTAATTTCCTTTCACATGGTGATTATCTGAAATTAGATGTCATATCTTGAGAGACAACATTTACATACTGACAAGTGATACCAGAAGGCTTCAAAGCAGGAACTTTGCAGGCTCCTGAGGTTTATCGCAGTTTGCTTGATGCTTTCCAGACTTCACCAAGAAGACGTCTACTAGATCATCCCCCAAGGAGCCGCCAGCAGTATGGGGCACGTTCAACCTCCAGCTGGATACCACCCTGCTATGTCTTCGCCGTTCACTCAGCACTCAGCAAGATCAACTTGTTCGTGCATTTACAAATTAACACCTCCCAGAGTTGATTTAACACTGTCAGGATTGATCTAAGACCCCACTGAAAGAGAGGTGCAGGTCATCTGCTCTTGTGTCATTGGGAATAAACGGTAGTCCACATCTGCTCAGTGGTAAGTAAGGAAACAATCATACAATGATTATTGACTAATATTTAATTTACACTTTTGTTCAACAGAGCACTATAACACACACACACACACACACACACACACACACACACACACACACACACACACACACCACCGCAATTTAGAGCCACCAAATCACCTGAAAAACATGTCTTTGGGCTGTGGGAGGAAACTGGAGCACCTGGAGGAAACCCACATGGACATGGGGAGAACATGCAAACAGAATAATTAGAGAAAATTATGGCTGAATAAAACAGTGGTCTGCATCTGGGGTTGTGTTTTGGGGTGTCGCCACATGAGCATTCCGGGTGTTTCTGTCACACTCGTCACTGTTTCACCTCTTCAGCTGGAGATGGAGGCCAGGGGGAGGCTGAGGGTGTGGAGACAAGAGGTTTGGCAGCTTTGAGGGTAATGAGGGCATTCATAGAAAGACTGACCAAGCCTTGTCAGCATAGTTAAGTTACAACTGATGTTGTACCCCTCCTGGCAGATTCCAGAATGGTGCTGAATGTGTCAAAATGTGATTCTTCAGTCTACAAATTTACAGATGGTCCACAAAAAAACCATCACATTCTACATTAATATAGTCACATTGCAGATGCATTTTCCAGAATTGACTAGCAGGACTTATTGGGGCAGTTCTCAATGTTATGGCTGTGCCCACCACAAGGAATACATGGTTGTTCCTGAGGGTCTCAGGACAGTCACAGGAAAAGAAATATCACAGTGTTATAAGGGGATTACTTTACTGGCACAATATGAAGGATTATTGAAATAGTAATAAAAGTAGAATAGATATAACAGCATCCATATATATTTAATATAGTAACATTTGAGTGAGTTTATGTGCAAAACTTGAGTATCAAGTTGATCAGTGAGAAGCCTTTTTAAGTAGCATTTTGAATATATATTATAATTTGCTGTAATTGTCCCATGCACGGTTTTTATCCTGTTAAACATTTTTATTCAGTATAAAGATGTTTGATTATTATATACTCATAACTATTCCAGACTGGAATGTCACTGGAGTTTAAGTGAAATTGGTAATTTCATCCACTCAAACTTAAAAAAATATTTTGTCTCCTTAATAAATTCAATAAAACTATATGAATTACCCCTGTGTGTGCCAGCGTTCAGGGTTACCAGGCCAGGAAGTTTCAAGAGTTGGCAACAAGAAAGTTCTGGAAAAACTTACAGTTTCGACATTTATATTGTACAATCTCCTGTTTTACAGAAACAAGTAGCTTGTTGAAGGCTGTGAGAGCAGAGACCCTGTTGAGAACCACCAAATCTCTGTTTCTCAAAGCTGTTGCTTGCAAGTGGTGTGAACTCTGTTTGAGGCTGTTTGCAGATGTAAAGACAGAGCTGTAGCAGAGCGGTTTTATCGTGTTTTGTTCAAGGTTTTGTGCAGCCGCTAGTCCTGCCCATGGACCAAAATGTGGCTTGGAGAACGTTATAGTTCTGTTCTCCAGGACTCTGTGGACAGCCCTGGTCTAAGTCCTCATCAGGACCCAGATGAGAGAAGTAAACTTGACCCAAGTATCACAGCAGATCTTCGCAACCTTCAATCTTCAAACGCAAAGCCACACACACACACACACACACACACACACACACACACATCCAAAGCTGTACACAGCTGCCCCCAGTCTCTGCCACATTCCAAAGACCCCCCTCCGACCCATCTCTGTGCCCTGTTTATCCAGGTGTCGGGGGGGGGGGGTCATCCTCCACCGTAAGACAATACTGACACCTCTTTTCACAGCTTTGCTGGGCTATACAGAGAGTAGGCTGGGGAAAAAATGAACACAAAACCTAGCCTCTTGCCATTTTTATTTGTCTTTTTTAATCATCAAAATAGATATTTAAGAGATTTAGATAAGATAAGATTTGCTAGTTATTTGGCCTCTAGATTCCCCGGGAATTTTTGTCACCCATTTGATGGATATCTGATTGGAAAGGAGCACACTCCCATTCTGGATTCACTGTTGTATAGCTCTAAGCCTCCATAATGATGAGGGGTAATTATGTAATAAACAATATATTTTACAGAATTAATTTCAACAAAAAAATAATACTTGTGCATTTTATGTATAAAAATAAACCAAAGCTAATTCATAGCCTGGCAGTGCATATCCAAAACCATTTATTTACATAAATTAAAACTGCAGTATACAAGATGTGTATGCGTGCAAATTGTTTTATAAATGGCTACGCATGAATTTAGAGGCTAAAGAGCACATATTGCATTCATTTGATGTTTGGGTTAAATCTGAGGCATTGATACTATGCTCATACACATAGCGCTTCTTAAAGATTACCATGTCTAGGGCTTTCAGCTGAGTAATATTTCTTCTAATAACAGTAGCAATCCTAGGTCTTAACTGAGCATGATAACTTTTTTATAACTTTGTAAACCCTTGGTCTTTGAAACATAATCATGTCCAGGAGATGGTTATTTCAGCTTGAAAACCCAGAGAGGATTAAATGGATCCTTCACTGTATTCCTTATAGTAGGTAGAGGAGTTCATTGAACAGGGGTCCTTGAGCAGAGCCGAAGGGGTGGATGTATGAAAATTAATATCTGACTCTCCTAGGTAAGGCTTAGAGGTTGGAGGTGTCACAGAGCTTATGGCAAATGGTGATGAATCCATGTGTGTTTGCCACAGCATTTCCCAGCTCCATCCTAGAGGTTGGAGAGGACTTTATACAGCCAAGCTGCCATAGCTACTGCAGAATGGGACCACTGGTACTATAGTTATTGACCATGTAGGACAACTCCTATTCTGGGCTCTTAATGTAGCTGACTTTTTTGCATTCACATAGTTTTATACTTACATTTTATAATTTAGCACATACTTTTCATCAAAGTGACATACAATGATTATTAACTAGTATTTAGCACTTTCACTACTACAAGGCAAATAAACTTGTTTAAAACCACCACATCAAATACCTTTTTCCATAGAGTACAACAACCCATGCTAGGACTTAAACCTGCAACCCTATTACCGACCCATGTTACTGTCCACTATTCTGGCTGCTACTCATTTTGTGTTGGCCCAGTAATTTTGTATAAAGCAGCTCAACACATTCATTTGACCAGAGAGGTATATTTCCACAAGTTCTTAGTGTGTGGACCGGGATTGGAAAATACAGGCACTGTTTAAGGCTGTCACAACCTGTGGGAGCAACAGCCTAAGTGAGACCTCAGGGCTCCAGTGTGAGGCCAGCTAGCAGAGCTCAACACACCTCTTCCCAATCCTTAATCAGTCAATCACTGAATTACGATGTTTTAAAAAGGAGAGTCTGGAAATGGTTAGGTTGACGATTCTTAGTCAACACTTACTATAGTATGTTCCTGTGAGAGTTGCTCTGATGATTTCTGATCCTGTATACCTGCCTCTTGTTCCAAGTTCCCATTCCCAGTGTGTACCTGAATATTGTCTTTTAATTGTTCCAAGTGCAGTATCTTCCAAGTCTCTTTGTCTTTTCATTCTCAAGCCTTTACATTACCACGGCACACAACCTGCACTAATCACCTAATAAACATAAATAAACTACACTAGAGCTCACCACAGTCCACGTCATAACAGCAGTAGTTTTAAATCCCTGTTCCACCTGTGGGGATATTTCACACATGGAATATTTTATGGCAGTCCTGAAGCATTATTAAACAAATAAAATGTAACATAATATTCAAGGTTATTTTGGCATGTGGAATAGAACGATAACATGCAGAGCCACTTGTAACTTCAAAAACAGAGTAACAGAAGGGCAGCAGAAAACACAGCACAATGTACATAGAAGCTCCTATGACACCTGAAAAAACTGTTGCTTTCATGTGAATTCCTGACATGCTATACACTGAGGTCTTCAATGTCTGTGAAGAGGTACACAAATGCAGAGCAGCATCTATGAGTCAGTACCAACACTAACCCCAGACCAAGCCCAGAATTGATCCCTGGAGCAACCAGAGGACTGATCCCAGGAACAGGCCCAGGAGCAGGCCTCAGAGCAGGCCCAGGAGGCAGCAGGCAGAGGCTTTTCCCAGCTGAATTCCTGTAGGAATGAAAGAAAAACAGCTCCTGCCTGGGAGTGAGCTGGGACACATGGTCCCAATTTCATGGCTGGGGATGGAGGCGCGCGGGCGGATGCGGGGGCTGGGACAAGCATGCAATCTGCAGACATTAATACCTCCATAATAGTCACATTCCCTTAAAACCAGGAAGCGTTTTTCCCTCCTTCCCTCCTTCTTTCCCTCTCTCCGTCTCTCTCGAGTGTCTAAAACTCATGCCGTACAAACAGAATGTCGTGAATGTGCAGCCCTGCTCTCCTGTGCTCCACCCACTTTGGATGAAGGGATCGAAGTTCTGGAGAACCACCCGTGAACAGGAGATGGCGTAGGATGCTTCTGATCCTTTCTCTACCCCACACACAGCTGGCTTGATGGACAGGTTGGACTCGCAGCTGCAGTTTCTTTAAATAAAGGAGCATAATGAAGGGTCTGGAAGCGTTATTATTAAGTCATTTCCCTGCCCAAATGATCACAAAAGCTGCTCTGGGTTTCATCACAGGAGTCAGCTTCAGTCAGCAGGCATACTGGAGATAACAGCATTTTATTTTTGTTTCTACTGTGTCTTGAATAAAATATTCTATTATTCTAATAACATATTCCAATATCAGTACAATATAGGAGGACAATTAATTGCACAATTTTAGAGATAAAAACAGTTCAGCACTACTTAACTGCTGCCAAAATAAATTGTATTTGTATGAACATAAAGTGGTTAATGTTTCAATAGTGATAACAGTAAGAAGCTATATAAGGAGTGCACCTTTCAAAAATGTGATCACACATCATAATAGACTTGATTGAATTTTATTATCTCGATACTTTACAGGGGACTGAAAAAGCATGCTGTCTGGCTAACCTGCTCAATTCATGTGCACTACACTCTGTGGTTAGCCAAGGTGACACCAACCGTGTCACTTTGACCAACCCTTCTCCAGCCCGCCCTACCCCCTCCCCACACACACCGCCTTCTCGTTGCCACCCAACACTCATGAACAAGGTGGGTGGGACCTCACTCCCACATGCAGAACCCGCACTGCTTCTCAGCATGGCGGTAATTAAAACAAACTGGCAAAGCTTCCGTAATCCGGGCAAACAAACAGGAACCGCCATGCCACTGCTCCATCCAGAGGTACAGGGGAGGGTGGCCTGTCAGAAAACACAGGGAACGAGAGGTGACAGTTGTGCCGGGATGCAGCCCTTCCCTCTGCACCAGTCTCATGGGATAGATTGGCAGCAGTCTGTTTGTTTTCCCCCTCTCCAGGATGAGTTAGTTGTTGTATTGTTTCCTTAACATGGCCTGGCCTCTAGTGTAAGGATGGGCCCCTGCCTTGCTCTGACCACAAGATGGAGGTGAGAAGGAGTGGGGGCTGCCCACCATGCAAGCTGTTGGGGCAGCTCAAGCACTGTCAGTTGAAGTCAGCTGCTAGCAAAGGGTTAGTACAGACAGAGCAGGGTCCACACAGAAAGCAAAGGGTCTCTACAGACAACAGAAGGTCAAGGCATACAGTGGAGGGTCCTTATAGCAAGTAGTGGGTACCTATAGACAATGGATGGGCCCTACAGGCCATAAAAATATGGACACATGCTGTAATTACAGTTTGTTTTTCCTTCTGATTGAGAAAGAACTGTTTTCCAGTAACACTAATTTTCTATATTAGACTTATTTTTGTGAGATAGAGATAGACTCTGAATGTAGACCTCCATGCCAGTGAACAGGATAACCATTTCCAATGAATTGGTGTAAAGATGGATGAATGGAAAGATGGATGCTTATACCTGTGAGAATTTAAATAAACTGTCACAAAGATTCACATGAGATTTTTTTGTTTTTTGCGTAGTGATTTATCATTTTAAAAATGCAAAAAAAAGGAAAAAGATGTCACATGGGGGGAATGAAACTTTGGGATCAAGGAAACAGCGACAGTATGGTGCAGATAATGAGGAACAGTATGACAACCAGCAGAAGACCTCAACTTGACTGTTGTGCTCTTTAAAACATCATTCATATATGGGTAATATAGTGTAGAAGAAAGCAAATACAAACACAGAATTCTCTTGTTGTTCTTTGGAAATAAAGATTTGATTTTATATGTCAACATAACTGAGCATGTACTCAGCAAATACACAGTGACATTCATCTGACAACATCACCGGTGATTAGATGTCCTTCTCCTGGTGTATTTCCTAATGTATATTCACATATTCCTGAATAGTAACTGGCTGTATGGTACCACAAACAACCTTTTGTTAAATGTTAGCAAATTGCCCAATTCCATAATTGTTACCAGTGGCAGAGCCCTGTAAGGGACAAAAGCAACAGCTCTGAGAACCAGGGCAAGTGATTTTCTCCCTGCCTTTCTAGAGATAACGCATTCAAAACAGATGTTACAGCTTGAGTGATTTTAAGTAACAATAAACAGTGATTCGCTCAATGAGTTTTAGCATTGCGCTGGATGCTGTCACAGAAAATTTATTTTCAAGCACCTCCTCCAGCACCCCCTTACCCCAGGAAACAATCTTCAACATGTATGGTCAGAAATTAAAAAGATGGGAAAATAGTTAAATGAAGCCACAGTACTTATTCAAAACTTACTTGTTTTAATTTATTCAGAAAATAACATCCAATCATCTACAAATTATGAATAACCACTTAATCCTGGTTTAAATTGCGACAGTCTGGAACCTATCATTGAATCATAGGGTGCAAAACTGTGAAATGACACCCAGTCCATTGCAGGGTGGCCACACATGCACACATTCACATGAGCAGTTGAGAGTGACCGGTTAATCTGAAATATAAGTCTTTGGACTGTGGGAGGAAACTGAAGCACCTGGAAGAAAGTCTCCACACAACTCCACACAGACTGAGCTGGATTCTCGAACAGCCCAGGCACTGAGCAGCGGCAACTTGTTGAACCTTACAAAGTTATTGATAAAGCTATCGATAAACCAGGATTTTTCATTTACTCCGTGAGGAATTATTTAAAACCAAGCAAGAATAAACAAGGAAAAAGACATGAAGAAGGTGAGATGAGGTTGCTGAGGTTTTAAAAAGAATTTTCCAGAATTTTCCTTGAAGAAATGCTCACTTTGTAGGTGTGCAAATTAAACGTTAGACTTGTTGGGCCTATTTCCAACTTGATCCAAAAGTTAGTCTGTGGCCCCACAGATTTCCGTCCCCCCAGCACTCCCCACCCTACAAGCTCATAAAACAAACATACACAGGAGCAGCACAGGGGTCCTCTGTTAGACGCTCTTAAGAGCACTCCTGGGGTCGGGAGGGGGTTGTTATAGTGGTGAAAGGCAGCTAGTGTGAGGTGTGAGTAGGAACGGCTAGGATGCGCTGCTTGATGAATTCACACTGTCCCCCACTGTTCTGACCCAGGCCAAACAGGCATTTTCTTGTCCAACCAGCACTTAACACAGGGCTGGGGGGGTGGGCTGGGCAAGCGCGTTCCCGAGGGGGAGCCGCACCCAGCTTTGGGGAGGGCGGTTGCTTGGCGCCTTTGATCCAGCTGGAGGAGCTGCCTCTAGGCCGCCGTGTGCGCAACTCCTTGGGTCTTACCCCTGCCACGTCGCCGCCTGCAGGCTAAACAAACAAGGCCCCCCCAACTAGCTCTGGCCATCTAAAAATACAGATATTCCATTTTAAGTGGGATGGGGAGAACACATTAGGCTCCTTGTGGCCGCACCCGGGGAGAAAGCTGTTCCACATGCTGCTGTGGGGCCTCTGACATCACAGTGGTACTTTTGCAAGTGAGGCAGGAGGACGAAGAAGGGCAAAGAAGCCTTCTGTTTTCTCCTCAAATATCAATAATTCTTTCTGTTGTATAGTAAAAGTTTGACTTCTTTCTCTCACTCACACACTCCCTCTATACATATACATGTATTTATTTCCAGTTGATGAAGAAAATTGAACTCCTCACTAATGGAAAAATCATCATTTTCAATCATCATTTTTAGCCGTTTATATAGTTAAATTATTTTCACTAGAGATACTCAGGTTTAAACAAACCAAACCACACATGATGGGCTTGTTCTGGGCCTTGACCAATTGGCTAACCTTGCAGATTCTTCGCCTTAACCGCCACACTTCCTGCCACAAATAAAAAGAAACTCAGCTGGACTTTTTTGGGACAAGGGGAAGTGACTGGCTGAACGAAGATTAGCATGACCATCCATTCATCCATCCATCTTTCCATCCATCCACCCTCTATCTATCTAGCTAACTATCTATTTCTGTGTCTGTCTGTCTTTCTATACTGTCATATTCCCAGGAAGAGACCAAGTTTCATGTGCTGATGTGCTCTCTACCTGTCAGCATCTGAGATATTGATATTCCTGATGGAACAGAGACACAGTAAAGCAGAGACAAAAAACCTGGAGAATAACAGTATTTATACTCCACAAGACATCACATAATCCCAAGGATGTACTGCAACATCTGATTGGAATATTTAAGAGTCTTATTCCTTTTGTTGGCAGTCTATAAAGTCACCCTGATTCAGGATAAACAAAGTAATGCTGAAGGAAAGCAGGTAACATGGTAGTTAATAAACAGAATTTGTGTCCATAAGGTTTCAAGGTCTCCCGGGTATTTCTGTGTGTTTCTCTATTGCCTTTGTATTATGTTATTCATTTAGCAAACACTTTTCTCCAAATCAGCCTATAGTGATTTATTCCTTTATACAGCTGGGTAACTTTTACAGGAGTAAATTAGGGTAAGAAGCTCGCTCACTGGTGCTATGAAAAGTAAACGTGTTTCGAAAATGACTTCTTCAAGTCCAAACACAGCAACATACATAAAGTATATGTTTTAGCTGTTTTGATTCATCGAAAACCTTCCACTGTACAAAATGAGAAGCTTCATCATGGCCCCTTGGATTAAAAGCCTCTCCACAGCAATTACAGGAACTCTGAGCCAGCAGGCAAATTACGGTCGTCCTTGCAGCAGATGAGCCTCACAATGGGGACCAAGGGCAGGAAGCGAGGTATTCCCACTGGCTGTGGCCAAGGTCAGAGGTCAGTCCCAGGTGTCAAAGGGAGAGAGTCCTTCCTGTCCTTTCAGACGATCAGTCACACGATTCTCTGTTGCAGGGCTCCAGACTTCAGTTGTTTCCCCCTGCAACTCCCTCCCAGTTTAGTTAAGTTCAAAGCAGTTTCATTGGTCTAACCACAAACAGAGAAATGCCAGTGTAATATTACAAAATGCGAATTATAAAAGCAACAATAACAGACTTATGTGTTCCTCCTATTTTTTCTTTTATTCTCCCTCTATTCCTGCTGTCCTGTGTGTATTAAAATGTTCCAAAACAATCTCTGTTTTACTACATTTTTATTTTAAATGCAGCTTTTTGTATGACCCAGATAGACAGAGCAAGTTTCCTTATACACTTATTGCCCTTTTTTCAGTCACCCCAAATCAGGTTTTTCACGTATTTAATTAATGATTCCTATTGTATCATATGTGAACCTGTTCAGATTTTCATCTGGTCATTTTCATCTGTCCAGCACAGTAATCTGAGGCAGCTTTTGAAATTCACTCCAAGAGGCTGTGAGAGACAGACTGTGAGATGCAACGTATTGTGGGCCCTCAAAAGCCTTGCCAGCATACTGACATGTTTATGTTTGCATCTTTTCTTTTGCACCACCATGCTTTAATTTTCTAATTATTCATTTATTTGAATGTAACATATTGCCTTTGTCTTTGTCAAGCCACTCCACAGTCATTACTTTTTAAATATAAATTTATATATATATATATAAAATATATTTTAATTTATATAAATGTATTTATATTTATTTAAAAAATATAAATTTTATTTATATGTAATGTCATTTTTTGTTATATTTTAATGATTACAGATCTTTTTCTTTATTATATTTGGCATCATTTAGGGTCATTTTGGTGTGATGACAGAAGTAATTTTGTTGTCGAGTTTTTTGATATTCTGATATTTTAATATATTTTCAGGAACTGATTACAACCAATTAATGGGGATAAGTGTATTTGTGATCAGTATTGATTGTAATATATCAGTGTGTTCAGCTGAATTTGTTCTGTATGCTCTGCACTTCCGTGTCTCAGTTTTTTTGTATTACCCAGCTGTCTTTCTTCCCCCCCCCATTGTCTCTCACTTTTTCTCTATCGTTCACACATTCTTCCCATGTCTCCTTGTCACTCCATGACTCAGACTGAAAGAGGTCTGATTGGCACAGCAGACGAGTGGTTTGATATCTCTCTTTCTCCCATGAACCTTGTCACCCTGTCACAGCCGACTGGGCCCCAGGCCCCTTCGGCTACAACTCAATCAGTAGCCTGACAGTTACGTGTCAATCGGGGCCTTTGCCTAGCAGTCACATCTTCCCGTCACTGCCGGTTTTCACATCCAGGGTCAGATGAGCTCCAGACGTGAGCCGTGCAGCCAATCCAGGTGTCACACCGGGGTGAAACAGAGCAGATGACACAGCTGTCACAGAGAGTGGAGAGCAGAGGGAGAACAAAGCTGGAGTTACAGCTGTTCGTGTCGAACCATCTTCATGTGCCCAAAACAGCACTTCATCACTGTCGGGGGCCGGATGGGAAGCTCACGGCACTATGTGATGGTGATGTTGCTCCATCTGGTAGACTGCTGGACCTGTGTGAGTGCACTCATATCAGTATTCCAGTAGCCAAAACCATAAGTCATCTGGCTGTATCCCCAAAACAAATGTATATCAACACAGATTGCAATATAAGTGGTTAAAGGGCCTCAGAGGCAGTATAGGCCTGCTTATGGAGACCGGGGCTGGGGGATAAGGAGAGGATCTTCGGCATTAGGTCACAACCTTGCTCCCTCTATAAAAAGCCTCCCCGTTGGTGCATCCCCAGCAATGACAGGCCTCATCTCACAAAGCCTTGAATCAGACTGACATCTCAATGAGGAGGCCAGTGTCGTGCTTTTACAACAGACCATTTCACGGCTACCATCTTTGTCCACAGGATCCCCTCTGGGGTGAGGCCCGTGTTTTTTTATTTCATTTTTTTAAATCCATTGGGGGGATGGTATCGAGATGTTATGAGGGGAAGGGCTAACCGTCACGCCCCACCGCCCCTCAATCAGTGTCTTAGGCACCCGCAACAAAACCGGCTCACTCCATATACCTCGCTTTTGCATATGAATGAGCAGCCCATTGTAAAGACACAAATGCACATTAAACCTGTCTGGAAACAAGCAAAAGAGCTGATTTTTTCCTCTATCCCTAATAAACTAATTAATTGGACATTGCTCGTGAGATGAAAACTCACTAACTGCAGAACCACCTTTCTTCTCCGAACGGCAAAAGCTTCCCATTTGGAAAAAAGTCGGATGTTTATAGTTCTGCCAGAAACGCTCTGGTTGGCCCCTCCATCTTCCGTCCCAGAGCAAACTTTCTGTTCCTCCCTAGTAAAATGTTAATAGACTTGTACAAGGATGACATTTTTGTCTCAGCACTCCTGTTGTATCTGTAACAAAGTGCTTATTTTGAGACATTTTATTAAAACCTTTGTCATGTAGTTGAAAACATTAAAGCACTGGAGGTCCAAAGATGAAAAGTTAACAGTTTTTTCAACCCTTGTAGACATGGATTTTAAAAAGATTTAATTTCATACATTTATCCATTTAGCTCACACTTTTCTTCAAGCCAACTTTACAGCAGGGTAATTTTGCTGTATCAATGCAGGGTAAATACCTGGCCTGTGAGTACCACAGCAGGAGGTAGAATCTGAAGCCGATCCTTCAAGCGGGAGGCAGCACTCGAACACTATACTGCAGTAAATTTAGGGCTTTTGTTGACAGAATTTTGTGTCTTTAAAGAGAAAGAAGTTTTTTTAAATATTTTGGATTTTTGTGTCTTTAAAAGGCAGGAATATTTTTTCTACCCTTAAATTTTCTAGCACAGAAGTCCTTTGGGTTCCTCCTACACCTTCCTCTGAAGATGGGACCTGTTGATAAATACTCAAATGACCCACCAGCTACCTGAAATATGGTGTGGATAGTTTTGAAGAATATGTCTCATGTTTTTGCTTATTTCACTTTCATTCCAACTCAACACAATTTATTCATCTGGAGGCAGGACAGAAGGCTATCTGGACTTCTTAGATTGTGCCTGGATTCGAGTTTGTTTGCTTAACAGTTGTTGGGTTCAACTTTGTCTGTTGAGTTTGAGTGCCTGGGTTCCAGTTTGCCTGCTTTGTTTCAATGCTGGGGTTGGTTGTGGTTAGGCAGAATGCCAGGGTTTGGTATGAACGGCCCAGCTCCCCTCAGGAAGGATGGAATATACACGTGCACAGTGTTGGGAGATGCTGGTGGGGGGATTGGATTGACGTCTCCAGGATGGACAACCATGGCAAGGCCCGTGGGGTTTGTTTGTGACAGGGTTGGATGAAGTAAAAGTGCAGAACAATATAAAGCCTTGGGAGGGGGGTCTGTTACAGGAGGGCCAGCTGTACAGAGCTCCAAATCAGGGGGTGGGGGGGTACTTCGGGCTGGTCCGGTCTAGTCCGGCTAGTCCAACGACTCACTGATCAGGACCCTCATCCCTGCCGCTCATTCTTTTAATTAGACACTTGGAGAATTAGCCTCCGGGAGGACCCCCCCCACCCCCTCACTCCACACGCCTGTCCATTGAGGTGGCAAGCAGTGCCCCGAGACCCAGCTCATATACATAATCCAGCCAGCTCCTGTGAATAGGGCTCTCCTCCTCTCTCAGAGCACAGTGCAAACACAGCCCGTGACCCCCCCTGCAAAAAATCTCCATCTTGCCTGAACCCTGGTATCGGGGAGCCCTGTGGGCACAGTGAGAAAATGAAGACCTCTGGTCCCCTCTAAATCCCGAGGAATTTCTCATTAAGCACAGGTTCCTGGGCCCCCGGGGACCCCTGGCCTCTCCGGAGGGGGCCCAGGCCCCCCTGGTTGCTATCAGAATGGCCACTCGAGTCCGCTCTGCGTCAGCTGCGGCTTGTCCTCTGCACGTTATTCACATCTTCCTTTTCTCTGCACACAAGAGGTCCCCCTCCAGACCCCTACCCCACCCAACCTCACCACCCCCTACAGCCCCCGGAATTGTGCTTTCAAAATCCTGAGGACTTCCTTTGCTCTTCAGTCTTCCTTTATACATGTGTTTGAGTGAGGCACCCGAAGCTTTGAAAATGTATTGACATTTTCGAGGAGGTGGGGGACATTTTTCTATTTTGTAAATACCTGAGGCTTTCATATCAAAGTGTCCACTTCGGCCGACAACTAATGAAGGTGCAGCATGCAAGTACGGCGACAGACTGCACGAAAACAGTGAGGAGGCGCATATCACAGACAACAAAAATGAAAGCTTTAATACATAAATACACAAAATTTCTACATACTGCATTATTACAGTAAAGGATCCTGCAAGCAGTGTAAATGTGCAGCACAGAACATTAAACATTAAGTTAGAAAATAACCATTCAAATATTTTTGTACATCTTACACTGCAAAACGCTTATGGTACATCCAGCAAGCATGCTATTATTTTTAATTTACCAATGAAACAGATGGTGGTTTTGGTTTTGTAATAAATACTGTTAAAAAAAGTTATGTTCCATTACATATCCCCTCCATTTGAACCTCAGCAATGAGTATTTTTAAACACCAGTCGGTGATGGTAAGCAGGGACATTTGCTCCATCTAGTGCTAAGGCCCTGAATTCCACTATGTAATAAAACCAGAAAATACTGTAGTGTTTATATTTCTTTAATTTGATTTAAAATTACTTGTTGGGAAGTGTAGGGAACATACTATGTTGTCCTGATATCATTTTCTTACAAAATTGCTCTTACAATTTGCAAGACTTACCAAATTGAAAATTTTGCTGTCTCATTATTTTCTTTCTCTTCCAAAGTAAATTTTCAGTTTTATTCATGTATATACATCTGGATGCTGGACTGGGTACAACAGCAGAACTTCTGCCAGAATTTAAATAAACCACCTTCATATGGCTATTTCATACCCTTAACCACTACGCCCATTTCTGGTGTCTCCTTCAGAATGTCTTTCATCTCCAGTAGTTACATAATGTTATGAGAGTTTATTCATGGTTCACTGTGCTTGTCCCCCTTTAAAGTGTTTTAATTGTGACGCCTTTGAGTGTTGAAGGCAAGTTACAGCTGTTCCTCTCTTTGGATGTAGCATTTTCCCTGAGACTTCCCATCTGGTCCTGGAGCCATGACGTGTACATCTCCCGGAGAGTGTGGAGCGCACGCCACAGAATGATGTTAATTTCAGGATTTTTACTAGCAGCACTGCTCAAGAAGAGACCTTCACAGGACCAGGTGTTGGATATGTTCATTCAAAAAATCCCAAAAATCACTCCCTGCACCCCAGCAAGAGCTCTATGCTGCTCCACCTCTGACAGTGGTTCCACTCATAAGCAATCCAAAATGAAAAGTCTTAGTTTTAGTTTTTGTCTCCGATGTTGTGGAATGAGCTTCCTCTGTGCCTCACAGCAGCTGACTCCCTCCCAGCATTCAAGAAGGGTCTCAAAACCCATTCCATTAACAACAATTTCTCTCTCAATCTCCTGAGAACAAAATAAATTTGCACCACTCCATCTGTCACAATCATCTTTGAATTTCCTAATCTGTTAATTTTATCGGCAGCTTCTCCCATGACATGACTCCATGACAAAAAGCTGTTCTTTGATCACATGGCTCTGTATCTGAAGTTCTTCATCTGTTCTTGGATGCAGCATTTGACACCGTGAGCCATAAGCCACTTTGGAGAAAAGCATCTGCTAAATGAATAAATGAAAAATGCAAAAACATAGTTTCAACTGGTGACATAAACTGGCTAAGAGAGAGCAAATGCTGCTGCACTTTACACCCAGAGGTCATGGAGAGAGCACTTATGGGGATAACTGAGGGGGGAGAGGATTGGAGAAAGTGAACACCAGGGAGAGAGAGCTGTCACAAGCAGGGACAGCTGACAGCTGGGAGCAGGGGTCAAAGGTCAGGCGATGGAAGCAGCAGGGGGAGAAAAGCAGAATTTAAACAACAGGAAGGAACTTCCCCATGGCGTCCTCCGAGAGCCGAGTGGGACACAAGCATCCGGAACTTTCTTTGTGAGCCCATGACAGCAAGATGCCCAATTCTGTCAGCTGTCTGGCCAATTCGACATGATGTCTCTCCTTCCTCATGAGTGAACGCATGGGTTCTGGCTCACTGCAGCCCAACCAAGAACAGTGCTGCTGCATGAATCCCAGAGAAAACAATGACCAAAATGATGTGTGTGTTTAAACTTTGCTATAGTAATTCATACTCTTTAACCTCAGTAGGTATGTAAATATTAAATGATGTGAAAATTACAATAAATAGTTCACTGTACTTAACTTTTTTAAAAATCTTCACTGATATTCCCTGATATTCATCAACTTAGCAAAGTTGTGGAACAGAATGACTTTTTCAAGTCTTATTATATTCTTCCAGCTTTTAGCGGCCTGTGACAATGATATATAAAATATGAAGAACTGCTTACAATTAGAAAGTACTATGCTGCCCCCCGCCAGCACTCCTGGTTACTGCAAGTTTCAAAACCCCAAAACAGTTTTTCATATCAAATTTGAAACAATCAAGCTTTCAGTTTTTTTCCAATACTAGACATAGTATAGAAGGTAGCATGTCATCTTATGAATATAAACTTGTAACATGGTTATTGCCTGGACTTGACATGGTGCACAATGTAAAGCATTTCATAACAATCCTGTCGTAAGTTTAGGTACAGTGGTAGCTTACACAGGTGCCTGGTAAACACAGTATAATTTACTTCTCATTTAAAAAATAAAATATAGCTGTTGTTAATGATATATATCTATAATTCAGTTAGAACCCATTTTATTGGGTTTAATCAAGAGGCATAAAACTTGATGAGAATTGAGGTAGCAATAAATGTTAGTAATAGTACTAAATGAAGTTATATATACAGAAATACTGAGCGGGAATTGTATGAACACTACAGCAGATGAGCCCTCCCCCTTGTTACCACTATGGGTCTAATTAATGAAACAAAAGCTCAATATACCACAAGTCCATATGATACTCAGTCACTAAATTTACTCAGTACATTTATAATAGTATTCAAGTCTTTTCAAATCAGCCTGTGCAACTGTCCATCTTCACCTGGTGAGAGCTGCCAGCTTTCAAACTTCACTGTATAGATGACTAGGCCCACTGAAGATCACCTGCTGACCTCACTCAAGGCATCTGGAGGAACAACTGACCACTTGGGACCTCTCTGACTACACATTACTGATGTTTACTTTTGTAAAGTCATATTCCCAGAAAGGTTTTTCAGTCTGCCTGGAGCCTGAGGGTTGTTTCTTCCCCTGCACTAACATCGGGAGTTTTGTTTCCCATACCACTGTTGTTACTACTAATGACATGTGATGCATGTTCTGTCTACCTTTGTTATTGTATTTTATATTAAGCACTCTACCCTTTAGACAGCCTTGTTTGGTAGGAGATTATATAAATGTTAACCGAACGGCAGGCAATTATTCACAGCAACTTCTGAGTGGCCCACAGTATTATTTTTCACTGATTCTTTTCACACAGTATTATTTTTCACTGGCCAATGACTCTTGATTCAATGTACTTTGTATTAAGTATTTGTTTTGCACAAGTTACTGGATGAATTGTGCAGGAATGTTGTACCATGCAGAAATGATTGTGGTGCATAGTGCTTACAAATTGAATGGCTGCACAGTCTTGCTGCAAACCTTCCCACCTTATCCCAGTGATGCTTGACGGAGTTGAGATCCAGGTATTGTGCAGGAAAACGAAGCAAAGAAAACTCACTACCATGTGTGGAACCATTTGTTGACAATATGAGCATTGTGACAGGGTGTACTATCATGCTGAAAGCGTCCGTTTGCATGTGAATGAACTGTAGCTATGATGGGATGAACCTGGTCAGCAGTGATGTTCAGATGCATTTTGCCATTCGGTCATTCTTCAGTGGGTATCAGGGGCCCTAATGTGTACCAGGAAAACATTCTCAACACCATCACACTGCCTCCACTGGCCTGTACTGTTGACATAAAACAGGATGGCTGCATAAACTCAGGTGTCTTGCACCAAGTTCTGACCCTTCTATCAGCATGATTCAAAACCTTGATTCATTCAACCAGACAGCATTTTTCCACTCCTGTCATCTGACCATGCTCCTGTGCCCACTGGAGGTGCACGTTCTAGTTTTTCACTGATAACATTGGCATGGTCTTCTGCTGTTGTACCTCATTCAATAGAAAGTCTGATACATGGTGCATTCTGAAATGACATTCTGCACAACAATGTTGAATTTGGATGCAATTTCCTGGTTGCAGCCCATCTGTTTGCTTGCATGATTATCGCAATTCTCCTTTGACCCCTCTGATTCACAAGCTGCTTTCATCAACCGGATTACCGATCTCTTATACTTTTTTGCTTTTTGCATCATTTTCCATAAAGTGTTGAAATGGTTGTACTGTACAAGAAAAGCCCAGGATGACGACTGTTTGGGAGATGCTAGAGCTGACATACCTAGCGCCAACTATCATGCCACGAGCAAACTCACTAAGATCATTTGTTTTACCCATTCCAACACTCAGTTGAACATTAACTGATGGTAGAAACACTAGTCTGCCTGATTTATACCACACCCTGCAGTCACATAACGTATAACTTTTTAGAATGTAACTTTTTAGAATGTAACTCACAAATCAGTGTTGATCATTTAACCTGAAGCACATGTCTTTGGACTGTAGTAGGAAACAGGAGCATCATGAGGAAACCCACAGACACAGGGAAAACATGAAAGCTTCACACAGACCAAACTGGATTCCAATCCATGCCAAAACAATAGTCTAATGTAAGCAATTTTACACAGCCCATTCAGCCATGAAATGTACACACTGTTGCTAGGCATCACTTTTCAAGCAACAGTTTAACTTTTTTTGCAAGAGCAAACACAGTAGGTGGCTATGGAGCCAGGGGTATTTTAGTAAATAAGGCCATTCTCTGTAATTGAAAGGTTTTTGGTTCAAATAAATGTCCAACTGCAGGACCACTGATCAAAGTGCTCATCCTGAATTATCTCAGTAAGAATTAGCTGATGAGTACAAGAATCAAATAGTGAAATGTATAAATAAAGTGATAATTGTAAGTTGGTTTAAATAAAGGTATTGGCTACAGAGCTAATAATGTACCCACAGTCTTGTCTAAGAAAATACATTGTCATACTGAAATATACCATTCCTTTTGTATTCCTGCAATAATATAAAAAACTCAAACCACTGTTTATATTTTGGATTGGAAAACTATGTCTTGTGGGGCCAAAGTTTCAGAATAAGACTGGTCAAGCTGGGAAGGCGCTCCAAATTTTGGTCCTACACTACAGGACTAAAACAAAAAATGTTCTGTATAGAAGATTATTGTCCAACATATAAAAGAGAGCAGTATTTATGAACATGTACTCAAAAGGGCATTATTTAAAATGGGGCCGCCTGAGTACCCATCTGCAGCAGCAGCTCTGTGAGTTGTGAATTGGTCTGCAAGGATTAATAAAGTACCTATACTGTTGGAAAATACTGTCTATTCCTCAGGTGTGACCTCTTGGCTAGAAGCATTGCTTCATTTAGATGATAAAAGAGCTGTATGCTGTGAGCATGGTTTCAAAAATTATCAAAGCTCAGAAAAAAAACCATTGTGAACCTTCAGTAGCATCCAGCAGCTCTGCAACAGCTCAATGCCGTGTTTCTAGTTTTTTTCCCAGGTTGTACAGTACTTTTGTACGGGGCGGAGTCGTGTTTGTTACACGTGCCACCGGCATAGCCAATCAGGTCCGCCTCTTATGCATAATGAAACGAGGAGGAGGGAGGGAGGGAAGCGCGCGCTCGGTGCGCCGGCGGCGGCCCAGTTTCCTGAATTACGCGCGCGGGGAGTCCGCTGCACGCCCTCGAGCCGCCGGAGCGAGGAAAGAGGCCGGTGCTGTGAGTACGAGAGCGCGCTAGCGGCTTACTGAGGGCGCACACGCATCCGCACGCACCCACCATGCATGCTCCCGTTGTACCACTGATGACTGCTTTACCACGTTTACCATGCCAAGTCCCCCAGTAGTACCAGCACATGGGCTGGTGCTCAGTCCAGTGTCAGAGTGGAACACCGGAGGCCTGTTCTGTGGCACAGTTACAGTAACAGAAGGGAATCAGCAGTAAGACTGGATCCCGCTGCTCACAGAGGCGCGTGACTCTCAAACAGAAGGACGGAATTCTTAATCATGTGCATGAAAACTGTTTGGACAGTGTCACTCCCCCCTTAGAAAGCATACTTGAGTACAGAATGTGTGTGTGTCTGCTGCTTGAATGCAGCCTTGGCTCTGTGACGATGGATCTAACAACCGTCTTCTTTTCAGGGTCCGGCAGCAGCGCGAGGCAGTCGCTAAGGTGACAGCTGACGGCCTCGTTAGGGACACGGACTGTGAGCGCCGCCGCGAGAGCGCGCCTACGCACGCGCACGCACGCAAGGGTAGACATGTTTGCCCGAGTGGCACGTTTCCATCAGATCATCGTGCCACTGACTGACTGACTGACTGACTGACTACCCGGCGCGCCCCGCAGCCAGGGGGCACACGCACACGCACACGCCCTGCTGTTAGTACAGCATCAGGAACCAAGCGGCGGCCCTACGCCATGTTAAATGTGGTTAAGGTATCTGCAGTTTTGTGCCGTCTTGCCAGGTCACGTGATGTGCGCGCGCGCAAGAGCTGCATTGTTCTCTCGCGGCGGGGTGACCTGAACCGGGAGACGCTCCTGCGCTGAGGCACGCGCACGTAGGTGAAACGCGACGATGCGTGTTCGTTGTTCAGACCATGAAGTCATCATTCCTCAAAAAGGGAGCATTTTAACCACATCTTGTGCGGAATGATCACCGATAACATGCCGCACTTCCCTCCCTAACCAGTGGGTCAGAGCGCGGCGTCAGTGACTTCGATTAAAAACGTTTTGCACTAACAAAGGCACTATAGTTTAGGGAATATACTTGGTAATGAGGAAACTCGCGTGCACAAAGCACATGTTCTCTTTATCACACTATTATCTCACTGCTGTTTTACTGTGTGACCACAGACATAAGCATCATTTCCCACATTTTATCTTGTTCTTCATATAAGCCCCGCGTGGCCGCATTTACTTTTCTCCTTCCAGCTCTGCGTGATGCTGAGGACGGAGAACCGGAGGACAATTGCTGCTATTGTGCCCGTGTGTCGCTAGGGGCGCTGTATGCTCGAGCTCCTCGCAGTAGGCCGATCGCGCGAGTTTGCTGCTCCTGCGGGGCTTTAGAACGTAAAGAGCACGCAAAGTGTTCTCATGTAACACATGTTCGCATAATCTTACACGCCAAGCCGATTTTACCCGAGTTTATTAGTAATATGCCTGCCAATTCAGTGTTTTAATACAGTTCTTAAACGTTGCTCAGTAGCGTCATTTTCAGTGGTTTTTTTTTTAAGCTGCCATTTCAGGACGCTCATAAAGCCCTTGTGATCTACAGAGCCTTTGTTTTTCGCTGTGAAAATACAATAAAATACACACTGTGGCGATTTTAAACAAGGCGTGTGTTTAGATTCGGTTTAGGTCCGTTCCTGGGAGTTGCAATGGCTGGGAGACAAACACACGGTTCCTATGGTGTAACTCTCCCTCCTCGCTCCTGTCTCCGGTTAATACACACAAAATACACGTTTAATGTCTCCCCGCAGTCAAAATGTGTCAGATGCAAGGGGACGGGTGGAGACAGGAGCCCGACACGGGATTGTGTGGAGTCGTAACGCGTGTAAACGAGTCCGGTGGTGGCGCGGTGGACGTTTCCTGCGCAGCTTGAGTCATATGATGCAGAGGGAAAGCGGCAAATTGTCCCCCAAAATGCTCACGTTCCTTCAGAAATAAAGGCGGCAAGGTGACCAGGGACGCCCAGCGGCGTCCGAAACGCGACCCCGCGTCGCCACGGTCTACTTTCACCGCGCCAAAAAAAAATGTGCACTTCTGTCGAGACGCGTTTAACGCTTTGTGGCCTGGCGCGCGCGCCCCTGCATGTGCGCGACTCCATTTTGAAGGACCTGAGCGGCACAGCGCGAGCCCTCGCGAGGCGCCATAGCGGCGGGAGACACCGCGGGCGGGCGGCCGGCCGGGCGCGCTCTGGATCGCAGTGACCGGTGGGCTCCTTTTGTACGCACACGAGTTCTGCTTCTTTTTAATTGTTTTTTTTTTCCCCAAAAGACACACGTATGACCCGAGGTGAAACAGGGGACGGAGGGAGCAGCGTGCGGGGGCAGCGCTCAAGTTGAACTGCACCACAAACGTTCACCACCATGGAGGGGGGGGGTAGTGGTAGTTGGGGGGGGGTGCATGTTTGGGACTGAATGCGTAGAAAGAGGGAAAGGACAGGTCATGCTTTTCTTTCATTTCATGTGAACTGGAGTTTTCTCACTGGTTTCTCTGTTTTTTCTGGTGGTGCACTTTTTGTGCGCAAGAAAGTCCCCTGTTCACCCCAACATGGGGGGTGGGGGGGTGTGAGGGCCCTGTGCGGATTGGTCGCGCGCAGACAGCCACCGACGTCCACGGCTTTGCATGATAACCAGGGGCAGGTCGACTGCTAGCAAGCAGATCATCATCACCACCATCATCATCCTCATTTATTTGTTTAGGGTGCAGGTTGTACGTCAGCAGGCGACATGACGCGCAGGCAGAAGGCGGTCGGACGCGCCGATTCCGAGGCGTAGTGTGTGCGTGCGAAAGTGATATTGTTCCACGAGTCCCGGGCTCAGTGTGACGAGGGGGGCCGCGCGCCGGAGCCATGGCTACTGCGGCTAGCGAGCCGAGCGCGCGCGGTGAACGCAAGCGCGGGATCCCGGCCTAGTGCTCGAGCAGATCCGCTTCCACAAATCGTCAAAAACAGCGATATGTGTCACAATCCGCGCCCGCTGCGCTTGTCTTTTCCGTGACCGACATGTAAATGGTAAGATTTCAGTGGATTATTTTTTTAGAGCTCGTTCGTTTTTTTAAAAAACCGGTTTAATAAAGGTGTCTTGTTTTTTTTCCTCTCCCCCCCCCAACATGTAGACATCTGTCGCGTGCGCGCTCTGCATGCGTGTGTGTGTGTGTCTGTATGTGTGTGTGAATTAGAGATGCTGTTTAGTGCATGCAGCACCCACTGCAAACGCCACTCACGAGCATGCATGTAAGTAGTGTGTGGTGCGTGATGCTCGGAGGGGGGGGGCAACTGTGACGTTAGCAATCAGGTTGATACATGTTGAAACAATGTTGCCTGTACTTTCTTTTTTTTAACATGCACGTGCACTTAAGTGTGGATCGCTGAGTCTCGCGCGGTGCATTTTTGCATCGTTGAAACACGGATTTGCCGGGCCAGCGTTGCTGGCTGGGAGTGTGTGTGAGTGTGTGTGTGTGTGTGTGTGTGTGCGCGCGCGCGCGCGTGTGTGTCGGCCCTGGCGGTGTAAAACACTGCCCATGTAAACACAGCAGTGGTGTGACAACTGCTGACCTGCTAATTAGACGAACGGGGTCGTTTGCGGTGCCATCACATATTTGTCCCGCAAGTTCTCCATATCATCAGCAGACTTGTGTTTCCATTCCAGTATTACACTGGTATCAGTATGTTTTTAAATCATTATCCCGAAAACCAAATTCCAGCCATTGTTCATTGAGTTTTTGTGTTTAGAACTGCACACATTTGCTGAACAGACGTATTGATTTTGAATCTTTTCTTTCTGCTAGCAGGACGGAGCCATGACAGCATGAATCAGTCGTATGAGCTGACGATCAGGGACGCTTTGGAGTGCTGCTCCAGCCCGCTGGAGCTCCAGGCACCTGTTGGCTCCATCTCACCCTATGGAAACCAGTACGGCCCGGATCTTGCACCTGACCACCAGTCTGCTGCCCCTCCCTTCAAACCTGCGCCTGCCTACCCCTATGGCCAGCATGACCCCTCAGCTCGCTCCTACAGCCCCCTGAGGAGGCTTCAGGACCTGACCTCCATGGTGAGCAGGCCTGACCTTGGCTCACCCGATAGGGACCCACAGGGCCCCAGAAACGATTTGCACACGTGGAATCCTATGGGGAGGAACGACTTCAGTTCTGCCCTGGCCCACGCCTCTCCTCCTTCGGGCAAAAATGAGACATACATGTCCAACCGGAATCTGGAGAGGAATGCCTGCTTCACCCCCCCAAGTCCAGACTTTGGCCTGGAGCATGCCAATGCCATCCCCAACGGTTACCTGCACTTTGAATCGACTTTGTTTGAGAACGGCGAAAGCAAGGAAGAGGACCGGTCAACTGTACATTTGAAACGTCCTTCTAAGAGGGATCATGCGGCAAGCACTTCTTGCAATGCAAGGGAAGGCCCAGGTGCAGACACTTTCCACTCTGCCACAAGAAATGGGTCCAAACCTATCAAGCCTGTAGGTGGACGATCCCCACATCCTGGCAGCCATAACGAGGGCATGACAGGTCGCACAGTGGCCACTGAAGGGGATGTAGGTGGAGCTAACAGAGCACCCTCCCTCAGGAGTAGTCCCCCTGGGCAAAGAACTGAGAGCTCCAGCAACGTCCTGCCCCAACCCACAGCTGAGCACATCGGCGTCTCTCCCAGTGGCCCTAGTTCCAGTCCTGTAAGCCTCCCATCATGGGTCTCACTCTTTTCCCACTCCACTGCACAATTTGTAACCTTGGCAGAAATATTTTGTAAATTGGCATTACTCTGGAAGTTAACTTGCATAAATGCAGCACAGTTTTAAGAGTCCCTTAAAAGAACCATTGTGAAACATTAATGCACTGGCTAAATTAGCACAGACTTATTATTTCAAAGTATTTACACATCACTGTGCATCAGGTTGAGTGTGGATAATAGAATAAGCTTTTAGTGTTGGACACCCACCTGCAAATATGTAGTTTTATGTAAAGATGTGCAGCATTAAAATGATTGACTGTCACGTCTGACTTCTGCCATATTGTTTATTGGACCCAGGTGCAGAGATAATTCAACAGTTTAGGCAATTTGAGTAATAATTTCTTAGGATAACAAGCTGCCATTGGCATTGGCATACACTGTCTTGCTGTTTATTGTAGGGGGTTATGACATATATGTTTAAGCAGTTAGAACTTGATATTTAATGAGAGCTGAAAAAACGGATTTTTTTTGAGAACTTTTTGTATTTTGCAAACTGCACGTTTTCACTGATGTCATTCTGTTTTCTTAATAGGAAAATAATGTCATAACATTTATTCACCTACCAATTACCTTTGGCCCTGGAAACTCTTGTTTTATATTTGCCATATTATATTTGTAGTAAAGGTTTTTTTTTTACAGCTTTAAGAAGTAAGTTAAGGTGTAAATAATCATAGAGTATGTCATTAGCTCCTGGAGTGAGAAGTATTGAAATCTTAAGTTAGATGTGTCAAAAATAGTTATGGGATTGTAAGTACTTGAAATATCTTTTATCGAATGTAAGTGATTAATCCTGCAGGTACATTATTCAGAATTTTTTAGCTTTTATGCTTAACAGGTTGAATTAACTACCTTCTTAAACTCAGTTTAGGGAACCAAATTATACAATCATGGACTGCATTTCTGAACTGTTTGTCAACTGAGAAAATTTTCAGGAGTGTGTGCTGTAGTATAATGTACAAATAATTTATGTAATCTCTTTATACCATTGTTGAAAGAAACATTTTTAGGCACTAGAGTTCAATGTTTGAAGCTTATTTTTTAAGTATGTTCTAGAAATTGTTTTCCATTTTATTTACAGATTTGTTAAATCTGTATGCTAAATGCATTGTGTTGTAATAGAAATAGTGCTACTTTGCACTACATTTCCGCGTTTAAAAAAATCAGATAAGCTTAAGGAGGACTTGGTCACTGGTAATAAACCAAGGTCGATTTTTACTATTCAGGGTTCATTTTTAGGCAGACATCAGTGTATATGACAGTAGAGTACAATAAAGGCTGGTTAGCAGTTTCTGTGAATCATAAATTATGTAAATTCTAGATGTATTGCTAGTTTCACTCCTGAAAACATTCTTTAAGAAGCTGCTCCGCGTGAAGTAAGCTGCCTTGAGATATATAGGCCATGAGTACATATTGCAGTTACAGGCTTCATCTATTAACTATATTATATTAATAGATTATTAACTATATTATTAACATTTGGTGGCTTTTAGAATAGTTTTTTAAAACTTTTTTTTATTTGTGTGGACTAGTATATGAACAAAATGGTAAATGTACATGCGTTTTGTGACATAATAAGCATAGGGCTCTTCAATGTAAAGGTTAAGAAATATCATGGTGGTATTATATGCTGCTCTGTTGAACCATCAGCAGAAGAGAATGGCACCCAGCTACTTCTCAGGGTAAAACTTTTATATTAAGTAGTTTATTTTTGCCACGCGTATTATTTTTGCGAGTTGTATGGTATTTGCAGCTAAGTATTTTTTTATTGACAGAAACAAGATTGAGTCCAGCATTTAATTGTTTTGTTTGATATTATCTTTTGTACCAGTTCCAAAGGCTGTAGTAGTGATTATTGGGGATCAAAGACAACCACGATAACTTCACACATCCCAGTATGCCAGGCCCAGAATTGATCAACCCTCTATTTATAGTATTAGCGTCCTGGAATATCTTGTTTTTTTCCCCAAGCTTTAGATTCCTGGAAGCAGGAACAAAGTTTGTGAAATGCACAAATTCACCCTTTCAGTTCTGTTGCAGGCATTATGGAGAAGAGGTGCAGTCTGGCAGCATATGCTCCTCTACTTTTGAGCTGACCCTCATTCACATTTTTTTGTTCTTGGTGAAACAGCTAGAGTTACAGAGCTACAGAACTGTTTAATGATTGGTTAGATATGACCATAAGAAATAGTAGGTCTAGCTTTTAGAGTTGTCACCCAATTTATGTATACAGACTTTTTAATAAGTAATTCTTAGAGTTGAATTTGTATGGTCTCTGTTTAAGTTTTTTAGCTTTTCATTACCAAAAATCCATATTATATGTTTATATTTTTATTGCAAATGCTGATGCAGGAAATGGTTTTATTTGAAGGGAATAATGGAAACATAATTAAGAGGACTCAAAGGAACTTTGTCATAAAAGCAGCCACTCAGGTGACTCATAGCAAGTTAAATAGCTGAATGTCAATTACCAATATGTGTTGGCTGTAAAAGAGGTTTGAAAATCAGCACCTTGGTATGTGATTTTGTAAAGGAATGTGTGAGGGCATACATTGTTTAGAGGATTCCAGAGTTCCTGAATTGTTAATGTATCTAGTGTCAAGTCAAAATGATATATGTCATGCTGGGAAAAATGTGAAATTTACACAAAATTGAATCAAGCTCTCTATGACCCAGTCTCAGCAAAAACTGCAGCAAGTATGTGATAAATGAGGGATATATGTTAAGGTTGTTTTTTGGATAGAGCTTGTACCAATGTATAAAAGCACCTTAACTGAACTAATGAACATAAGACTGGACAGTGAGGGGAAAATTAAAGTGATATTGTCTGGAAAGTCATCTTATCCTTTTTCTTACGTATAGATGGATTAATTTTTTGGGTAAAACCAAAGAATGTCTTTGAATAACATTGTCTGTTGCCAACTGTTAAAAGATGGTTTTAAATCTGTAATCATATGAGCAGCTATTGCATATGGCTGATTGGGAAGTTTTGGAGTTCTGCCTCCTACATCCCTGATGTGACCTGAAGCCTTTCCTAGAAGAATGACTGACTATTCCAGTACACAAAATTTAGGAGCTGCATGACAGTGTTCCATGGAGGACTGTAATTGTTGGATGTCTATGCTCCATGTTAGTTTTATTTTATTCATGAATTGCTATTTGGATCCATTCTTTCTCCTTTTGTTTGCAGATGTACATTACTTTTGTTTTCCAGATTAGACAGAATCAATATCCACATCATTGACTTTTTTTCTACATTTCATTTCTTTGTTATTCTATCGTCGACACACTTTAATGAACAAGTCATTTCTGGCGCATCCTAAGAAATTATTTAGGATGAACTCAACTGAAAATTGTGTAGGTAGTTAATAGCTTGTAAAGTAAATTAGTAAGGATAAGTTCTTTTGTCAAAATTCTGAGGCAAGCCACCAGTTTGCTGCACCCATTGTCTGTTGGTAAGCCGAAACACTGGACTGTGATAAAGGCAGGCCATGTCCCATGACACCTGTTAAATGACCTTTTAAGCAGCACTGCCAGACTAAAGAGAGATGGATAAGTTGCTTACCTTTTTGCACGAGTGGTCTTAAGTGGTCTTTTCATCCTTTTTGTCCTGGAAGGGATTTCAGTTTTTTGTTGCTTGGACAGTGGTAAACTAAAAGTACTGTTCTGTATTTCCTTCTGATCACACTTCAACTGGATAAACCTCAGTCATGGTTTTCTTGTTAGGTCAGTAAAATTAGTCATTAAATGCTGTATGAAGTTTTTGGAATTATGTTATCTATTCTCCACTGAGATTTGACTGTGCAGATTAACTGCATTCTTACAATGCTTAAAAATTGTGGTTCGTGTAATAGTCTTTGATCTCTGTCCTGTGGAAGGAGTTGCAAATCTAATGATATAGTTATTTTAGAGTAATTGATTTTTCATATGCTTATTCACACTTAATATTAAATGGTTAAATACAATTTGAAAATAATATAGAAAATGTTCTAGTTGTGCTTTAGCAGCTGTGGTTGTGTTCTTAAAGAAATTTTTTTTCGTCCTGCCATGGCTGAAAGGTGTTATATTTTGGGTGCTTCTGATGTGACATTAGATTGGTTTAATATAAATGTTGTGTTTGGTACCTCTTTGCAGACTAGCAGTCCAAAAAACAAGCCCCCACCAGTGATGAAGTTCAAAGAGGGTGACCTGGTTTGGGCCAAGTTCAACCGTAGACCATGGTGGCCATGTCGGGTGACCAATGATCCACTAGAAGGAACATACTTTAGAGCAAAAGGTATACCCATGTGCTTACAAATTCTTTTGCAATATTGTATTTTCAATTTTGCATTTATGGTATGCAGATCATATGCTAGTCTTATTTTTGTCTTGGCAATGTGTTACTGTGTGATCCTGTTTCAGATTGCAAAGACAGGCCATGTCGCCAGTACTTTATTCGGACACTGGGGGAAATCATCGATCAAGCTTGGGTTCCTGGGAGGGCCACACAGCCATTTGAGGGAGGGTACCAGTTTGCCAAACTCCCTGTACTTCGAAGGAGAGGAAGGCAAAAGGATGAGAACTACAAATACACGGTGATTTATGTAAAAAAAAATTATAGGCTTAAAGTTAGATATGTCCGTTATGTTTCTAAAGAGATTTGTGGACTTTACTTTTATTTAGTGTATTGTGTCTTTTTCAAGTAGGTATGTGGTGGGCCTAATCGGTGTCCCTCTTGTTCAGATACCCAAACGTTTTCATGAGTCGTGGAATGCCAGTGTCCTAGAGGCAGAAACAGCCCTGCTACAGGCATCAAAGAAGACCCTTTTCATTGCCTCCTCAAGTAAGAGCCGCTCAGATGGTTCGGTATCAAGGAAAGAGGACAGGGCACCTGCATCTTCTCCCTACACATCAGTATCAGAGGCGTCCCCCACTTCAGACCACCTATCCAACGGTCAAATTGGGTCCTCCAAGAAGCCCTCAAAGACATCTGAGAATCAAATTCCTCGAGCTAGAAAGAAACCCAATAACTTATCAAAAATCAGTAGTACTAAAAAGGGAGCTGCAGATACAAAGGACTTGTATGGCAAAAAGGATGAGTCTGAGAAGGAACCAGAAAACTGCCAAAATTCCAGTATGGACTTAGCACCGAGAACCCAGGGCCCTAAAAATGTTGAGCAGCTTTCAAAACCTAAAGTCAATAGTCAGACCTCTGTACATTCTGGGACTGCAGTAAAGGCAAAAACAGTAGAAAAGAATGTAAAAGGCCTATGCTTTAACAGGTCCAGCAAAACTGAAAACGCCAACAATTCAAGCTTTGCTTCAGATAACAGCTCCTGTAGTGGATCACCTTTTAGTAGAATAACTGCATATCTTGCCAACCTAAAACAGCCGGACTCTTGTCTTCAGGGGGTTGGGGATCTGTCTGAATTATCCAGTAAACCTTTGGATAGGCGGGTTGCATGCCTTCCAGCCAGCAACCGCTTGATGACAAGAGCTCTGAAGGCCATGGAAGAGGCAAATTTTAAGGTGACGTTGTGCTCCACTCAAAGTTCTGATTCCGTTATGTCAAACGGGCATGACACTGTTTCATCTAAAAATTCTGAAAAATCTGAGTCAGGATCTGGCAGCTATCTCAAATCTAAGTCAGTCAAATCCTCCAACAGCGATCGGGCCCGTTTTAGTACAGCTTCATCTAGTTACAACTCAAGTCCTTCCCAAAAGTCCCCTAATGTTGAAGACTATAAATGCAGTAAAACTTTGATAAAATTAGAAGATCAGCTCTGTTTGATCTCTGGAGACTCTCTAGATTCCGCTGCTATAGGTTCTGCCCAGGTCAAAAAAGATAGCTGTGTGTCTGATGTGTCCTCCTGTTCCTCTCCATCGTCCTCATTCTTGTTCATGGATACCCTACAAGATGTTGAAGAGATAACATTTAAGTCTTTGACTAGTGAAGACAGTGGCTCTGGAAAGCCAGTTATCTTTCGACCGGACGCAAACTTTAAGTTTAGTACTTTTTTAATGCTGCTAAAAGACAGACATGATAGCCGAGAGAAGGATGGCACTCCTTTGGTGCTGGATCCAGGACCTTCTAGAGCTCTTATGAAAGAAGAGCCTTCTGTGATGCCACCACAACCAGGAGACATTTCAGTTGATGGTTTACTACAAGAACCTGGTCAGTACGAGCAGCTGTGGGCTAGCAGTTATTCAAGACCGAATGGACATAAGGGCCAGTCTTCAGCTTCAAAATGTGCACATCCCAAACCAAAACAAGTAAGGCCCAGGCCAACGCTTCATAAAGACACAAGTCCATCTTTGAAAAAGCGACTCAAAAAGAGTCGGCCATCAGCTGCCAAGAACCAGACTGATGTTAATGTGCCTTTTGAACTGGCCGAACATGCATATGGTAAGTATTTTGTATGTGGCCTTATAGTTGCAAAAATACCAAGATTGGGTACCGATCACTTCATTGGTCAGGTTGTTCTGTTTTCCAGGGAATGGATCTAATGTCTCTGGTCAAAATAATTTTGCTAATGTGGCCCCAAAGAAGCGCTGGCAGAGTTTTGAGCCAGGAACAGAGACCAGAACACAGGAAGAAGAATCTAGTGGCAGTACAGTGGGAGATCAACGCTTGTTTAAGGTGCCTTCTGAGCCAAGTAACGCCAACCTCTGCAGCACAATATGTGGATCAGACACTTTCAGGTGCTCTCAAAAAAAGAATGAGGTCCAAAACAAAGAGACTATAAGCATAAACTCTGATGTCAGTGATGGCAAAGAGGCTCCTCCAGGTAAGCAGTGGATAATTAATGCCAAAGTTTTTAATGGATAAGGTGATCAAGACTCCTGTACACTGGCTGTTTGTTTTCACCAGTTGATTTTCTCTACATCGTGGTAGCCTACAAACATGCATGATTTACTGTGGAGCCTCATCTTTCGCAGCACATCTGCAAAATAAACGGCAAAGAAAACCAAGTAAAAGACTGATAGAGTGCACAGAAGAGTACGATCAGATTTATTCCAAGAAGAAGCCTAAGAAAACCTCTGAACTTTTAAAAAAGGTCAGTTTAGATTTTTTTCCCCACAGTGCTTTTAGGATGATACTTATGATGTTACATACTACTTCAGTGCTTTTCCATTACCCTGGAAGATACAGCCTTTATTTACTGAGTTGTCTCTATGCATTTGCAGGTATCTGAGTCTAATATCCCTGGTGCAGATCAGCTATCATCAGAGAAGGTCGTGCAAGACCTATGCAGCACACCAACAGAGATCCAAATCCAAGCCACTGAGGACCAGTCCAAGGGTACTGAACAGCCCCTCCTAGGGCAGTCTCCTCCCCAAGATGGTCATGCCATGTCCATCAGCTCTCTAACCCCACCCCCAGAAGCTGTTCCTTCCCCACCTGGGGAGGGATCTGCAGGAAATTTTGCCAAAACAAAACAGTGTCTCGAAGCAGGTAAAAAGTTGATGAGTATACAAAGGGGTGTTACAATACTTTTATTATTTATTCAATGCCTCTGTCAAAGTGTACATTTTTTGTATACCACATCTAATAACCTGAATTGATGCATAGATCAAAATTGTCTAGCTTGACATGATTGATATAAATTTAAGAACTTTATATAAACTGTATGTAGACTGCCATAAAGTACTGTAGATAATCCCACGTCATACTTGTATTTACAGCATATTTATATGAGTTTGTTGTGTAGCTACTATGGTTAGTTGACAAGTATTGTAGGAGGATTAAAAAACTAATGCTATATAACAAGAATCAGAATCTATGCTTCATGTTTCCTTTTATTTTAGTGCTGTGCCCCTAATGATAACTCTCTTCCAGTATGTCAGAACAAGAAGAGACAGAGGAAGCCTACACAGAAGATTCTAGAGGGCACCATTGAGGCAGAGCCCATTGCAGTCCCAAAGAAGAAGGTATTCTGGAGCTTTCCTTTAAAAACTGATGTTGGTATTTCATATCATTCCATTGCTTTTTTTATTTAACCCATCTCTGTGAAATGCTTTAGAAACATCAGCTTCTGTGATGCTGAAGGTGGGAGGTCTGTGGGGCACCATCAGTAGTAAGATTGACTTTCTGTTTTGGATACTGGTGTACAGTCATCCACCAAATAGTGTGAGGTCCCATCTGGCTTTATTTATCAGCTTCCAGGAGGGGGGTTCAAATGTTGAAGCAAGCGTCATCAGGCATGTTTTTTTTCCCCATTCTGTCCTCTCTTATTTCTCCTTCCCCTCCTTTGGCCGGGATCAGAAGTGTAGGGAACATGGTAGAGAGGCAGAAACGGAGGCTGGACTTCAGGACTATCAGGAAGTGCTGACTGAGGTGAGGACAGGTGGGGAAAATTAGGCAGGTCACCTGGGTGACAGACTGTACCCCATACAGAAATGCAGAATTCCACTACGTTCAGTGCTCGTACAGCAGGGTACTGCTCATTTTCTGTTTGTTTGTCTGTTTGTTAGTAATTCTTCATTTCATTTCATCATGTGTCCAGGAGTTGTTCAAAGTGCAATAATGAAAGAATTAATGACATTTGTGTTTTTGGCAGGCTAAGTCTGGGAGGAAAGAAGTGCCTGTCCCCAGTTTATCTGTCAATTCTGCATATTCAGGTTAGTAAGAGGAGGCCAGATACAAATTATTATGCATTAAATATTGAAAAGGGACCATTTAATTGTGCTATTTTCATGTTAGTAAATTTTATGCTCAAAGTATATGAAAGATATTTCTGGATTATGCTATAGTGCATGAAATTGGTGTTGCTGCCCACTTGCTCAGGCTGTTTGCCATACAGCAGGCATTGAGTTTGTTGTGATGTGGACTGCGTGATTAGTTTAGTTTTGGGCACTCAGGCTCTGCACAACCCTCCGCTAAACTGAAGGATGTTGCCCCTGTGGTGGACACACCTGCACAGCACAAGGACACTTCTGCCCTCGAAGGCTCAGAAGAAGACAAACAGCATGATGCTGCCTCAGCAGGAGCTCCTGAGGATGAGTTCCACTCGTCAGAGGTTAGTGAGCGAAAGGTTGTTCAGTAACCTATTTGTAATTCTGACTTCTCCCATATAGCCCTGCCCATGTGGTTAACCTTTCTTCTTTAAGACTCCGCATTTACTTAGCTCCTGCCAATTTAGTTATGCCCACTAATCCTCAGGTTTTTGGAAGTTATGATGATGGCCTTTCACCCATGAAGGACGATTCCTTGTTCAGTGAGATGGGTCTCTCCTCAAGCAAGAGACCACCTGGAGACAAGGGGGGCACAGCATCAATGAAGGAAAATGTCTGTCAGGTGAGACATCCAGAGAAAGAGGTACCTGTGTCAAGTGGGCATCATCCCATCTGACCTTTGACCCTGGCCTCCTGGCCTGCAGGTATGTGAGAAGACGGGCGAGCTGCTGCTGTGCGAGGGCCAGTGTTGCGGGGCATTTCACCTGCAGTGCATCGGCCTCACTGAGACGCCCCAGGGCAAGTTTGTCTGCCAGGAATGCACTAGCGGTGGGTGTCCCTGTTCCCAAGTCAGCCGACACACCATCACAACAGCACAAGCAGTGCATTTACTCCCAAGTTCTCCCTTTCTTCTTTCTTTCCTTCTTGTTCTTCCCAAACTACACAAAATGAAACTGACAAATTGTTCAACAATCCCCCAGTTTTCACCTCAGTTTTACTTAGCATTTCTCTGCCTTGTTCTGGAAACCAGCATGGAACATGCTCCTATATTTTTTGCTCATACTAGCGCACACGCTTTCTCATTCTGTGGGCAGTACTGTCAAATTTGTTGTAGGGATGGACCTTTGAACGGAGGAGGGACACAAATGTTGATGCCAGCAGTCAATAAGTGTCATCGCTCTGTCATTCTGTTCATATGTTCTGGCTAAATGAAAACTTCCGTCATTTAATGATGGAATTATGGTTCACTGCTGCAGAATTTTGTTAACATGAAGTAGATGATATTATCTCAGTCTAACTGCCCTGAGCTAAAGGACTCACAAAAGCAGCTTAAATGCGCCATTTCCATATGTGATAGGGTCCCATACAATGAAAACTGCTCAAAAAATGTATGCATTTTTTATACAGTGGTCTTTTTTGGTTAAAAAGTATTCCATAATGTCCACAAACCGGTGTTTGTTTTAGTAAACCTTATGACTACAGTAGCAGATTTGGTACTAATTTTCAAAAATCAGCTGTATAAAAAGCAAAGAAATATTAAGTCAATTGTTTACATTATAAAAACAGCCTTTATAACACAAATACTCTATTGCAAATCAATTACTTCAGTTGTGGTTTATGAGTTGAAATCTGAAGGTGTCTCTGATGGTCTAAAAATTAGACACTAGCTGCAATGCCAAGCTACGTACTATGATTTATGCATCTGAATAATTTCTTACTAGCAAGGTAACATTAGCAATTCTTGATAAGTAAGATGTTACAACTGGTGGTAGGATTTGAACCTGCAAACTGTGAGTCAAGTTACAGGAGCTCAGAACACTATAACACTATAATGCAGAGCCATAAGACAGCAGCAGAAATTCATCTGCAGGAAATTAAAGAAAATTCTAACTTTGCCCATTGCACAATTACCTTGTTTCTGTCCCAAATGTATAGATAATGCCATGTATTACTGTGAAGTATGTATACTTTTAATGTCATGTCTCATGTTCATTTTGTTTCTGCACATTTGTTCAGCGTCTCGTAAATAAAGTGTGATCCAGTAAAATGAGGCTAAAAAGGTAGAAAAGCTTGTGGGGAAAAAAATGAAAATTTAGAAAATCAGGTTTGAAAAGCTCATAGAATAGAACTAAATATTGAAGTGATTAAAAGAATTGAAAAAGCCAAGTCCCCCACCACAACTCAACTGTTACCATGAACACAGTAACAGTTCATTACAGTACATTATCTTGTTTATTTTAAAATTTTTTCTGTACTCATAAATTTTGTGCTGTGCAACATTTTGAAGAGCAACTGCATGGTGCTCTGCTAGGTGCGATTTCTGTGCAACTGTGGCACACTGCTGTGCAGGACAATTGCTGGGCTGTGTGGGGTGGTGCTGTGTGTGCTACAGGGTGTTTTTTTTTTTTTTTTTTTTTTTTTTTTTTTGTAATATTTGGGGAAATTGGTTTGGGGTTTTGGGATAGGCTGGGAACGAATCATTTTTTTGCATATAAAATAATAGAAAATAACATCCTGATATATATGCAATTTCAATTTTCGCAGCATTTTGGGTTACTAGTACCATTTTTTTGGCTTGTTTTTATTGCCATGTTTTTTGTGTTGGTATTCACCTAACGGTGTGATTTCATTGGACAAGTCAGCCCTGGTAGGTGAAGTACTGGTACATACAGCAGTAATGCCACTTGCAGCTTTAGCTGCACTCATCATATTACTGTTTATACAACTAAGTCTACTGCTCAAATCTGGACCTGAAGGCATTTTCAGGTGTTTTATAATGAGGTAATCTAAAATTGCTGTTCCAAATGCTCTTGCAGAATGACTGCTAAGGTTCTTGGCATGAATTCACTGAGATGGTGCTGGCTTATTTCAGGAGTGCACACCTGTTTTGTGTGCAAGAAGCCAGGGGAGGACGTGAGGCGGTGTATGGTCCCTGTGTGTGGCAAGTTCTACCATGGGGAGTGTGTGACTGGCTACGCTCCCACACAGGCCCAGGGCCGTGGATTTCGCTGTTCCTTACACATCTGTCTGGCCTGCTACATTACCAACCCTGCAAACCCATCTGCTTCCAAAGGTGCGCTCAAGTTTTTTTGCCCCCATGGAAAATGAATTATCTTTGTAATTATTCAGACAGGTTTTTTCAGTAATTGAAGTTATCCTACCACTAAACTGTTACTCTTTTCTGCTTGACAACATTTCTTGCAGGTGACACATACGACATTTTGCTGGTGTCATTTATTAGCCATGTTAAAGATTACACCCTGTAATGTGAATTCGTTACATGTGACAGGAGTCATTTTGACATTGAAAAGAAAATTGCACAGGTTGCAAGTTAGGCTTTACTTGGTATTCAGTCCAGTGTCTTTTGCGTGTTTCTTGGAGTTCTAGAAAATAAATTTCTCATCTTACAACAGTTATGAGTTTTTGAAGATACGTTTACCACTTTTTTATTTATTTCATTTTACTTAACTGTTTTTAATCTCAGTTCTCTTTTTTAAAATTTGCTTCAGTTTGTGGCAGTACGAGAAGAATTTTAAATTTTTTTTTTAATTTTTTAATTTTTTTTTCACGTATATGCATGGTATTTGGACATCCACTGAATAGACTATAATAAAGAAAAGAGTACCTAAACAGAATACAAGTGAAGTTCAAATAATTCAGTTTGCTTCCACAGTGTTTACAGCAACTGTTTGCTGTTTCTGAGAGTTGGTGATCAATAACAAGACCAATTATGTTGCATGTGTTTATGTGATGAATCTGTTAACAATCAGTGCTGCACAGGAGTTTCTGCAGACAAGATTTTTACTTTCAATCAGTTTAGTTTTAGTGTAACAAAGTTAAAATACATACTTCTGAAAACTCAAAAGTTTTATTTTACTATTTGATATTATTTACTTAAGTAGCATACAAGATATTTACAGAACTTAACGTGGGGCCTAAAAACAACTTTGGAGTTGTGAACAACAAATTAAGAAAGGAATTCCATTGTTGTTAAGCTGATGAACCAGTGTACATTGATCATAGGCATTAATCCCACAACCCTACTGCTGTGTTTGGGTACTACAGGTCGCCTGACTCGCTGTGTGCGTTGTCCTGTGGCCTACCATGCCAATGACTACTGCATTGCTGCTGGCAGCATCATTCTGGCCAACAACAGCTTCCTGTGCCCCAACCATTTTACACCCCGCAAGGGCTGCCGCAACCATGAACATGTCAATGTGAGCTGGTGCTTCGTCTGTTCAGAAGGTCAGTTCGAACCCTGTATCCTGTCCCCATCACCTGGTTTTACATGTCCTGTGCTTAAGAGAAGTTAAATGTGATAAGCTCCTGTGTTGTTTGTCTGTTTACCCATCTAGCTATTTTCTAAAAAAACAATAGAAAGGAAAACCAAAACACTCGTGGCTGAAAAACATCATACTCACTTTTTTTAGGTTTATCTTCTTTTGCAGGTCTTGGTTTATTAAGAACTTTGTGACAGTGATGACATGCAGCCTTAATTCACCTCAGGTCCCCATGACTAATTGCTACTCCTTCCCTGCAGGGGGCAGTCTTCTTTGCTGCGAGTCATGTCCTGCTGCATTTCACCGCGAATGCCTGAACATAGACATGCCTGAGGGCAGCTGGTTCTGCAATGACTGTCGTGCTGGCAGGAAACCGCACTACAAAGAAGTGGTTTGGGTCAAAGTGGGGCGATACAGGTCCTGATGTACTGTTTTTTAAGTTATTTTATTACTAAGTTATCACAATATTGATACCCCATCTTGGACATCAGCTGCTGCTAACTGGTTACTGATAATCAGTGAATCGCAGTCTCAATGGCAGTTGTTTGTTTTAACTTTTGAACATTGGTTTGTGCTTAGGACTTTTTAGTTTTAGCATTTTTATCTTGGTCTCTGTTCAGGTGGTGGCCTGCTGAGGTCAGCCACCCCAAAAACATTCCAGCCAACATCCAGCGCATGAAACATGATGTCGGGGAGTTTCCAGTGCACTTCTTTGGCTCCAATGATTATCTCTGGACGTATCAAGCCCGTGTGTTTCCATACATGGAGGGTGACGCTAACAGCAAAGACAAAATGGCAAAAGGCGTGGACTCCATCTACAAAAAAGGTTTTTCTGTCTGATAATATGTGTTGTCAGTTCCTTTTTCATAAAAACTGTATTTCTTAGAAGATCTCGTTTCTGGTGTTAAAATGTTTAACTCTCCTCAGCTCTTCAGGAAGCAGCTCAGAGGTTCCAGGAGCTGCAAGCAGAGAAAGAACTGAGGCAACTTCAGGAGGACCGGCGGAATGACAAGAAACCCCCTCCATACAGACATATAAAGGTACTCCAGTACTTATTTTTACACTATTTATACCAACATGTAGTTGCGAAAAAATATTTTCTGAGTGTTATTTCAACAAAGTTTACAAGTAGCCTGCGGTCCTGCAGGTGAACCGGCCAATAGGGAAAGTGCAGATCATCACAGCCGACCTCTCTGAGATCCCACGATGCAACTGCAAGGCGTCTGATGAAAACCCTTGTGGCCTGGACTCAGAGTGCATCAACCGCATGCTGATGTACGAGTGCCACCCCCAGGTGTGCCCTGCTGGCGAACACTGCCAGAACCAGTGCTTCACCAAGCGCCAGTATACGCCTGTGGAGATCTTCCGTACTCTGGCACGTGGATGGGGCCTTCGCAGTGTCACCCACATCAAAAAGGTATGAGGGGCAACAAACCAAGGCATGTGGTCCAGCAGCCAATGTGTGTTGCAAAATGCCGCTGAAGTAAGCACTGATGTCATGTCATTACAGTGCAGATACTGTCAGACTGATGGAGCTCCTTTCCACAGTACAACAGCTCTATGTGATTCCTTTTTTGAAGACTTTGTGCTGTTGTTCTATGATTAATGTTCATTGATAGTTGTTATCTGAGGTCATGCCACCCTTTCTGTTTTTTATTTCTTCCAGAATCCTTTAAGGGGTTAGTAGCACAACTTTTTGGAATATAAATTTTACTCAATCATATGGGGGGTGGACTTTAGATTAACAGCATAAAAGTTATGATTCAATATTGAGACAGAATCCATATGTTGAGAAATTGTAAAATGCATAGAAATTCAAGAAAATACAGTACGGGCACAGCTGGAGCATGGGAAAACGGGTTTGAGGTTTTTTATAGCAATACTGGGATTAACAGATTGATGGGCTTTTTCCAGTCCACTACCTTCCTCATGAAATTTAATTTTTTTTCCAAATTTCACAGTATGTGATCATCTAATGATACGTGATTGCTAATGGTTTACAATAAAAGTAGCTGACTGACAGCTGACAACAGCTAATGAAATCCAAAGAATGCATCATCTGAAAATGGGGAGACAATTAAGTTAATAGTTCACAGTAAAAATTATTTCACATTAAATGGAGGGAAAAAATAGTTTGACAAATGTTGCAAAACTGCTTGAGTAAAAGTAAAAAAGATATTTAAAAAGGTTAAGTTCCTCCAGAAATTTACGTCTCACAGTAGAGTATCTCTGCTGTTCAGGCTTACTCCATGCCCCTAAAATGAACCCATTAGGGTTAAAAAAAAAAAAAAGTTATACTTTTTTAGTAGTAGAAAGTAGAAATACTAAATGGAAACTTCATTGTCTGGGGGCATAAAAAAGATTTTATTGTCCGTTTCTGGTGTTGGAAATCATGAGACGTTACATTTTTCAACATGTGCCACAATATAGACACAGTGTGGTTAGTCTGTGCAGCAGCAATTCTACTCTTGTACAGCTATTGCCTATTTCTCATATGAGGTCTTTGACGTCAATGACAGCTCATTTTTGCAACCATATCATTTTTTGTCCATGATTGCTACTGTTTCACTTATGTTTGTTAATCTGTTGTTCAGCACCTTGTCACTGTGTGAGAAGAGTGCTCTATAAAATAAATTTAATTGAAATTGAATTGAACTTATGTGACCACTCTAAGTACATTTTTATTAAAAACTCACATCTTTGACTGACACTGCATGACCTATCAATACTGTTTGCCTCTGCAGCAGTGGAGCAGTTTTTTAAAAACTCTCTGCATATAGTGCAGTACACCTAAGAAAACACAAAATGAGTTCTCAGAAGCAACCGGATGAGCATCAGTCTGCGCTAAACAGCTCCACTCCTGTCCTCAGTCAGTCCATTAAATGCTGTGGTTGCACCTGCAGCCAATAATCCAGGAGAGGGGCAGCACTGTGCTCCTGCGTGCTGCAAATATTTTAGGCTTTTTGTTGTGTGTGTGTGTGTGTGTGTGTGTGTGTGTGTGTGTGTGTGTGTGTAACTCTGGTGCAAGTTTATACTAAAATAATTTATAGCAATTTCCAGAATATTTAACTAAAACTGTAAATGGTGTACGACCTCATAGGAAGAGCTGTGTCCTGCAGTCTTGATTACCAGACAGTGGGGTAACTGCACAATGACTATATTAAACCAACATTAATCTGAGGTGGAATTGCTGGTTTACCTCATAAAATTGCATGTTGTTTTTTTCCTCTAATTGTCTCTGGTTTTTATAACTAAGGGTGACTTTGTGAGTGAGTATGTGGGAGAGGTGATTGATGAGGAGGAGTGCCGTGCCCGGATCAAACATGCTCAAGAGAACGACATTTGCAACTTCTACATGCTGACTCTAGACAAGGTGAGATGCATGTTGTGTGATGCTTAGGGAAAAGTGCAGGGGATCATTACATACATAGGGTCAGAACTGGCTGCCTCTTCACCCACTCCAATACTCGCTCCACCATGGTAGGATCGCATCATTGACGCTGGACCCAAAGGGAACCAGTCCCGCTTCATGAACCATAGCTGCCAGCCCAACTGCGAGACCCAGAAGTGGACAGTAAATGGGGACACACGGGTGGGGCTCTTTGCACTGACAGACATCCCACCTGGTGAGTGTCACCATCCAGTGTGGTTAAGTGACTCCCAACTTCAACCCATCTGCTTCCACTTTGCTTATTTTAAAGTTCTCAATATGTAACTTTCTAACTCAGCATCTGTAACTGCTGTCCACAGGCACAGAGCTCACGTTCAACTATAACCTGGAGTGCCTAGGCAATGGGAAGACCGTGTGCAAATGTGGGTCTCCGAACTGCAGCGGATTCCTAGGAGTGAGGCCAAAGGTGAAGGTGGGGAGTAGCAGGGACAATAAGGAAATGAATAAAATAAACAGAATTTCCATTCCATTTAGAGAACACCCGAGAAGGAATCTCATAATGTCTAAATTTACATTTATTCATTTAACCTATACTTTTCTCTAAAGCAGTGTATCATTTGGGGATAAGTCACAGTGCTTTAAAAACAAACACACTTATGTAAGTGCTGGTTTCTTGCCTGGCACCAACATTTTGATGATTTGCTTGGCTTAAATAGTTGCCTATAGAATTGAGGGTTGCATATGAAACATCGTTAATAGTAACAGATGGCATGATGCATAGTTATGTAGCTATTAGAGGATCAAGAGGAAAGTTAGATTTGACAGAAATGGGGATTCAGCGGTTAATTTTTGAAGATTCTGCAGTTGTGTGGACTGTCAGTTTTGAATCTGTCATGAGTGGGAAAGGCAAGTGGCCAGAGGGAGAGGGATGCAAAACTCTTATTGGGGTGTAAGGGTTGATCAGATAGTGTAGGTTTTGTGGTGTTCATCCTTTTACTGTCTTATAAATCATGACCAGTGTTGAACTTGATACTTTTGATACAGGGGGAGAGAGAGAAAGGAGGATGGGATTTCTTTGCCAGGTCAAACACAAGTTATGCAGCACCATTCTGTATCATCTGGAGAGGATTGATGGTGGAGGCCGGGTGTCCAGACAGCAGGGAGTTGCAGTAGTCCAGGCAGGATATTACCATGGCCTCTATCCAAGAGCTGTAGTGTGTTGTGAGATATGTGTGGATCTTGCAGTGCCAGAGAGGCAGTCTGCAATGGCAGAGGAAACATCTGTATTATTTGAGGTGGAAAAAGCAGAGGAACAGTTGTGTGTCACCTGCAAAGCAGTGGTAAGAGAACAATGAGATGCAATGACAGAGCCAAGAGAAACTGTGGAGGTGAGGGTGGAGTGGGGGGGGCGTAAGGAGGTATGTAAATATTGGTTAAAAAAGATACATTTCATGAAATCAAGAAGCGAGTTATTTAACCAGTTTTCTTATTTTATATGCCTCTTTTTTGCTTTCCACAATTTTATAAATGCAAACTGTCAAACAATATTTTCCATGACCAAAATAAACATTACATGAGTTCTAATTTTTCTTGGTTCTTTTCTTAGGAATCGTAGGCATGAGTCAGCCATTATCTCAAGTTATACTGTTTTTGAAACTGAATAAAAAGAATATTGTTGGAACCAACTGGGCAAGTGGTCAGGCATGTTTGTGTCACACTGATGAATGTGATGAACAGTATAGTCATACCTGGGTAACTGGAGCAAATGGGCTTCACTAACAGCTTATATGAGTTTAACTTAGTTTGAAAAAGTGAAAAGTGTAAAATACTCTGGAACCTTATTTTAATGCATGGTCCCAACACATGCTATAACTACTTCTGTGCTATAATGAAATGCAATAATGTGCACTAATAAAACATGGCTCTCCTGAATATTTTGATCAGCAAGCTGCTGAAGTCACTTATCACTGACCCATGCACAACATCATTATGGGTGTTAACATTTTGACATTCTGTTGTGTATACATGATGATGATGATGATGATGATGATAATAAAAGCAGTGTGAATGTTCAAAAGCTGTATGAGCAACAGTTGTTAAACAATATGCTTTCTATGAGAATATCCTATGGAGCAGCATCTTCCATAAGTCCTTTGTAGCCTACTGTCATAAACTTTCTAGCATCCTTAAGTCCTGCTAAATTTTACAAAGTCTGCTAATGGTGCACATATAGGTTTTTTTCTATAAAACTGGAAATGGTTTGGACAATATGGATGATTTATTTATTTTGGCATGTGAAAACCATGTAATGTAAAAACTAAAACCACTACTTCACAAATGCTCATTGGCCATCATACCTAAGAAATTAAATTGGTACCACATCATAACTCCTCCCATGGTCCTTGTTATAATGAGGTTCCTGTGTATGTCTTTGTATGTGGAGCAAGTACTATGGTGGTTAGTCCCACTACCTTGTGACTGAAGAACTCGTTTTCTAGCCTAAGCTACCTGCTGAAACGCATTTGATCACAGTATTAACCTTCACTTTGTTCATTAGCGTTGTTTTGGGGTTTCCATTCCAAGATTCCTTGTTCTTGTTACATTGGAGCTCTCTTGATAGTAAATGAAATTCTTTTTCCCAGAACGTAGAGGACAAGGCCCGCAAACTGAAGAAAAAGTTTCCTGTGAAGCGCAAAGTGCAACCAGAGGTGACTAAGGAGCGTGAGGACGAGTGCTTCAGCTGCGGTGACGGTGGCCAGATTGTTTCCTGCAAGAAGCCTGGCTGCCCCAAAGTCTACCATGCCGACTGCCTCAACCTAACTAAGAGGCCAGCAGGTCTGTGCCATACCACTCTGTATCCTGTTGTACTATTGTTAGTGGGACTAGATCAAGAAAATACCTTTTGGTTCAGACCTAGCTGGCCTAAATCAGACCCAGTCCCAGTTAGCTCTTTTGTGACTTTAAAACCTTGGACTTATAGGTCCATGAGTTGAATAACTTTGCTGGAGCATTAGCAGATTTTTCTTTGCATTTTCTGTCTTCCATGTGCTGTGATTACTTTGTCTTCATTCTTACCAGTTAAGTTTTAATATAGACTGTGATAGTAGGACCAGAGGAAAGGGGAATGTGTGCCAAGCCAGAGATTTAGTGGCTCCTCAGCTTACAAATGCCATTGGGACCAAAAGTTTTCTGGAATTCTTTTCAATTGTTTGTCTGGCTCACAATGAATGTAAAACTTAATACAGACAGCCCTGTATTCATTCTTTGTTTAGGGTCTGTAAAATTTCAGATATAGTTAAAATAAAGTCTTAAAAGATTTTAACTTCAAGCTATATTAAAATTAATTTAAACTGAGAAGTTATAAAATATGTTGTCTTCATAAACTCCTATTCAGTTCAATTTCTCCTAAACATGCATAAGGTTTCTGATCAGTGGACAAAAAGGATTTGATTTAAGATAGTTCCACATTCCAGTCGTTTTTGGTTGCTCTACACTGATATGTTAGCTGAGAACATTGAAAACGGCGTGCTTTTTGCTCTGCAACAAATAAAAATTATAGGAAAACAGATAAATGATTAAAATTCTATTAAAAGGAGTAAATAAATTGGAACATGATTGTTTGTTCTGACATTCCTATCTCACTTGTTTCCCAGATGAGGAGCCAGGGTGTTTGAGAAACATCTGTTTATTTTGTGATGACTAATCAGTGGTCTGTTTCTGGCAGGGCGCTGGGAGTGTCCGTGGCACCAGTGCGACGTGTGTGGGAAGGAGGCAGCCTCCTTTTGTGAGATGTGCCCTAGCTCCTTCTGCGAGAGCCACCGTGATGGCATGCTTTTCATCTCCAAGCTGGATGGACGTCTGTCCTGCAGCGAGCATGACCCATGTGGACCTGAACCATTGGAGCCTGGGGAGATCCGGGAATACCTGCCTAAGCCACCTGCCCTGGCACCCCAGGGAATGATGGGAGTTGGGGGTGGGACTGCACATGGTGCTGCAACGGTGAGCTGTTCCTCCATGGTGAGCATGACAAAAGCGTTCCAACGTGGTTGTGAAATAAGGCCTGCAGTGCCCAAACTCATCCCTAGCCCTGCTCCTTCGCTCCGCCCTGGAGCTTCTGGTACTTCGGTGCAGATGGACAGTGCTCCCAATGGTCCGAAACCCACATACTCACCCATTTCATCTTGTGGAGATGGCAGAGAAGAAGAGGAGGAAGAGGAAGTGGTCCTGGAGCATGAGGGTGATGAGGAGGGGAGGCTGAAGGACAGGGATGGAGATGGAGAGAGCCTGGTCGAGGACAGAGACGTTGAAGGGCTGGACACAGAGGGGGCTGTCGAGGAAGAGGATGATGAGGACGAGGAGGATGACGATGAGGAGGATGATGAGGACGAGGAGGAGGAGGAAGAGGAGGAAGAGGAGGAAGAAGAGGATACAAAGTGATTTACCTGTGTCCCATCAGCCCCAGGTCTGTCAGGCAGATCTACACTACACACCCCTAACAAGGTGGGGGCTGAGAGGCTCAGAGGTTCTGTTTGTGACTCGTCTACTGGCCTCTCAGATGGTACCAGTGGGCTGCTCAGGAGTCTGTTCCACGGTCAATCTTGTGTGTACAGATTCGCCTTTTTTTGCATTCAAACAAGTTTACATTTTAAACTCATAGAAGAATGATCATTAAGCTGTAAGAACTTTGGCAGTGAGGCTGATGTCTACAGTGAAGGGAGAATTCCCATGCACCAGAATCTGTGGCCACAGCAATGGCTCCCGGAAGAGCAAAGACACTTTGGCTTACATCGAACATATCTCTTCATGAGAAATGTGTATAGAAAAGGTTTGTGCATATACACTGGTTTTATTATTTAAACACATTTCTGTGTTGCACATATTGCCAATTCCGTAGAGTGGATCCCATGTATCCCAGAAATATATATCCACCACCGTCTTAAACCATAAAAAAGGCAAGCCCCAGTAATCCAGTGGAGGTCACTGTTCTTTGTTTTAGACATTAAAAAAACTTATTATGTAGGGTTTTTTAATAACATTTTTATAATGCGAGAGTGAATATTATGCACATCAGAGAGGTGCTGTACACCATGAGCATCAGACCTGTCACTCACCTACCAGTGTTGTCTCTCGCAGTGGGATTCCTGGTATAAGACTGACTTTAATATTTTCAACATTCCATATGTATGTAAGTGCTCATTTCAAGTACTGCTTGTGTGTCCCCTTGTTATTTTATTTTTTCACCAGTGATTAATATTGAGTTGTTTTTTTTTGGCTGTACTGAAATTTTATGGTGATCTAGAGTCAAAACTTGTCATGGGCTAGAAAGGTCAAGAAGGGCCGCTTTGTTCCCATTTGATGGTTCAGTTTGTTGGCATCAGTTTGGAATTGGGGCTGGAGTCTCTCGAGAATCATGAAGGATTTTGGCGTGCGCCTCTGCACTGCTGTTGAAGAAACCCCTCCCACAGACAGGTTGGCCCTGGGGTCCTGTTCTCCAGAACTTCTATGTAAGAGGGTATACTCCCAGCAAACTGCCAACATTCTCATTTATCAGTAGTTTCCATAAATTAAATCCTAAATGTGAACATGCCACAGTGCACCAACAAGTCTGCCTGTTGATAGTAAATGATCCAGTGTGTATAATATTCTGTGATATATTTATATCATCATATATTCATCACGCACAAAAATGGCTAATTGGAGGGGTGCGTCTGCTCTCATCCATTTCGGACAGGTGTTTGACGGTACCTTCTGATCTCCACGTTGACCCCCATATAGCTGACAAACCCCACCAGTGGGGTCTTTGTCCTGAGCACATTTTTAAACTTTCGAATAAACACTACAAGCTTATGTTGTTGCCTGCTTGTGCGGCCATTGTGAGAACCCCAACCTCTTGGCAGCTCTTTATTTAACCCCAGCTTTGCAACTCGCCTTACAGTCTCTTCTACACTTTTATTTCATGTTGATGCCTCGTTGAAAGTTTCTGCTCTTGTCTTTCTGCCGATTCATGAATACTCAACTTGAGATCGGGGTTACGCTATGAAAGTGCTTTTTTTAACCTTTGAAACGAAAGTTGAGTGAGTTAATTTACTGGACTAGGGTATGTCTGGGTGGGATTATCTGTGCATCTTCTGGCTTTCGTCTGGGTGGGTGGTGTTGAGAACGTGCAGATGTCTACTGGAAGTTGTATTTTGTAATACCGGCCATGATGTGGTGTTCTGAAAGGAAGTGTTTCCACATAGATTGAGGAGCAACATTTACATCAGAATTTTTTTCTTAAGTAAGTGATGCTAAACAATCCTTCTTGTACTTGTTAATAGACCTTAAGTTGAAACCATGAGAAACGGTCATAGGTAAGCAAATCCATCTGCCACAGGACATCTGGTGCATTTTAAATAGTGTTTTAAAAATGAGTATACTTGAAAGGACACGGGACTTTAGACTGCCGTACTTGAGACAATCTGGCTGTGCTGTCTTTTATGCGTACCTTTTTTTAAAATGCTTTTGATGTGGAAGTCTCAATATGGGTGATAGAGAGGACTTTGCTTGTTCTAGCTGTAGTGTGAGGCAGTTGCCTCTGTGTGTGTGTGTGTGTGTGTGTGTGTGTGTGTGTGTGTGTGTGCGCGCGTGTGCGTGCACGTGCGGGAGAGAGTGAGAGGTACAGTAGAGCAGAACCTCAAAATCTGAGGCCATACATGTGTAATAGCTGCAGCCATCTTCTGTGTGGTGCTGATGTTGTAATTAGCATATGTGCTAATAATAAAGACAGGTCCCTGAGTTAGGGTTTTGGAGGGGCCAAGTTGAGCTCCCTGCTGGTTTGTCGTACCACCTCCTTGTGTTGGATGCCATTACCAAACACGGTGTAAGTTTGTTACATAGGGAATTATGAAGCACTGAGGCTTGGACAGAAAGTGGTGGACGAGAACAACTAACAATGTAAAATGATGTGCTGTTATAGAGGAAGGAAGGATGCAGTTATAGGAAAAGGAAGGGTAAAAGTTTCAGTAAAAAAGTTTAACATATCCTCACTTGATCCCTTTGGTTATCCTCCTAATTTGGTATACCCAGTTTTCAAAGTGTCTTGTGGGCTTCACATCAAACAATACTCTAGGTGGTGAATAAATAGGTGTGAAGAGCTGTACATTTGTATATAAAATATATATGCACACTTAGCGACTGAAGAAAAGCTGGTTTTGTCGCTAGGCGCAAACAAAATCCCACTACTCCTTTTAATAAATAGATATATTCTTTTTAAATACTGAAAGGATGCTTTAAAGTAGGCTGTGAAAAGCCTATATATATATATATATATGTACATATATATATATATATATATATGTACATATATATATGTATATATATATAAAAAAACACCCTCATTAAGATCATACCTTATGTGGGATAATAGTGGAATTTTAGTCCACTTTAACAAACAAGGGAGGAATGAGAACATGTTCCCAAACTGTAAACTTCCATATCAGTCTTGTTCCTGTTATTTATGATCATGAGTTGTTTTTTTCCTCTCCAATCATGTTTGTATCTTCAGCACAATGATACCCAAGCAGAGAGCAGCATACAGTTCATATTTACTCCGTTGTTTCGTCCCATTTCTCCTGTCAGCTCCTGCACTCGTGCTCAAGCGTTTGTGCATGAAAAATGGTAGGTAGATCACTCCAGTGTACATTTGAAAACATTACTTAATCAAAAGGATCTCAGTTAAACTGGTCTTTTGCAGTATTTAAGGAGTATCCACACAGAGATCTGCTCTTAATTTGCCAGGACTGACAACTTTCTGCTGCATCAACCTTGGTTATATAGCAGAAAAAATAACACAACATTTTGTTAAACCCCATCTTCCAAGGAAATTTAAACATTATTACACTTGGAAATAAATAGTGTATATTAATAGATTTTTATTTCCTTGTTGCATTCAGACAGTCCCGTTAAGGATCATATGGATCAGTGTCCGGGGATGTGGCATAGATTTTGTGTGGAGACAAGTATTTATACACAGAAGCTGCCCAGTAGCATATTGCCTGTATAGGTTTTTAAATATTAGACAAAGCTGTAACTTTTTCTAACCATTACTTTCCTGCTGTTAGACAAACTTTGATGTGCCTGCTGTCTGCTATTGAACCCTTGCCTCTCTTGGTCACAGCTAGTCATCTGTTTAACTAAAAAAAATGTCGCTGTTCTGAAGAAGATACTCTTCTGCCTTGTGAGAGAATTGCTGAAGTGTACTGTATTTCCTTTGTATATAATTAAGAACACTGTAAGTAAAGTTTCACTTAACTCTGACTCCAACAATGCTTTGCTCTGGTTCTTCCACTTTGCTTTTGTTGGTTATTTCAGTTTGTGAGTTTAAAACAGTTCAGTGAAAGTAGTGTGATTGTTGGCCAGAACCATCTTCACTTAACATGCTGAGAATTTGTCATCTGAAAGGTGCAGTTTAGAAAAACCATTACATACTTTGTTACCTTTTACTTTTCTCTAGTCTTGCACATTTCGAGTCCAACGGACATTGCAGTAGTTATGAAATCCAGGCTGCCATGAGCAGTTGATGCCTGGAAGTGAAGTGTTTTCACAGTGTTAAAGAACAGTTGAATTCAGTATGACCCAATAGTGCATGTAGCAGGTAGTGCTGCCACCTCTCAGCATCTCAACTGTCAGGGTGAAGGTTCAGATCCAGCTTAGTTTGTGTGGAGTTAGCATGTTCTTGAGTTTGTGTCGGTTGCCTGCAGGTGCTCCAGTTTCCTCCTACAGTCCAAAGATATCGTTAGGTTAATTGGTCAGTGTTAATTACCCTTAGTGTGTGATTGTGTTACACTTGTGGCCAGTCTGCAATGGATGGGTGTCCCATCCATGGTGTATCTCTCCTAGTCTATCACCCAGTGATTCTGGCAGAGGCGCCACCACACTGATGAGGACGACTGGCTAATAAAAGTGAGTTGTTTGATTTTGCTGATGTTTAACATGGTTCACTAAGAAACTTGCAGTGATTTACCTGTTTATACAGCTGGCTATGTTTTAACTGTCAATTCAGGGTATGTTGATCAAAGGTGGGATTTGAACCTGGTTCCTTTAATTGTAAGACAATGGCACTAGCCTTTGTGCCACTTGTTGACCTATTACAGAACCTATATCAGTAATTGACTTGCTATGCCAGTAATAATTTAAAAATGACTTTCATACTGAAGCACGTTATTACTTATCCAGTGTGTACCCTCTGTTTAGGCCCTGGACCACTGTGACATTGCATTGAACAAGAGGCTACTGATAACGTGGATTTTTCACAATGAACAATATAGAGGAACAAAGAGCCATTCACAGGATTTGAGCTCCTGTCACCTTTTATTTCCCATAAACATGAAAACATAGCATGAAAACTGATAGTCTACTTACACATGTCTGACTTCCAAAGCCAATGATCCCAGCCATGAAGATGACCAAACATCTCCCCAACTGGCAGAACCCCAGCCACTGGGTTGTGCTTGCACCTCATGGCAGTACTGATGGCAAAATATAGGGCCTCAAGAAAGTACAAAAAAAAAATGCTCCATGATACCTCAGGTCAGATTCATTGGGATTTGCCAGTAGGTACAAAATGGGCAAAATAAGGCTTGATTATTGACAGAAATTGCTGACTTTTTTTCCCCAGGGTAGTGACACAGGTCAGCCTCACGCTGTATGGATGGGTCCTGGTCCCTCAGTCTTATTAAACTGCCCATTTAATCCCCAAGTAAAAATGTACTGCTCTTGCTCACATTTTCATACTGTAAACATGAGCACATTGTCACCATAACTGGCTACTTGTAACAACTCAAAATATTTTACTGTAATTTAGAATAGCACTACATTTTATGAGGTCAGAATTACATAAGGCAAAAGTTTAAACTTCAAACTACTGTCTCAAATTATACCACATAATAAACATCATTTTTAAAGATGTTTTGTGAAATTGACCTTTTCGTGGCACAGAAAACACCCAAGTAGCTATAACTGCATGAAGAGTATTGGCACACGAAGTTTTGAAATTTTCATTTATGTTAGATGAACTTTCACACACTGGATGTTGCTAAATAATTGCAAATGTTACAAAATCAACCCAGAGAAACACCCTTCATTGCAAAAATACTCAGCATTCTCCAATAATTTAGCTAAACAATTTAAATAAAAGCAAGTTTTTGTTTTCAACTGCAGATGGGAAAATTTCCATTCATAAGAGGATGGAGGAGAAGAAAGTGTAGCATCCCTAAAAATTAAATGACTTTTATTCTGTTTGTGCGATAAATATTTTTTCGTCACGGCGTCCACTTCTTGCCTTCCGTTCAACAAAATGTTCTTTCCAGATTTTGTTCCCAGGATTCCCTTACTGCTTTTGCTACAGTGATGTAAAAGAAAAAACAAAGGGCGGCTCCCATAAGCGCGGTGATTCACAGCATCACATCATGTTATCCTGCCAGAGGTCAGTGGTGACAGCAAGCGTAGAAAAAAGGGTCCTTCTTTTGATCCAAGTTCACCCCTTTCTCCTCTGTAGGACAAAACAGTCAGTAAGAAATGCAGGAGGATTCCAGTTTTTTTATTATTATTATTATTATTATTATTATTATTATTATTATTATTAATGACCATTATTTAGCTGATGCCTTCATACAAACAACATTTACAATGATTTATCCATTTATATACCCGAGTAATTTTTTATGTATCAATTCCAGGTTAAATACATGTACTACGGAAGCAGTGGAATTCAAACCCAGGACTTTTAGCTTGCAAGGCAATGGTTTTAACCACTACACCCCCTGCTGCTTCAAAATGGACTGCAAACCAAACAGAGCAGCGAAGTGAACTGCCTGGGGACAATTGGTGTATCTCATGCCATACATTCAGACCTGCAGTAACTGTGGTCAGTTATGATGGACATCTCTCCTCCAATCAGAACATGATCCTCCCTCACATAATGACAAATAGGCACAGCCAACAGTGGGGTAAATCAGAGGAACAATGTACACTGTGGTAAATGCAGGGTGATGGGTGTGACACTGTTTTGGAAAGGATCAGTTAATGAAAGAAATAGGGGAAGACCGTTTCATATCTTTTCAGTCACACTTCTCTCTTGCGTGCCAGTTTACAATATGCTGCTGCCACAAGATCCTTATGGCAGGATGTCACCTGATGATTAAAATGGAACCTCCATAACCAGCCTTTGTTGTAGGGCAATTAACATGTGGACCAGGAAGTGTGAAGGTTAGGGCTACAGTCACAGCATTCTGACATCCTGGGTTTGAAACCCTGCTCCTGCTGCAGCACCCTTGAAAGAGTTACTTACCCTGAAAAGTTAGCGTAAGCATGACCTAGCTGTACAAATGGCTACAACTTACAACTGTACTACTCTGTAAATATATCACCTTGGACAAAGACGTGAGAAATCGTGTATTTAAGGTGTCAGTTCAAATCATTGTCACACATATTGCTCACCTGACATGAGTTCAAATGTAGTGCTGCTGTAGTCCTCTGCCACTTTCCTGAAGAGCTCCTCTGCAATTTGAACATAAAAAACAAAAACCTACATTAATTCAAGGAGGGACGGTCACTCTGGCATGATGGGAACTGTGCGAACGAAGAAAGTCAGCAGGAAGACCAAAGACTGGTCAGACAATGGGAGTCAGTCACTCACCCACATTGTGACCTGTTTTACTGGAGGTTTCAAAATACTGAGCCTGTATCTCTACAAAGTGAACAGAAAGGAAACAAACATTAAAAACACACTGGTCATCCATCGTTTTTTTTCCACGTGACAGATTTTTTTAAACCCATGTAACCAGTGAAATCAGTACCTTCAGCAAAGTCTTGGACGTCGTGAAAGTCCACTTGTCGTGCACTTCGATCACCTTCGATTAGGTCACTCTTTGTGCCGCACAAGTATATCTTACAGTGCTTAAATTGAACAAAAAGTGACAGCTGGTAAAACAGCATTCAACTAAAATACAACTGTGGAGTCTACATGAATGCTGAAAACAATACCAAACAAATCATGAAAAATAATACATTCTGACTAACTTATTCATCAAAACTGTAGCTAATACAAATATTATTTAAACTGTTTATTAAAGTGAGACAGGACACCAACACTAAAAAAACCACAACAATTACATTAATGGGAAACAGCTATTATGAGTCAAAATGCACATTTACATTATTCATTTATGTAGCAGGTGCTTTTCACCAAAGTGACTTGCAGTGTTAAGGTAATTACACTGATTTATCCATTGATACAATGAAGTAATTCAAAGTACCTTGATTAATGGTACTAAATCAGGAGGTGGGATTTAATCCTGGATCCTCTGAGTGCACTGCAAGCACCTCTAACTACTGCAACAATGCAACCTGGTCCCCTATGCTCCTGTGCTACATAATATTACCATGGAGTGATATATAAATATGTATAAATAATACTTGAAATAGTCGGGGCTGCAGGTGGCATGGTGGTGGTTACAGCTGTCACCTTCATATCAACAGACATCAGTTCAAATCCTGCCTCTTGCTATAATACTTTAAACTACTTAGAGTATAGTACATCACAGTACTTACCCTGACTTCCACTGGTAAAATTTAACTAGCTCTACAAATGAGTAAATAATTCCAAAAAGCTTAGTGCAAAAAACTTACACTGTAAGTCATCCTGGGCTGTCTTACATCCAAGATGTAATGGAAATTATGGCTAAGAAATAAATTCAGGTCCATATCCTTAACCGCTATGCAATCTTCCAGTGCTACCTCACTGTTGCACAATCTAGTAAGTTTCTGGGGAGAAGCAGAGTTCTTGTGGGCTTTCATAAAATAACCACAAACTATGATAAAAGTCATGAAGCCACATTTTTCATCCCTATGTTGTGCTTGTGAGAAGAAGCAGAATGATTCTGGGAGAAACTGATAAGAACCATTCAGTTTGAAAGTAATACGTACTTCTTCACAATTCTGTAGCTCCTTCACCCAGAACTTGGCCCGCTGAAAGCTGCTGCTGTCAGTCAAATCTAAAAAGTTGGAAAATTCCAGTTTCAAATTTTCACACTCCAACACACAACTGAATCTACACAAGGTTTCATAAAAGTGAAACAGGAATTTGGGATGTTATCATTATGGTAATTCTAGATTATGCAAAAAAAGCAAACAGTTCAGTTCCTTATACTAAACATTTTTTGCATTCCTCACATATATTTCATTTCACCTGCATATTCTCAACAAGTTAAATTATTCACTGGGCGGGGGGGCATTGGATCGCTAATTCCACTGTGACCACAACTTCCTTTTTCATAACATAAAATAGCAACAGAGAACTCTTTATTACTGAACTCCACTTCATTCTGTGTCTATTTGATATCCCCAAATAAGCCACTGGCAGGTGCTGGGTTTTCATCCTCCTTATGTGAACACGAGAGTTTAAACTGAGAAAGTTAATTACTAGTGTCTCCCAAAGGCTCAACATGAGCTAAGAAGACAATAAGTGGATTCTGTGGCAGCAGCAGGTATGAGAAGGTACACAATGTCGCCACAGATTTCTCCACACCACTCAGCTCCAAGTGACCAACACACACAGTGTCCATTTACAGCAGCAAGGACAGAGTGAGTCAGCGGATGTTGGAAAAGCCAGTAAAACACTCCAGTTCCTTCCCGCACAACAGTGCCAGGCAGAGGCGAAAAATCCTCAAAGTGGCACCTCCTGATACATACACACTTCAAAGGGTGTTTTACCATAGCAAACAACAGCAGCTTTGGCTCCTCTGTAGTAGATCCTGCTCATAGCCTCGTAACGCTCTGATCCAGCCGTGTCCTGGGATGAAGGGAGAGAAGAGCTGCATCTTACTTATATGGTGGAAATCAACTCGTGGAACAGCTCTGATTCTCAAAAAAAAAAAAAAAAAAAAAGCAACAGTACTATAATCATTAATATGCAAATAGTCACGACATGCTCAAATTGGTGTTATTATCAACCTTAATGCAACTAACAACTTTGTCCAGGAAACTTACAATGTTAAATAAGCAACTTTAGAATAATTTATCCAATTATGCAGGAGTGATTTCTATCTGGTGCAGTTCTTTTTTATTTTTACAGTATTTAGACATAAATATTTTGTGGTTGCCCAGACTTTAATGTTACTAAGACAGAAGACAAAGAAGCCCCGGGCTTTATAGGGACAGTGTTGGTTACTTTGTTGGACAACGTGTCCTAGGGATCATCAGTGTAGAAGTGGGAATTTACATTCTGTTTGTGAGAATGACCGCCTAATGGGAGCAGAGAAAAACAAGGGACCAAACACTGAGCCTGGAGGTGTTTCACATTCTCCCTGGAATAAGAAAGACGGTGTATATTTGTACATCAATGTCCCTGCAGCGATTAACAGTTATATGCTATCCTATTCATGGTAGAATTCTGCCAGAAGGATAGTAGAGCAGAACACACAATTTCAACTGGGCATTCAAACCTACCAGCTGAGATGTCAGCACTACTTATTCTTATTATTATAATGCTTCAGATAGATAGACAGAAACTTTACTGATGCCACAGTAAATTCCATGAGGCTACAGCAGCACAGTTACACCTAAGACAAAAGACACTGAAGTAAGTATCACAAGCACCAAGGAGTGGACAGACTGACAGTGTGTGAATAATAGGTGGAGGACGACTAAGGTCAGAAACCCACGGACTGCAGGACACCCTGGGGGGTGCTGGCCAGAATGACCACAGATAGGAAAAGCAGAGTGAGGAAACCTGACAGCGAACACAAACATCTGAGATGAGATTATCAATAGACCCCCCTTACCCATATTCCAAGGGTCACCACCTTGTCTCTCACTTGGACTGATTTGGCAACGAAAGCAGCTCCAATAGTCTGTAAGAGAAGTGAGGTCAGATGTCAGCTATGCCCGCGTATAGGTCACACTGGAACGTGGATTAGCCTAAAGAAACATTGTTTCAGAGGGGGAACGGGGCAACACACCTGAGCAACTCTGATCGGACACGGCACTGCAATGGTACTCACGTTCTGGTAGGGTCCGACGAGGAAGCGGTGGTGCACGTACCGCTCTACAAGGCTCGTCTTGCCCACGCTCTCCTTGCCCAACATGACCACCTTGGCGTCCACGCGCTGCCCACTCATGGCGCGCCGCGTGCCGCCGCCAGCGGAAAAGGGGACCGCGTCGGAGAGAGAGAAAGAGAGAGAGAACAGAAACACCCCCCGCGGAGAAAAGGGGAGGAAGAGATGGAAAGAGTGCGATCGATACGGGAGCGCGGCTCACAGCACTGCGGGGTTGGAAAGGGGGAGGGGGGTGGAAAATGTGGCGCGTCCCATTCAGGAATGAACCATTGAAATAACGCATCAAAAACAATTTTATGTTGCTCTACTTAAAATGTTTATAATACAATTTGTAGCACGGCGGTCGTTTCAGCCGATAGCCAATTTCATTTGTGTTAAAGTGTACTTTAAAACGTGCTCTTGATACCCGCTACGTTACAGTACATATTAAAACGACAGTTTCAGTTTTAAATTCACGATCAGTGATACTGACACGTGAAACGGCCTGTCTCGTTTTCGGAATACCTTTGATAAAATCTCACAGCTCTGTTGACGAAACCGAACCCCGAGCGTTGCCTCGTGAGGTGCATTACAAACAGGCGGAGTGAGACACAGGCGAGCGGAGGTCCACACAAGCGCCGCTGGGGCCTTTCTCTTTTGTTTACTAACACAGCGACCTCCACATGGGAACCATTTCTCACACACACACACACACACACACAGGGTGGATGTTACATGAAACACACTCCGGCAAAAGCTGAGACAAATGAGCGCAAACACAGATCGGCCGCATGTTCGAGGCCTGGAGTCCCGTTGTCCCTCCCTTAGCTACCAAACGGGGCAAGTTGTGAAATGGTGACGATCACACTGGAGCATGGCACACAGGGTTAACACCACCCCCAGCATTACCCCAAGTGCCCCTTAGATCCCCACTGCTGGTAAAATAGTGTGTATATAATAAGCAATACATATGTGCGAAAATCGCGTGGCTGTTTTATGTAAGACAACACGGTGGACGGCAGTCGACTAACTCGGGAATACGAACGACGGAGAAGCCGGAATTCGGCGGATCTCTTCCCAATTCCTACCTGGATCAGCAGCCGGCTTCCACCGCGACGCCATCATCACTCCGTTTAGTTTCAGGCTGGAAATCGAAAGACATCGCCAGAGCCGTCGGCTAGAGATACGGCATGCAGTGCGCCCCACACGCTGGCCACGGTCCTGTCCGGGGGTGGGGAGGAGGAGGATGGCGGTGATGATAATGAATACTAGAAGGCGAACATTCAGGATGACCTCACACGGCTCCTCTTAAACCGTCAAGCTCTGATATCCCGAGTACCAACAACTCTGACTTGCTAATATAGTTCCCTTGCGAGTAGACAAGTGTATTTTTTGTGGATTACAGAAACTGTCCCCACGACATGTTTAATGGGATGTAATTCATTTTAAGTTTTCAATCTGTTCTCGCCTGTTGCTCCTTACTGTACGCTGTTAATATATTTAAGTGAACAATTTAACACGGAAATTCAGGCCTACCTAAAGTCTGACAGGGCGAAGTTAATGTAGAAAATAACATAGTATAAATATTAAAAACGTATACTTTTCGTTTAAAAATAAATGCGCGTTCCCATTATTTCAGATAATCTGCAATTAAAACCAACAATTTCACCGAAAACAAAGATCAATTAATGTACTAAGACAAACATTAAAAAGCATGCTTGTTCTGTCAGTAAAATCTGTGATTATGACATGATTATTCCCACAAGCTTTACCGTGTCTATCTGTGAAAATTCTCCTCTGTGTCTCTCAATGTTTTAAAGGCGCCAGAACTCCAGACTAAGCGACGACTCTCCAGTCAGATGACATAGACTACAGTCACATGTAACATACTTCTGCTCACTGCCTGTCATTGCTGAGGCTTGGAAATTACAGTGAAAAAAAATCAGGTTTAACATCTTAAACAGCCTCAGGGGCAAGAAATCTTCAAATTATACAGGAAAACACCACATGTACAAATGTCACAGAACCTATAATGGACGATAAAATATCCAATAAGAGAGACTGGGAGGTACGCCTAACTGAATAATAATAACAACAATAATAATAATAATAATAACCAGATTCGTGTACTGTTAAATTATTTTATTTTACATTTATTGGTTTATCCAGTGTTAAATAGTAGCTAGTATATCGACATCAGTGCAACTAATACTATACAGGTAACTTATTTCTGCATACTGACGATTATGTAAAAAGTGGGACTGCAGCAAGTATCTAAGAGAACATATCCTGTTTTTCCTTATTTATTTGCGAACATTCTGGGTTTGGTCGTTGAGTTCGGTTAGTTTCGGGTGTTTTATATCGTATAGCTCCACTCCCGGACACTGTGCGGCAGCACCGCGCGTTCCGCTGCTTTCCACCTGCGCCCCTTGCTGGGGGCGCGGTGCTCCATCAGGCTCCTCCTTCAGCTCCGCCTTCCGCTCCCCCTCCTGCTCCATCACCACGAGCGCTTCCACAGACAAGATGGCGGAAGAAGAGACTGTGCAGAGCGCGGGCATTCTGCAGGAGATTTATACGTCTCCACTGAATCTGAGTCTGCTGTGTCTCTGTCTCTTTTTGCTCTACAAAATCCTGCGTGGCGATCGGCCGGCCGAGAGCGAGGAAGCCGAGGAGCCCCTTCCGCGCATGAAGAAGAGGGACTTCACCCTGACCGAGCTGCGGGAATTTGACGGGTTGAACAACCCCAGGATCCTTATGGCCGTAAACGGCAAGGTGTTCGACGTCACCAGGGGCAAGAAGTTCTACGGCCCGGGTAGGTTTTGCGTGGGACGGTTGTGCTCCTGTAGGTTTAGCGTTTGAATCGCGCAGGTTGTGCTTTGCGTGGCAGCGTTGCTGGTCTCCCCTGTCACGCAGCAACCAGCTGCAAACCAACGTGCTTGTAAGTTTGGAGGTAAGGTTTCGCGCTTTGTGAAGTTTTTGCATGTTTTGCTTTCTTATTGAGTTATAATTTATCATATATGCGCGTATTTGCGTCTCCTCTGATGGCCACACCCCCCTGTTGTCCCGCTCTCCGGGTGTGTTGATGGCCAAAGGTCTCGAGCTGCGTCTCTGGACGCTGTGGCCTCTCACCCGGACTACTTTCGCAATACAGCACGCGAGCCGTTTTATGTACCGAAGTGGTCACTAATAAATGGGTTCATATATTTAATTTCCCCTCCCAAAAAACGTCAGGGAAACTCGTTCACCTTCACGTTAAGGCTGAAGTTTATTTAGCTGACACATTTCCACACCCCCTTCTTTTCCTCGCTCATCATTTACATGGATACATTACATTTATGCAGTTACCTGATAGTTTTCATCAAAGCAAATTACAGCGTTAAGATATTGACAATAATAAACTCCATTTGTACAGTTAGGTAATTTTACAGTATCAGTTCAGGTTAAGTACCTTGACCAAGGGCACTGCAGCAGTAGATGGGACCTGAACCTGAGTCCTTTAATGGAAGGTGAGCTCTAAGCACTACACCACCCATTTGTTTTACTGTCATCTGTATTCTATTCTCTAATTAATTTATTTACTTGTTTAGATATTTTGCTTTAACTTGTGACTTATTGTCTGTTCTCATTCTCATTTTGTTATTGGAGCCCAATCATCTTTGCACTGTAAAGTGCTTTTAGAATCTATGTAAAAATACAGTTGGTTTTAGTTGGTTGTTGTTGTTGTTGTTGTTATTATTATTATTATTACTACTACTTTTATCATAAGAATAAGAAACTAGCCCACTGTAAATTTACTAACATTTTGGTCTACTCAGTACTTGATAAATTGTAACATAACTGCATTTTATGCACTGAAAGTTGTAGTTTCTTTATACTAATTTGTTATATCATTGGAACTTGTATCTGATCCCTCTGTTGTGACTCTAAGAAAAAAATCACTTCAATAAAAACACCACATTCATGCTCTGAATTACATTTCTGTGTTCTTACATGTATTGAACTTTGAAGTCAATCTGATGTTTTGCAGCTGAAAAATTTTATCACCTCTTACAAGAGGGCATTAAGCCATTGAAGCTTTAACCACAAAAGCACGCAGCCTCTTTGATTTATCATCTTGAGACCCAGCAATTCAGTTTTGTCCCAAACTATACATTGGGAACCCTGTAGAGAACCTTCTGTGCTTTTACCAGACCATGTTATTGCCACATTCATGAAGAAATGCTGTTCTCTGCTTTGGTTTGCAGAGGGTCCATACGGGGTGTTTGCTGGACGAGATGCTTCCAGGGGGCTGGCCACCTTCTGCCTGGAGAAGGAGGCTCTGAAAGACACTCACGATGACCTGTCTGATCTCAACTCCATGCAGCAGGAAAGCCTTAGCGAGTGGGAGACCCAGTTTACCCGTGAGTTTTGCATACACACATACGCACACACTCACTCTCTCTCTCTCTTACCTGTACTGTCTCATATAGCCCCATTTTACAGTCTCCTAAAAGGCTGTAGCCACATTGCATTACAATTGTGGACCTTTCCTCTACTGGACTGACATTATCAATTCCAATACACTGGCTTCTTATGGAACAAATATTCAAGTAACACATTTTTAAGGATACAAACATTTTCTGCTTTAATATATTTTAAATTTTATTTCCTTTATGTATCTATTTTTAAACATTTGTATAGCAAAGTAATCTGTCTTTTTCAACAGCAATAGGACTGTTAGGCTGTCTTCAGTTTAATTTGACTGTCAATAGCTCATCTGCAGTGTTTGTGATCAGTGATGATCAGTAACAAAATAGACACTCTAAATTAATTTTAATGTTCATGTATTTTGGATTTATAAATAAATGAGGTTAGGAAAAGATGTTCAGTCCTGTTTGTAAGTTGAGGAGTCCGTGTACAATGGCTTCACGTTGCCCTACCATGCAGTTTGCTCTTGGTTTGCAATTGCTGAGAAACTGAATGTTGATCAAGCTGGAACAAGACTAAGTAAATAGCATGACTGTGGGCCACAGTGTAAGTGTTTGACAGGCTCGCATCTCCTGTCACCTCACTCTGCCCTTGGCGGTATCCCTGGCTCTGTCCTTGGACACTGTCCTCTGTCCACAGCTGTTACACTGTTAATATTGTGGTTTTATTTAGCTGATGGCTTTATTCAAGGAGATCTACAGTAGTCAGTTTTTTTTTTTTTTTTTAAAGCAAAAGCACAAAAGTTCAAAAAATCTCAACCAGATTACAGTCTAGGAAGAAATGTTGTAATACAGCTGTTTCAGGCCAGTCCTATTGCCAATGCTTTATCTGCTTCTGGTTTAACCACAGAGAAGTACGACTATGTGGGCAAGTTGTTGAAGCCAGGCGAGGAACCGGCTGAGTATACAGATGACGAGGACATCAAGGACAAGAAGGACTAAGGGGACCCACAAGTCGTGTCTCTGTGCCTTAATTCATTCCTGTTAAAACGAGTCACACCACAGTATTTTACTTCCCTTGAACCACAAGTTGAATCTCTCTTTGTTTTGTATCATTCCCTTTTCTAGTCATTCTAATTTGCTTTTGATTTCATGAAATATCCATATCTAGGTAGCATTAATGACACAGTCTGTTATTTGGATATTCAGCAAAGTCTTAGCACACTCTCCACTAATGTGATGATAGTCTTAGCTTTATGTGGGAACACTATGCATATTATTTTTTCCTTTTGTGAGGTAGATGCCTTTGTATTAAGAAATGCAAAGCGCTCAAAATAAAATATTCAGTTAATGTAATATTAAAATGATTTTAAAAGGGTGTGATCAAACAAGAGTAATTCAGTGTAAATGACTATTTGATGAAACACCAGACAATATGGGAATAGAGTTACTATCATCTTTTTTCCCAATTCTCAGTAAGCAGCTTCTCTAGACGCCTAAATGTGTTTTTATTAAAATTTGATTCAGATGAAGAAGGAAGATACCTCAGAATCACTTTGTAACATTTCCTTGAGTTACACTGGTATGAGAAAAAAGAGCATGCTTGCTGTACAGTTTGATCATGAACATCTGTCCTGTTATGTTGGACCATGTTTACTGGAACCATCTTCTAAACCCTTCATTTCAGTGGTGTCATTTATTGAATTCTACAGTGGAGCCCCAGCATCTTTTCTGGTTAAACACTGCCTTTATAAAAAGCTTTAGTTTTGTAATTCAGTTTCATTCTGTGGAGGGGTCTCCCAGAAGCGAGACTACATTTCTGTAAATATGAACATAAACCGAAAAAACTGAAGTGAAGTAATTCCTTTCAGGTCTGCTGGTGTCTTGGGGTGCTCAGATTCTCTGAGCCTTCTTGCTGCTGTTGCCACTTGCTTTGGTTTTGAATTCTCTCTAGACTGTTAGAAATAATTTTAGCAATCTAGTTGAAGTAAATTGAGTATTACTTTGGACTTTTCTCAAATAAACATTTTAACCGCACAGATAGCCTACTGTGTTTTATTGTTCTTCCCTGATCCTGAAAGTGTTGTCTGAAAATAATAATCTGTTGGTTTGAGGGAAAGGTTTAAGGTAATGCACTCTTTGAGGTGAAGGCATTTAAAACATGTTTTATTAATTTACCTTCAGTAGTGCTAAGGTGGAACGATTATTTCTGTTTGAACCATATGCTTTTTAGCACTTTATTTTGTTCAACAGTGTTTTTGCTTGGATTGTACAATTTCTGCTTTGCTTTAAAAAGTAGTTTCCTGCCGTGCTTATGTTTTCATACTGCTTTTATTACACCCTTCCTGAAATACATTGCTGACTGTAAGGGGGGGGGGGTGCATGGTACTTAGGTAGGAAAAATAATTACCAAGATCTGCACAGGAACTGGGTGTGTTTTCTTCATAGCAGTTTGGTCCCAAAGGGGTGGCATGTATTTGGATCTTCATGTTCGCAAGTGCTGTGTACATTATTCTGCTTTTAGTGTTTGGTGGTCAGTGCACATTTTACTGTACAGGAATTTATATTTACATCAAACTTCCAGCTGTGCATTTTCTTACACATTCTGACAATATTTGTGTGCCTTTTACAGTTTAATTGGTGAAGGAAATCCAGTCCTCCAAGACGCAAGTTCTTATATCCATATGTATGTCCGTCAGCCATGAAATGGCCAGCATATTAAAATATGTAGAGAAAATGCCAATACATCTTATCTCATTTCAGTGCTGTAACAGTGGACTTTTGTCTCGAGTCCAGGGTCTTCAGAGCAAACAAAATCACGTCCAGTTGCAGACATGATCAGGGATTGCGCATGTAATATTTACTTTATTCCCAACTTTTTAAAATATTTCCACATCTTCGTCAGCAGGACTAAAATTTAAGATTGTCACGTCTGTTCTCACATCAATAAAAACTGAAGGTAGCGGCATGCAGCTGCGGCGCCCCATAACGGCTGCGAACACCAGGTCTCAGTTCTGTTCGGAAGTTAAAGAACCCAGTACATTTGGAGAGGGAGTGACTGACGTTACATCGCCAATTAAAAAGAATTCATTAAAAAAAAAACAAGACCTATGAAGCTACATTAAACGGTCGAATGAACCTAAGTTGGGGTCCCTGCCCTGCTGGAACATATAGGTGTGACGTCACGGCCTGAAAATGACACATGGTACTATCTGAAAAACAAAAACAGCACACATTCTAATTTTATAGGACAAAAAGACAAACGCAGCACTAACGAAACATAAAGACGTTTTTGGGAATGTGTACTCATTTTTTTCCTAGCAATAAAAACGAATGTGTCAGAAGTGGGATTCGAACCCACGCCTCCATTCGGAGACCAGAACACTCACATAGTAAGCGAAGGCTATCAACCTTGAGTCTGGCGCCTTAGACCACTCGGCCATCCTGACACGCTCTGTGAGCAGGCTGATATGATAATCAAAACTCATCGGATTTCTAAATTTTGATATATATTTTGTAGTATAATTATTTTTAAATATTTTTTTTGCTAGCTTTATATTAAACATTTCAAGTGATTCACCGTTTCGTTTACATCGATCTAATACTGGCAAACGAACTTTGTAAGAACTCAACTACCCAGAAACCAATTCCACATTCAAAATATATATTGAAATTAGTGTAGACGTGTATAATAAATATATTTTATTAAATATATTTAAAAACTAAAAAAGTAATAAACTGTGTCTATTATTCGCATTGATTTATTTTGAAAAATATTATAATTTGAGAAACGGTTTCCGGTTCGGCTGCCATTTTGTTTTCCTGCAGCCTTCAAGGGTATTGAGCACTGAGGTGTAGGGCCGGAGAGCAACAGTCATGTTCCGTCTTACTAAAGTAGCTGCGAACGTCGCCGGTAAGAAAAACTTATACAAATAATATGTATGTCAGATGTTTAAGTGATCTGGAACAGCAGCGTGGTTTTCTTCCGTTTATTCATGGCGTTTAAAGTCACCTTATACGTGGTGAAACATGCGTACCTACAGTGATTTGCGCTCATCCATAGTTAAAACGACAAATATTATCAAAACTCTGCACTCACTTACATAAACGGTTGTAGTACCGATAGATTTGTGTAAACTTTAAGTTTTTGTTAAGGGTTTAATAATGTAATTATTGCTGGTGTTGTGGTGAATTACTTCCTTCTGTCGCTTGTTCGGCCTACAGAGGGCGGTTTTCACTAATATGCACCTTGTGAGAATATCTTCTTATTTGTGTTTTTTTCTGGCAGTCTCTTAATCCTTTAGGTTCGCGAGTTATATATTTATATTCAGAAATGCATAAGAGAGCAGATTATATGGACCTGTGACCTAAAGGTTGCCAAGACAATTAGTGGTAGTGTTGAATTTACTACTGTTGTACCCTTGAGGAAAGTGCAGTGAAAACTGTGCTTGGTGACGACTAAGTGAATGATGCAGTAGAACCTCAGGCTCTGTTTTACCCGCACAATAGTTGTTTCACTCACTTTTTAATTTTATGTTTTGCCCCCCCCCNTTTTTTCCCCCCAAAATGTTTTTTTCCTCCCTTTTTAATTTTTTTTTTTGCCCCCCCCCCCCCCCAACAGCTCGTGGGATCCGCCAGACAGCAGTCCGACAGAATCACCACACCAGCGGACCAAACTTCCATGACAAATATGGCAATATTTTGTTGTTCTCTGGAGCAGCTTTCTGTTTCAGTATCTGGGGATATGTACGTATCAGGTCATCTCCATTAAAATAAGAATATTTGGTACTTTGTCAGATGTTTTGTAAGTGCCCTTGTTGGGACAGTTACTGTGTTTAAAGTGTTTGTGCAAAAGGTATTCATTGATTCTTATTAATACTAAAAAGCAGTTTACTTTTTACTGTATTAGGTTTAGGGGCATAACTCTTTCACAACATTGTTTTCACATCAGTTTTTTTAACTTTTAATCTGTTTTAAGGGCTATCTATGCTGTTGTCTGTTCTCAGGTGGTAACACAGACTGGAATGACATGGAATTTGTCTCCAGTTGGCAAAATCACCCCTAGAGAGTGGCGAGACTAAAGCTGTGTGACACAGAGACCGAAATCTTCTGAACTGTTCTGCTGTTCTGCCCTTAACAAAGTTCTGATACTGGCACGATGTATGTAATAAATGAAAAGCTTAAATATGAGCAGCTCCTGTGTTGATTTGTACCATGCAATGTATAGCTCATTGCGTACAAATTATAGATACTGCTTTATGTACACTTTCTCTCATGACCATAAGGATAATCTGATGGATTAAAGGAAAGGAAAATCCTCTTTATGGTAAGTCTTTTAAAACTCTTCACAGTCAAGTGTGTTCAAAATTTTGAAGCTTTTTAATACTGTATGATAATGGTTTTGACCCATCCTTTTGACATTAAGTATTTTAATAAAACTATTCACATACATTACAGCCTGCTGTTTAAAAAAAAAAAGGCATATTGGGTGGGATTGTTTATAGAACTGATCTGAAGGTGAACTTAACTGTTCCTACAAGAGCTCCTGTTGGTGTTCACCTGACATAAACATGTACAGTTTGTTTGTTGATGCATCCTTGTTAGAAATTGGTGAGGGAAGTGGTTTCATTTGTATGTGATGGTAGTGCCTTTCAAGGCATGCAAGGCTCAGCAGCAGTGTTCTTCTATGGCAGATACTTGTAGTAATGCAGTCTAGTAACTTGTTTTATGATGATTCCAGTGTAATAATCACATTGACGTGGTTGTAGGTCCTTAGCAAGCCCACTGGGTTTTTTACTATGAAAATCACTCCATTGCAGATATAGGCGCGTAAATTTAAGGAAACTGTTCACGGTTTATGCTGAAACAGGAACTTTTTAATGGATACATTTATTTGGTTTAATACATGCACCGAACATACGAGTATACTGTAAAACTGTCGAATCATTATGCCCAGCAATGGTTCTGTCATCGCTACTCGTGCGAAACGTGCGCGTGCGTCAGTGACGCTCGGTGGATGGGGTTGCGCAGATCTAATTAAAGACAGCGCAACTTGCCAATGACAGAGCGCAACGCAATGACCCGACCAGCGTCTCTACCAATGAGCAGCCACCTCGGCCCGTAAGGCCCTGTCCACTGGATGTGCCTCCTGCATGCGCTAAGGTGACCTGCATTTGGGATCTGCCCAGCAGCCGAGAGGAGAGCTTAGGAACCAGAGGAGTCGGAACCAAGCCCAACAGGTGCAAAACAGCAGTCAACATGTCACTGTCCAGTAAGCTCACCTTGGACAAGGTGGATGTGAACGGCAAGCGCGTGATCATGAGGTAGGACGGGATTGCTCTCTGATTGGTGATGGCACGAGCCAGTTTACTGCGGTATCCCTTTTCCTTGCAAGGCACTGTATTCTGTCATTAGTTATAAAACATTAGCACCCATGAGTCTCTGTAATCGTCACTATGAACCCCTCACTTCAGGTTGAGAGCGTCCAGAGGGCGCACGTTGTCTTTTAACACGTTCCGCAGGGGCCTGTCAGTGTAAAAGACAGGAAATGAGTCACGGAGACGAGCGCGCGGGTGGGTTTCGATCCTACAGCGACTACGTGCAGAGGAGGGGACGAGGGATGGATGGTCATCGCGGCACGATTTTTTTTTTAAAACACAAACCGGTGCCGATAGGGTGTCAATCAGATTTTGTCTGTAATTTCCTGCTTAAGTACGTTTTCGACTTTAACTAGTGTAACTCCGACGCATCTTTCCGAGATGGATTATGGTAGTAACACTTGGGTAGATAATCTTGGTGTTTAGGACATCTTTCTGAAGATTTAGAACTGCTTTGGACCGGGTTTCACCCCCGGGGCCTGGCTGTGCTATATTGCATTGTTTCATTAGAGAATAAAATATATTCTCCCTTTCGTATTATTAGAAATATATTGTTTGCAGTCATTATGCTCAGTCTGGGGAGGATGGATCAGATAGTGAAGGTCCAGCTGTCTGGATTTCACTCTCAGGCCTTTGCATTATGGATATAAAATTGTAATTGTACTGTAGCCCTCTTTGGAACGAGCCTCGTGATCACTGGGAGATGTTGTTTCTGATGGAGAGTCATTTTTGGAGTGATGATGTCATCACCCCCAGTTGAGGGATTCCCCCAAAAGAGTGCTGAGGCTGAGGGGTCCTTGGGGCTCGCTTGTTGCCAAAGCATGTTATGTCACCTGGACTTCACTTGATGCTTGCTGGAAGTCGCCATTGTGTGTCTGACCACCTAACCCCTTCCCACCCCCTACTCAGCTACACCATGACAACTAGAATTGCACATCCTGACACTTAGGTCTCACAGTCTGGGTGAAAAGGGTGGCTCGTGCTGCTGATAACTTTGCATCCCCCACCCCCCACACAGTTCCCGTTTGCCTGGCCATTCCATGGATTCTGTAGCAGGAATGACCTCTGTTCATCTTGTCAATCAATAATGTCCCTTGGTGCAGGCAATAGGGGCTCCAGACAGGAAATGCTACTGCTTGATGCTATAATGAGAATATTAATATAAAAATCTATGCAGCCAAGATTCCATTTTTGATTTTATTTTGTCTGATAATTTGAAGTGCATCTGAAAATTGGCTTTAAATCCCTGTGGAGGGCTATAAATATTGATCACAGCTGGTGTTCTCCTCCAGTAATAACTGGCTCACGCAAAAGGCTTAAATCCTTGTTTCTTGCAGGGTTGACTTCAATGTGCCCATGAAGGACAAGCACATCACAAACAACCAGAGGTATGGTGATAATAAAGTACTACTTAAGTTCTTATGTAACTCCCTTTTCTGCTCAAGCTTTAACACAGTATTTAAATTTTGATGTCATAAGGAAATTTAAGATAAAATTTGTTGGCAGTCTGAATTTTACTGCATAGTACTCTTTCTTAGCCCCAGTTGTTACATCTGTTCCACTGTTGCCCATAGCTGGGTTACACACATATCTGAGTGGTCCTAATATAGTCTTGAGCTGTTTTTAAATAAGCCTAACATTGGTTTTTATTCAGTTTTTATTGTATTTTACTGTATAGCTTGCATCTATTGCAATTGCTATATTTTAAGAATATAACGTGTATGTGTGTCCACTCTGAAAATGTATCCACATGCTGTTTCCAGGATCAAGGCTGCAATCCCTTCCATTCAGTACTGTCTGGACCATGGGGCCAAATCTGTAGTGCTAATGAGCCACCTGGGGCGGCCCGACGGAGTCCCCATGCCTGAGAAGTACTCTCTTGAACCTGTGGCCGCAGAACTCAAGACCCTGCTGAGCATGTGGGTGTCCACCACAGTCCCCACCCTCCTCATTCATGGGATGACCTCTCATACATCTTATGTCTTTTAAACTTATCCTCAATGTACTCCAGTATACAAGTTAATGCTGTATATATTTTCTGCAGTGGACTGAGCACATGTTTTTCTGTGTGTTCTGGCCTCTAAAAACAATGCATTAAGACAATTTCTCAACCATGTTAGTCAATGCTTCACCCAAGTGTGTTGTATGCATGAACTAATTAACAGTGCCATTTTTGGAAAGTATTTCCCAAAACTGTGGCATTTGATGTTTGCACAACTGATAAATGATCAAACAGGAGGCTGATACTAGTCCTATGAAAAATTAGTTAATTTCAGGTTTCAGTATTCTTTTTAAAAACCTGTTCACTAGACCAATTGTGTGTGTGTGTGTGTGTGTGTGTGAACCCACGTAGGGATGTCTTGTTCCTGAAGGACTGTGTGGGCCCTGAAGTTGAAAATGCCTGCTCCAGTCCAACCCCTGGTTCAGTCATCCTCCTAGAGAACCTGCGCTTCCACCTGGCTGAGGAAGGCAAGGGTGTAGATGCCAGCGGCAACAAGGTGAGCACCATCTCATGTGGTGGTCACACTGACCAGTCAGGCGGTAGGTCTCTCACCTTAGTCCCCAGAAACTGGTGGCAGCATTTGACTAGAAGGCCGGAGCCACAGACTGGGAGAGTGAAACAGAAAAATGTAACGAGCAGAATTTAGCAATAGTTCAGTCTCTGGCGGAAATGTGCAGATCAGCGATAAAGACTTTCACCACATTTCAGGGGGATGTAGAACATGTTTAAAAGAAGTGTTTCCCCATTTCTGTAACCCTCAAAGCTGCATTTGCAAAAATAGTACTTTTAAGTATTGTTAGTGACTTTGGGCAGAAAAAGGGCACAACCAACTCTATGTTCAGTCAATAGAGTTTTGCAGTCACCCAAACCCTTTAGACGTGACTTCTTGACATTTCCGTCGAGGTCACTGGGATCTCCCAGTCGGCGTGTTGCTTTTCTCGTCCCCAGCGCCCTGGCTGGTATGTCCTTTCTGGAAGTTGAGAGCGGGGTGGCTGGGGGTAGAGGAGGGTTTAACAAGTGCTGCTCTGTGACCTTTACATGTTGTGTGTATTTGGAGGGATGTTGCAGACCAGCCATGGCACTGAAATCCCAGTCTTGAACTTTATCTGAAAAGATGCTGATGCAGTTTGGACCTTCTATACACCGGTGTTAAATGCAATCTCCTAAATTAAGGATCAGGATGGTGCTTCATTATGTTCTGGTCTAATTTGGCAAGTATCAGCCGATGCTGTCATTTTACAGTGTTCCTATGTGTGAAAGTTCTGTATTTTTGCAAAAGTCTGCAAATCAATCCGTCTATTATCAATGACTGCTTCTCCAGTGCAAGGTTATGGTGGTCTGGAGTCTATCCTGGACAACAGTGTGGGTGGCTGGGAATCCAGATCCATCACAAGATGTTTGTGAATCAGACCTAGTATAATAACTATGGCTGCAATACTATGATATATTAGTTCACATATTCACACCCTGGCACGGTTGCTCTTTTTCTACCAACAGATCAAAGCCACCAAGGAGCAAATTGATTCCTTCAGGAGCTCTCTGTCCAAACTGGGTGACATCTATGTGAATGATGCTTTTGGAACTGCCCACAGAGCTCACAGGTGAGAATTAGAGGGGTTGGCCATTTCCTTTTTTCTCTCCTTTACTTCTGAGGCTTTTTAATTCACAAAAACTCTCAAATGAGTTGCATCATGAAAGTGCCAGTTGTTTTGTATAATTGATCTTCTGCTTCACAAGAAGGTTATGGTGGCTGCATGACATTCGATGACGTGATTATAGAAAATGAGTAAAATGGTATAAATGCCCGCAGTATCTTTTGATTTCCTTGTCCATGGGGGCATTATGAACTGCACTAGCCAGTGTGAGGCACCAGCAAGCATGTGTTCTGACTGATCATCATCCCTGATCACACAGCTCCATGGTTGGTGTGAACCTGCCCCAGAAGGCTGCAGGCTTCCTCATGAAGAAGGAGCTGGATTACTTTGCCATGGCCCTGGAGAAGCCCCAGCGGCCGTTTCTGGCCATCCTGGGCGGGTATGAGACACTTGCTGAAGTCTCATTTTCTGTGTGTGAGGTGTTTCCATCCTGTAGCCTCCAGTTGTTACACATTAAATTTTAAAAGGATACTCTACTCCCAGCACTGAACATCTCAGACTGATTAGGGTTATGTAAACTTTGATAATAATCTTTGTCCTAGTTGTACTTAATCAGGAATGTTCCTATTAAAACAGGATGGACTGTTAATTGTGGTCAGTGTCCAAAGTACTCTACACGACCGAATTCAGCCGCGTCTAGCCGGTTCCCATAGTCCAAAGTGCACAGCCATTGTTCTGTAACCCCAGCTTGTTGTTGTTGCTGTTCACAAATGTGAAAAGATTATCAGCAGACTGCTCACTATACAGGTCAAAGGTAATCTACAGAAATAACAAAGTTCTGCAGTAACTGCAAGGAGTTTCAGAGGCATCGGGGGTGTTGTGGTTAAGGGATCTGCAGCCGTCAGTCTGCTGTTTACTATCCTAGCTAGGGCCATGATACTGAGTTGCTCCCTTGAGCCAGATGGGGACATGTGATTCAGTCATTGAACACTGACTGTCAGCAGAATCTCTAGTTGTATCAGTAGACCTAACGACTTTTAAAGAACTTCTGCGTCTTAACTTCTGCATCTCTTGTCTCCACAGGGCAAAGGTCAAAGATAAGATCCAGCTGATTAACAACATGCTGGATAAGGTTGACGAGATGATCATTGGAGGAGGCATGGCCTTCACTTTCTTGAAGATCCTCCAAAACATGGAGGTGAAAGAAATAAAGAATGCTGATAATGATGTATAGCATTTTGAAATCTAGTAGCTTGGGGGGCACGAGGTCAGACTACTGATTCCACTCCCTCTCACGGGGCTTGTGAACCTCATTCTGTGGTAGATCGGCACGTCCTTGTTCGATGAAGAGGGCTCCAAGATCGTCAAAGACCTGATGGCCAAAGCTGAGAAGAATGGCGTGAAGATCACCCTGCCTGTTGACTTTGTCATCGCTGACAAGTTTGACGAGAACGCTGCTACCGGGACCGCCACCGTGGCGAAAGGCATCCCTGCCGACTGGATGGTGAGCGAGAGCAAAGTGCCCTGCATTCACATGCTGCCCTCTGGTGATTCCAGGGAGTTGTGACCTTCACTAACTTGTCGCTCCACCCACCAGGTGGCAGTGTGGGAGTGGTTGAGAAACAGAGTTATACTATTTGAATAGGTGGCATGTAAAGATCTAACCGCAATTACTTCTTATGTATTTTGTTAATAACGAATATGTATTTGATGCTTGTCAAACCATTGGTTGAACAGTTGGGTGCAAAAGATTATTTTATGATTTATAAAGAGTGACAATAAATAAGAGAACTATTTCTCTCTCCTCAAGGGTCTGGATTGTGGGCCAGAGAGTTCCAAGGCCTATGCCGAAGCAGTAGCCAGAGCCAAGCAGATCGTGTGGAACGGGCCCGTCGGTGTGTTTGAATGGGAAAACTTCTGCCATGGAACCAAGAACCTGATGGACAAGGTGGTGGAGGTGACCAAGAACGGCTGTATCACCATCATCGGTAAGACAGGCCACTTGCTCACTTTTCCTGTGTCTTCCTCTTGCTGTACTGATCACGAACATGTACAGCAGATTCTGTTGTGCTAATATTGTCCAGTATTTACGTGTAGAATAACAGCACATGGATAATTACTCATTCATGGCATAGAAGTGCAGTTTTGCCATCAGGGTAATTTAGTTGCCACTACAGCCTTATTTCCCCTTTATCAATTACTCTAACTTGCCATAGTAGGGAACTCAAGTTCACAAAAGCATGCTACTAAGTGTGAAAATAGTATGTCTGCACCTTCAGTAAGGCATTGTAGTAGTGAAAAACATGCCCCAGACCTGCCACCATTCAAGTGGATCACTGCTGATGTTCCACTGAGCTTTGTGCTGGTCTTCAGGTGGGGGCGATACAGCCACCTGCTGTGCCAAATGGGGCACAGAAGACAAGGTCAGCCATGTGAGCACAGGAGGTGGAGCCAGCCTGGAGCTGCTAGAAGGTGGGAGTGGCTTCATATACTGTCTCATCTGTGTGTGTGTGTGTGTGTGTGTGTGTGTGTGTGTGTGTGTGTGTGTGTGTGTGTGAGAGAGAGATGAATAACCATCCCAGGAGTAAAAGTGTCAAAAAGCAATTTTTACACACATCACATTACAGAATGTAACAGGTAATGAAGTGGTTAAGGACTTCAGTTCTTTTAAAGAGTCTGTAGTGCTTCAATGAAGGTATCAAGCTGTGCAAGTGGAGAAATGTGAAATTTACATTACCAAAGTTACCAAATTTTTGTTTGGATCTGTGTGCATTGTGCAAGTTAAATAGTCACCCCTTGATTTTATGCATCTAATTGGTTACTGACAAGTCTGTATTGTACAAAAAAATGCATAAATCAAAATGATTTTCTTAAGGGAAAAATAACAATGCCTTCTCAGTCCATTGAAAACCACCCAAACTAACTTTCCCAAATATCACAGACACTGTAAAACACCTTGTAACACATGCAGCAGAACACTGCACATGGGATCATTGCTGCAAATGCGCACTTGCGGGGGATCTTGCTGCTTGTCTATTCGTGTTTATAACTAACAAAACCAAGTTTACTGCAGGCTTCATGTCTCATAAGTCAGCTTTTATTAAGTAATACAGAACATTACTAACTGTGTAAGAGAACTATGACAGAAGCACTTGGCTGAAGTGCCATGAGTGACAGAGCTTTTTAGCACACTGGGTTTTATTTTTTTAAATGTACACAGCACGAAATCATCCCCTGACCAATCCTGATTAATATATTTACACATATATCTTCTTAAAACTAGCTCCTGCCGTTGTGTATTTAACTTTAGCTGCACAAGTCACTTGCACATGAACATCACATCTGTCTTTTCCAGGATGCAGCACTTTGTTATAATGCAGCTGTCTTAATGGCATATACATTTTATAATACATAATGCCCATTACAAGATTAACACATAAATCAAGTAATGGTATTAAAAATCAAATTAAATTGTAGCGGAAATGTGTCGTGTGGGTTCATGTAAATTGTATTGTGTTCTACTAAAAAATGTTTGAAAATTGTTTTAAAATAGTAGCACCAATCATCCAACATCAGGATGGAACCAGACTCAGATTTACTTGTTCTTCCTGTTGACCAGACTGTAGGGAAACTCCTGCACCCCCCCCCCCCCCCAAAAGNAGATTTACTTTTTCTTCCTGTTGACCAGACTGTAGGGAAACCCCTCCCCCCCCCCCCCCCCCCAAAAGGAAATAATATATTTTTTTTTCCTCCTTGCCACAGGTAAAGTTCTACCTGGAGTGGATGCCCTCAGCAACGTGTAATCAACATTGTGGGGGGGGGGGGTGTTGAGCAGAAGAGAAACTGAGCACAGAGCCCCACAGCAGCCCTTCCTAATTCACTCTGCCCCCACCTGTCATCACCACAGTGGCGCTACCTATCAGTTCCCCGCAACACACTGCTCAGCTGGCTAAAGATCTGGGATGTCATCAGCAGAGGGATGGGGTAACTGAGCACTTACTTGAACCCCAGTCACCTCCCTGCATGCTGTTAATTCTGGAACACCAGACCTGTACTCTTTGTGTTGTTACATATGCCGTTTTTGCTCTGTGCTTGTTTCCATTCAGGAATTTGGTCATTTTGGGTCACCTCTGTGTGTGTGTGTGTGTGTGTGTGTGTGTGTGTGTGTGTGTGTGTGTGTGTGTGTGTGTGTGATGTCATTTTCTGTAGAGTGCTGGATACCAACACAGCCTCTAACCTTAAGCTGTCGCATACAGTAACTTTAGAGGTTTTTTTTTTTTTTTTTTAGTATTTGCTTCTAATTAAGTGTTGGACCTGAACCATGGCACCCTGTCTTGGTTTCCATGTGCAGCTTGTAGGATAGGCCAGTAGGAGTCCTGAGAACAGATTAGCCAGGTCATGTGACCCACCAAGCTGCTCAAAGAATAAAAATATTTAAAATATTAAACTGTCCTACTGTTTGTTTTGCTTTGAATTCTGTGGAAGTGTCTGTGTGCCCCCAAATCTGTGTTTGTGTGGTCAAAGTAAGTGTAATACCCCCACATTATTGCCTGGTTCAGGATTCACTTTACTGCTATTCTGCCATATACAGAAGAACATGAGGGAATGAAATGTAGTTTCTCCTAAACCCCATTACACAGAACATGTAACAGGCTGCAAGACAAGACAAATTAAATCTATAAGTGGCAGAATAGGAAAATGGATAGAAATGGACAAAATAATGCAGATAAAAAGAGTGTATGGTTAGCAGGGATGGTAGAGTGGGGGGGGGGCACTGTTGGTGGTGGTGGTGGTGGTCAGAATTCAGCAGGCTGACAGCCTACAGGACAAAGCTGTTCCTGAGCCTGGTGGTGATGGTCTGCAAGCTGCAATAGTGTCTTCTGACTGGTACAGGTGAAAACAGACTGGAGATGGTGAGATGGGTCCTGGGACACCATGTGTAGGTGATCTGGATGATGGTTAGTGAAGTCTTGGTGATGCACTGGGCAGTCTGCAGTACCTGTGGCAGAGCTCCTAGATCAGAACACTGCTATTACCTGATAGGACTGTGGGTGCATTGGCTATTTTTCCTTTGACATTGTTACGATTGTCTAGGTCATGTTAACTGAAACTTTACCTTGTATTGATTAGTTTATGTGGCTTTTTCCCTTCAAACTTGTTCATTCTTTCCTAATGCTCTCCAGAAGGTAGGATTATTGGTCGCAGAAATTTCCTTCTAGTCTAAAGAATGTTCTTTTGAATCCCAGAAGATTGCATTACTGCAGTAGCCTTAAGGTTCTTCAATAGCTCTATTATAATGTTTGCATTCATCAACAAAAAGTAACATTTGGGGATGTTTTGCATGAAAGCATCAAGCAAGCACCATGAACTATGTGGGAAAATTGTGTTGTGAGTAGCAACCCAATCTGTCAAATGCTGAATGAGAGATGGTGTCTGTAGAAGAGGGTTATGGTAGCAATGTACTGGGAGAATTGGAGGTTATGGTCAGTGGTGGCTCCCACTCTTGACTCAATGACTGCGCAGCATATTTATGGAGCAAAAAGAGTCTCACTTTTGAGAATATTGAATTGGAAGCAGTGGTGAGCCATTCTAGCAGAGATTGAGAGAAGGCAGTGATGTGTGTGGAGAAGTTGGCAGGTGGAGCTGTGTCATCCACATAGAAGTGATAAGAAAACCCATAAGGGTAGTGATTTAAATGGAGAAACATATGGGGTTTAACAGAAACCCCTATGGCACTTTAATTGAGGATCTGGGAGCAGAGACAGTCATGTCATACCACCAGGTAGGTTTATGTCAAATAGATAAGACTGAAATCAGTCAGATGCTGTTACTATTGTTAGATTTCCTGTGGAGCACAAGAGGATCTGAGGTCCCATGTCATTAAAACAGGTAAAGATCGTTTAACGATGTAGCTGCCTTCACGTTTGCTTCTGTTACGTTTACTGCTAAAAAAAGTGACTACTAAACGAGTGATAAAAATATATACTTTAAAATTATATATATTTTTATAATTGATGCAATCTTAACTGCCTTCACTTTTTAACTGAAGAAAATGTTTAATTATAACATGACGAATATTACGTTTAAAACTGGCTGTAATAAATAAATATACAAATCAATTCAAGGAAAACCCGACAGTTCCAGGTTCGAATACCACTCCCTGCTGTAGTATAATTGAGCAAGTTATTTACCCTGAATTCATACAGTAAAAATTACCCACGTGCGTCAATGGGTCAAACACTGTCAATAGCTTCAGAGGAAAGTGAACATGTAACTAGGGTAAACACTGTTCCCGTCGCCGGTTCGTCCCGCGATGGCGCCACACACTTTCAAATCTACTTTTTCTCCCGAAAAAAAACTTGAGTGAAAAGTTGCTGCTGTCAGTACTGGCCGCGTTCCCGTGAGCGTTCCCAGTCGCTCTTTGTGCGGACATTATGTCTAATGCCTTTTAAAGGATGGAGGACAGGTACACAGTTTAAAGACGATTTCTGTTACAGAAAGTTGTGACCCGGTTTTCTCGGTCTCCCTGCTATTGAACGCTGGTGGGATTTCTTTTTAACTCTTTCATTTTTATTTTCCAATTTAAACCCCAAACAGTAAACTCTTTGTTCGTGAATCACGAACGCCTCTTCACCCTAATAACTTTTACAAGGAAACTTAATCTGAGCTTCTTGTAATCAACATTTACCATCTTTTAACTTGTCTCGTGCTGTAAGCTTGTGCTTAAAAAGAATCCCAACAGTCATCGGCCAAAGAATATCCCAATGCCTCCAAAATCCCCGCAAAAGTTATAAAAGCAGGAAAAAACAACTGTGTTGTTTCTCTGAGGGACGACAGACATTAGGTGTTTTCCGAATTATTAGTATACATAGTATTCCAGCGATGTTTTGGGGCGCGGCCTTGTTGGCAAGGTGACCAGCAGGCTGAGGAGATGCCGGGGCGCCCGAAGAGCCCGGCGTTGCGGGGTCCAGTGGCTCCAAACGGACAAAAGCCCTTTGTCACGTTCAATTCTCACACGAGGGACGCTTGGAATAGCCAATAGAAACGCTGTTGAATTAAACACTAATAAAAGACTCAGTGCAATAGGATCTCGAGGAGAAGGGAAGGCGGGACGTCCCGCCCCTCCGCGTTCTGCCTCCAGTGGAATAGGAAATGTGGGGCGGCTGTGGACGGGGGGGGGTACACTCACATGAAATCTGCTGCTTCTGGGACTTTTTGCGGTTTGGAAAAGGAGGCGGGTAGGAGGGGGCGACTTGTCTTCTGCAAGGATTCCCTTCATAGCGCGAGATCGCGTGGCGGAATGGGGGTGGGGGGTGTTAGTCTACGGGTTATCCTCTGAAATGACACGGGGGGGGGTGCGGAAGCTGCGCGAGGAACCGGGGGACCGGGACGCATGGAAGAAGCTGGAGCCGCCGAGCAGCAGCGCGTGAGCAGTGGGAAACTCTCCACAAGGATTCCGACACTTTTCCACAAGTTTTCCAGAAGTTTTCCTGAGATTCTAGAGGAGTTTTCACAAGTTCTGCAGAAGGTCCCCGGACGGGCGAAGTGTAACAGGGTGAAAACAGAACAACCTCAGCAAGTCTCAGTGGAAGGTAAACCCACCGAGCAGAAACAACAACCTGTGGTTATTATACCTCCAGTTGCTGTTTCATTTCGAGATGTTTCCTATAGTTCTTGTAGACGCGGCTTCAACGGATTTCCACCATTTTTAATGAACGACACTTTTCTCTACATAATATGTGATGTTGAAGGTGGTGCTCCTCGCACTGCCGTTTCCCGGGCTTCGGTAGCACGAGTTCGGCTCTTTAATCCTCACTTTGTCACAGAAACCGTTGAAGTTCCGGAAGGGTCGGTTTCTTAGTCTCGAGAAGCTTCTTGTTGGAGCCCCGAGGTCCAGCAGCAGCATTAGCAGTGTGGGTCTCGGTCCAAGTGGACGTGACACGTTAGGAAATTATTGGGAACCTGCAGTAGACACACATTTAACAGGTCCTGATGTATACATTTGGTTTTGATCACACGTTTAAGCAACAATTTCCAAATATATGTAATATAGATCAATGAAATCAAGCCAGCTTTGCGTATATAATAGATTGCTTTTAAAATCAAACTAATACTGCATATTTTTAATTTCTTACTATTTTACAATTAACATCTAGTTTATAACTATACGTGGTTGATGTATTGTGTACATAAGTAGTTGCAGTGTCTTGAGAAGAGCTCTTTCATTATGTACATGATGCTGGTATTTTATGACAATGGTATGATTCTATGACACAGGTCAGATTGATCCTTGGCCTTCAGACTGTGTTGAACTTTACATGCATCTCCATGGCCTGCATAGATTATGATGAATAATTAACAGCATCTACAGTACTGTAAATTTACACAGTATGTCAGGGTAGATGGATGTCACCATGTTCCTCAGATGAGTATGGTTATCTGCATTGGCTGCTGACAGGCGACTATCTCTGGGAGGTCAATTGTGTCGACAGTATGCCCAGAAAAGATCAGGCTGTATTTGAAATGAGATGGTGCTCTTTGTGGAAGGTGACACTGATCTTTGTGGGGTCCTTCTCCAGGTAGGGGAGGTTGTATTGAGTTCTAAATAGTGACCACTTGTTTGGTTTTCACCAACACGAATGAACATGACCACTCCGGATTGAAATGGGTTCAAAACCCACGTCTGGTACCTAGCTGAGGCACTATAGCTCGCCACTGTGCCACCCTGTCTTCCAAGTAAATAGTTTATGTTCATGAACAAAGAAAAATGGCAATGGAGTATGTGGTGTTTAGTTGTTTGTTTGCTTTGTGAGACTGGATTTGTGTTTTCTGCTTCCTTTTGACAGAACTGAAATTGTTTAGATATAGACCTACAGTTGTGACCTTTATGCCTATTAGCTAACCACCATGGCTTGCACTTCAGTCTCTATGCATTCCTTTATTTAGGGATTATCTGTTTAAAATTAGTGTTTTGTAATTTTTTTTCTGGTATTCAGATGTTCGTAAACATGCTTGTTCTGTCTGAGTTTTGGTCCAGGAGGGGAAAGAAAGGTCCCCATGTTGTGTTCTACTCCCATGTTCTTGCGCCATGTTTTCCAACAAGGAATCACTTTAGCAGAGAGGTCATTTTTGGACCAGCATTACACTCTAAAACAAAAAAGTGGTGAATGTGTGTGTCCCCCCAGGCCCCTTGGAGCCTTGTGGTTGCATGTGCACGCCAATGGGAGACCAGGGCCTTTGTCTGGCCATGGAGGTGCTGAGTGTTGCCAGGAAAGTGCCTAGCACCATTGACTCAGGGAGAAAGAATGTCTCTCTCTCTCTCTCTCTCTCTCTCTCTCTCTCTCTCTCTCTCTCTCTCTCTCTCTCTCTCTCACCTTCCTGCCCTCCCTCTCCCCTTGCTGCTTTTTGAAGCACTGAGTTTTTTTTTTCTCTATAGTAAGTGATGACCACATGCAGCCTGCCACATTTTGGCGAAAGTCTCACAGCAGTTAATAGCAGTCACCTCAAAGATCCTAGTCCATCACAGTACCTGAGTTGTGTCACTATTAAACAGCAGTTCCCCCACACTGAGTGAAAATCCCATATCTTTTTGTCAAACAATATTAGGAGCATTAAAAAGTTCCTTCTGTTAGTGTTTTCCATGTTTGTCTCCCACAACAATAATAAAACCCAAAGTTTCCAATACTCTAAACTTCTACATTTAAGTGAGAAAGGACAGGTTCCCATGTGTCTGAACTCTGTTGACCCCTGGGAAGAGCAGGCACCTGCAAGTGTGTCACTGTTGGTGAGACTGAATCCCACAGGTGCAGCATATGCCTCATCACAACATACCCTGCGTATTAATCAGGTTTTGAGCAGGGCGTGTCCTACTATGCGCTCGTATTTGGAAAGTGCAAACCTCAAGATGGATGCAGATCTTTCCCGCTGCTCACTGATAGACCAGTGTGGGCTCTTTGGGACAGCACTGTTTATTAGTGTTTAAGAAATAAGAAATGCATGCGGGGAAAGCATGATTGGTGGTGTGTGGCTGGTGGGAGCAGTCTGATGGACAGTGTTTTCTCCTGTAGAGAGCTCCACTGGTCATAATGTGCAGACCGTTTGGAAGAGCAAGTGGCGGCATATTGGCAGTTCCATTAGGAACATCAGCCTATGACAGTTCAGAGTTGCAAAGCTTTTCAACATGCAGGACATGGAAACGCCTCCCTTTTACTATTGTGAAATTTGTTTACATTTAATAATCCGCCATAAAGTTCCTGCAAAGCAAATTATAATGTTAAGCGACTTACATTGATTTACCCATTTATATACTATTGTAATTTTCACTGTACCAAGGGTAAATACCTTGATCAAAGGTGGAATTCGAACCTAGTGTGTGAAGTGCCAGATAGTGCATTTAACTACTACACCACCTACTGGGCCTTTTAATGATTTGTTCCAGGGATGAAAAGAAGGAGACCTGAGTTATTTCTGATGAAACCAAAGAAGAGCTCTCTGTGTTTGAAAACTGCTACAAACGGCTTTTATAACATCCCGGCTCAGGGCACTCATTTTCTTTGTCCATAAATCTGCACGGTCAGGCCTGAGAGGCTCTGGTTCCACACGGTCAATGTTCGAGAAGCTGGATAAATAGAAGAGGGGGAATCAGGCTAAAACGCCCTTTTTCTACGTAGAAAAGAAATAAATGAACTCACACCTCCAGTGATGGAGATGAAATGCAGCCCCACTGCAGCTGCACATGCTTTCCATTACGTGGCGCAATGTTGGAAGGGAGGGAGCACCAGTGCTGTCCTTCCACACGGCTCTGGAGCCAGACTGCAGAGAGCTGCTATAATAGCCCCAGAGTGATCCACACCTTGGGACAGGAGGACTGTGGTGATGCCTGTGTCGTTTCAAAAGGAAAATGTCACAGCTTGCTGAAGAAGTCCTCATGTGGTTTATTTAACTTTCATTACTGCTGAACTGTCCGCTTCCTCTTCCTCATGTCTGCTGAGTTATTTGTTTGCATAACCAGTCTGTTTGACTTTTGCATCAGATTTAGGGTCCGTAGAGTAAGTCATCTCAAAATACTGCCATGAATTTCCCCAAATGTCACTTCCAAAGTTGATTCATTTTTTTGTGTAATTTTTAACAGGTATAGTAACCTTTATTTGTCTCACACGTTTGTCCACTTACAGTGACAGATAATGAAGTTTCCTGTGATTTGCCCATTTATATAGCAGGGCAATTGGGTGTTCTGACTGTTTTAATTCAGGATACAAACTTTGATTAAGCGTCCTACAGTAGAAGCGGGATTTGAACCCAGGTCCGTCCAATTGCAGGGCTTTAATCACTATGCCATGAGCTGTCCTACAAATTATTTTGCATTAATGTAGTGTTTACTTTGAAAAGGAGAGTGAGGAGTAATAAGGTTGTAAGTTGTAGTGCCCTGTGATGGCCAAAATGAGTATGACCCACCCCCAGGTCCCTACGCAGAGGGTGTTCAGCATGATGCCAATTGCTTGGTAGGTCTGATGAGTGTTCTGGTCCTCACAGAAGACGCCATGCTCTTTCTCTGTACCGTGTTTTCAGCAGATCACTCTCTTCCTTACTGGAACGCATCCTCTCCAAATGAATCGTGACCAAGTTCACTAAGGGGAATCGCGGATGAAAAAAGGGAACATGGGTACGAGGGGAGAGGGAATACAGATGTGTTAGGATCTTTTTTCCCTTTAATCCATTCTGGACCACAGTCCTGAAGAATCTCGCAGAGCTCGATGTAACGGATACTATGGGGAGGCCGGCAGGGTCTGTGCTTTTCCCATTCTGGAATGCTGCATTTCCTGCCTGCACCCCTTTGTGGCTCCTCACAAAATCATCTCCCTTTTTCCCCTTCAACTTATTCTTTTAGCCAAGACTTTTCTACACCACTGAGCTACTTGCATTGATTTACCCATTTATATAACTGGGTCATTTTTATAATATTAGTTCAGGGTAAGTACCTTGATCATGGGTACTACAGCAGGAGGTGGAATTAAACCTGGGTCTATAGAATGTGTGGCAGCAGCTCTAATGACTACACCACATCCTCCTCCTCAGCCTTTCCAGAGTCACTTTCCCTTCTGATCTGCTGGTGTCTCAATGCTCTTAACTCCCTGCCTCTCCTTGGCCCCGCATCACTGTTTCCACGGCAGTGCTCTCTTCTGTATCATGTCCTACTCTGAGCTCAAGTAAAAATGTTAATGTGAAGGGTGCTCTGGACTGCATTATGGTGCTGGAGGACTTCCACCACCATTGCTGCGTTATGTAAACACAGCTTATAGAGGCCTGGTGGGGTGGTGAGTGGGACAGTGAGTGGGACGGGGTGCTCAGCTTTGGCTGCCGGGTTCTTTAAGGTTGTTCCCTGCCCCCTCCGATATTGGTGTGTTGGGTGGTTGCTGTGTCGGTTCTGCTTGGCCCAGTTGTGTGTGGTATGTGCTTCCTTCTGGCTTGCGGCCCAGGCCCCGTGTTGTGTTTCAGTCACCGTGTGGAGCTGACGGCCCCGGGAGCATGGAGGTTTTGGTCCTTCCACAAAAACACACCAAGAACAGGAGTTTTTTTCTCCTTCAGTGGTCTCCTGGTGTTCTGTGCCATACATCTGGTTATCATCATGGCGATGCATCATTATCTTCAAAGTCAGGGCATTAATGTGCCATTTTTTAGTCATGTATCAGGATGCCAATATGGGGAGGGGTGGAGGTCTTTACTGCAATGCCCTGGAACAATGTGGGGTCCAAGGCCCACATTGTGAACCCTCTCATGTAACCCAGTCAGAAATGGGCTGGTTGGTTCTGGAGAAGTTTCCAGCTGGGATGTGGCAGTTGTCAGGTGATGTTGCTCAGAGACACCTGGCTGTGATGCTGCGCTTACATTACTCTGCGTTCCCCTCGTCCCAGAGGAATAAACACTTCCTGAAGCCCAGCTCACAGACAGCCTGTGTTTACATTATAGCGCATCACCTCTGGCCTCCACTCACATGTCTGGCACAGTCTCTTGGTTGAACCCAGGACTGGGCGGCCCAATTACTGACATGCAGCGGGGTCCTTGGATTTGAGAAGAGTGACTGACTTATCTTTCTTTTTGTCTCTGATTAAAACCATTGTGGAAGAGATATTATGGTTGTTTCTCTTCCCTGGGTTTTGAACTACTACATTAAAACTGACTGATTCAGCATGGTCCAGTTCTCATATGAATAACCTCCAGGGGGTGCTTCCACATGCTCATTCATTCATGCGGCATTCATTCATTCATTCATTTATTTATTCATTCATTTGCTTTTAAAAGTCCAGATTATATGAATGAAGCTTGAACTATATCCTGTGTTGTTGTTGTTGTTGTTGTTGTTGTTGTTGTTGTTAGCTTTGCTGTTCCCTACAAAACCTCTTTTTGTCTGTGAAAACACAGCTTGCTTCCTACCCTATAAACCTTTCTGTTCTCCTCGATGGTTTAAATGCCCCTCCTTAAAAGGTCTTGTTTGGGGAGCTGGACTCTGTGATGCTATGGCCTGCTGCTGGGTCAGCGTAAAGACTTTCCATCTCTCGTACCCAGGGCCCTGATGGTGAATGCACAGCACACTCAACCATCACCTTCTTAGTCTGAGCTCTGATCTGTGCTTGCTTTGTTTGCCAGAGGAAGTTTCCAGAAGGGTTTCATTTACAGCAGTTTGCTTAAAAGAATAAGTTCAGAATTTCAAGGCTTTTGATGACACACCCAGGTAACCAGTGCACCCCCTTCAGGTCAGTTGCCAGTCTGGTACAATAAATGACCTTTTTTTAAACAGTCACGTTTTACTGCGTTTCTGCTGATGATCACACCAGCGAATCCAGGGAGTGCAGCACAGGGAACCATTACTCCATCGCCTAGGTATGAGGGTGTGAAGGGAACCTGGCACCCCTCCAGGTCCACCTGTCCCGCTTGCCACACCTGTAGGAATGTGGCAGGTAGTAGGAGGGGCCAACGCTGCTGCGTGCAGGCAGACAACAACTGAGCGGCACAGCGAAGAGGCATCTATGGTAGTTCAGAGCAGTGAGAGACCCTTTCCAGGTAGCTGTCTGGGGGTGGACCATGGGCCGGAGCATTCTGGAAAAATCCAGAGAATGTTTAATGGCATCTGAATGTGAGCAATACTAATTGATTCTCGACTCTTTACTATTATTATTATTATTATTATTTTATTTTTTATTTTTATGAATAATAATCTTTATTGTTATTAATCTTTATTTTGCTGATGTCTTTATCCAAGGGGAGGTAGAGTATTAGATAATCAATAGAATGCTTTACCAATTTATACAGTGAAGTATTCTTATGGTATTAATTCAAGGCTAGTGCTTTGATCAACACTGCAACAGGAGCAAGGATTTCAATCTGGGTTCTTCAGTTTCAAGGGCAGCAGATGACATAGTACTTAGAGCCAATATTTTGCAATCCAAAAACCCAGGTTTGAATCCCAAGTCCTGCTGTAGTAACCTTGATCCAAGGTACTTACCCTGAATTGCTCCATCAAAAACATTACCCAACTCTATAAATTGATAAATCACTGTGATTAACTTAATGTGCAAATATAATATTATAAATCACTTCTGAGAAGTATCAGCTAAGTGAATTATTATTATTATTATTATTATTATTATTATTATTATCATTATTTTAATGCATGTGAGTATTGCTAATGCCTTATTTTATATAACAGTTCTTTACAGAGAAACTTAACATTGTAAGTTTAACTAAATAATTTGATTGCTAAGTGATAGCCGTAGGTACTATGCTAACCTGGTGGGCCCTCTTGTGCAGTTTTGCATTTCACCCCTAGTGTAAAAAAAAAAGGAACATAATTAGTCAGGGGCTCTGAAAGAGGTGTTTAAATGACATTTTCTGTGAGTAGTGTTTAATCTCATTATTCAGCATTGTTTGGAAAAATAGTCAACCAACTGACTGTTTCCAAGTACTGCTGGGGTAGAGAGCATTAACCGCCATCCTGCCGTGCAGCTGGCTGTGGCGCCTCTGGCTGCTGAAAACCCTGAGGGCACGTCCTGGTTGGGCACTCGCTGGGAGACCTGGGGCTGCTGATGTGGACACTCTGGAATGCCGGTTGCATGAATTGACTTCAGAGCGCCCCCACTCTGCAATAAACAGTTTATCTGAAAAGGGGGGAAAGAGGAGGTTGCATCTGGAAGTAATTATTTTTGGTGGGGGGATGGGGGTTATTGGGTTCTTGTTGTAATTCTGATTGTCTTACTCATACCCTTAAAGCGCATGCGTGTGTGTTTGCATACACAGAAAATGGACACATTAGAGTGAGGTTTTATCTAAGCTGAAGGCATGCAGTGCTTCAGAAAGGAGGAGGTGCTTCCCGGACCTTTCTGAGCCAGGGGGATTGGTGGAATCTCTTTTTGTTGCTGCCTGGAGAAAATGTTTCACTTCCTCTGCATGTTCACAAGACACAGAAAATGCTGCTAAGATGTCTGAAGTGGAGAAACTAAACTAAACTAGAAGAGGTGTTTCCCAAAGCTGAAGAGGCTTTCACTTGTCCCATGCATATGCGTGTAATAACTTTGTTCTTGTCTTATATGTAGCACATTATATAAACAGTGGATTTATGTGATTTTATTTGGTTTATTTCATTTATGTCAGAAGAACACATTGATGTTTGTGCCAAATAACATTATTAGTAGTAAGTAAAATACCTGTATGTTGGCCACAGACATAACTTGGCTTGAGATCAGAGGAGGCGTTAATAAGAAAGTTAATGTAGTTAATAAATATAGCTGTTAACATACTAACTTGCCTTCAGTTAATGTCCAGATCGTAGCCACTATTGGTCACTGTGCAGAGGTGGGGCAGATCTGTGTTCTGTGGGAGGGTGTCTGAATGCCTGGGGCCCCGTCTCCGTGGCGACACATCCTGACATCCTGTGTTTGATCCAAGCCAAGAACCCCCACCCCCACCATTGCGGCCCCTTGACTGGCCCGAGCCCGTCACACGGCCGGAGCTCCAGGGCTCCCTTGTGCCTGGGAGGAAAAACAAAGATTATTATTAGTTTTTTTTATTTCATTATTTTTTGTTTTTGTCATGAACAGGAAATAACTTAAGTCATACCGTTTTGTGCATCCCCCCCCCCCCCCNTTTTTTTATTTCATTATTTTTTGTTTTTGTCATGAACAGGAAATAACTTAAGTCATACCCTTTTGTGCCACCCCCCCCCCCCCCAGTGCCTCCTGTGGCCCCAGGACCCCATCATCATTGTTCTAGTGCATGAGAGCGCCTTCCTGTTGCAGAGTGGCTGGGTGCACAGGACGATCCTTGCAGCCTTATCATCTCATTTCTGGAGCCACAGACTGGACCAAATCCAAGCTGGACACGCCATGACAGGCTGGCTCTGAGCCTTCAGAGACGCAGGTAGGGGGCAGCATGGGTGCGGGGGATGGAGGTGGGAGGCAGGAGCTTGCTTGGAGCTGCCAGGAAATTCCTCAAGGCCTCTACATCACATTCTGTGTCCCTTCAACAGCATAACGCTTTATAGCATGACAAGAACAGTGCCACCTGTTGACCTGCAAGAGTACTCAATCCTGCAGCAGAGTTTCTTTGGCTGAAACACTAACATAGACAGTTGATAAACCACTTAAAGGGCATCGGAAAGCCAGTGAAATCTTGGATTCTGGCCTCAAAGCCAGCAAAAAGTGTTCTGCTGCAGTACCTTTGATCTTTCCCCTGGCCACAGTTCTGCCTTGCTTCTCACTGTTACATCCTCCATCATGATTTGTTTTTTGCCTTTTATTTTATGTTTGTTTCTTCCATCCTCCTTTTTCCCCCCATTGTCCTCTGTAGTCGAGTGTGACACGGGGAGGCAGTGAGAGAAGATTTGGGGGAGGCACGGCACACGATGATAGAGTTTGAAGTACGTTGGGAGAGTATGCCGTGGTGCTGGTCACTCTTCTCTCTTTCCCTTGGAAACCCACAGAGTGGACGGCCAAACCTGACCTGTGTCCCAAATGTATTTATTTGCCACAGATGTTTCGGAAAAAAGCCTCGTCTTCCTTGAGAATGAGAAGAATGTCAGAAAGCCATAGATGTAATAATTTCACTTTCATTGTTTCTAGATGCTATATTAACTGTTAAAGACTAATTCTATCCAATATCAGTGGAAATCACCCAAGGGTACAGCAGGAGCAGGTAGAAACTAGTGACTCCTTTGTTGGTCTGCACACTCTGTTTTTTAATTTTTACGCAATTAAACTGCAAGGAAATCTTATATTGCCTATGTAGCGTTACTTTACTCCATTATACATTAAAACTACCTGATAAAAACAATATTTATTGATCTTGAAATGAACTGTCTAAGACAGATTTTTTGTTCAAATTTTCAGTCGGACAGGTAGAATTGTCTGAACAAGGGGACAGTAAATTAAGAAACAGAGGTAATTTCTGGATTAGTGCTCTAGATGTGTTCTTGAGAAATGGAACTTAATGAAGCAGTGCTTTAAGAGCCCATTAATATGGCTTATTGCAGAGTTTGAAGACTGCATGCGCAACATAATAGAAATTGTTTGCTTATACTTTTAATAATAACAAGCATAGAAAACAGTTTATTTTACAAATATACATTTTCAAAAAAAATTTTGAAGTTTTTCAAACTTTGATAAATACAGTGAGGTAGGAGTGCTGCTGAGAAACAGTGTTGTAGGAGTTGTGCTAGTCGAGGTAATATTGCATTGACAAATTTGGTGCGCAACAACTGCCATAATAATTCTTTATTATGAGCCCCCTCTGCATTTTTGTTTCACAATTATTTTCTTGCTAGAAAGTGCCAAAATTTGTTAGAAAAAAAAAAGAAAGGAAGAATGAATCTTGCTGTTTTGGGCAGTTTTTTAATGGCCTTTTTGTAAGTGTGCTTTCTTTCAAATGACACCTTCGTTGCCTCTCTTTACATTTTAAAAGGATATTTTAAACTTCTACATTCACTTTTTTGTCTTTCCGATGTGTTTCAAAATTGGAGCTGTGCAAAATTTGATGGGACAGGTAAAATGTACCATTACTGTGAACAACCAAACACAAAAAATTAATGTTCCTGCCCTGATTTCCCACGTCGTCTTTACCTTGGGTGGTTTCTTACTGATGGCGCCGTATGTTTTGTCTCAACTTCTAACCCTTCCTATCTAATATACATCATTCTGGATGTACCTCATGCTAAGAATGTGGCAAATTTGCGCACATTCACTGTGATTTGTCATTGATTCCTCTGAGGAAATCAGCAAATGGGGTATATATACTTTTTATTATAAATCTGGGTGTAAAATCTAAGCCCGCTGACACATGGTTTCAGGTGGAGTAGCACTATCCTCACCAAAATGCACCATACATCCCTGCTGCTGTTTAACACTGTGGCTGCAATAGTTGACCATCTTTAATGATTTGTTTTGGTGACCATCAGCTTTACTGGTTTTACATGAAAGCTTTGTTCTTTGACCTATTAGTGGAAACATTTGTGTTTCTCAATTTGAGAATTCCTAACCAGATGTGCTGTGGTGAAAAGGAATTTGCCAGCTTTACAATTTTTACATTTTTCAAGGTTTTTGACATGAATTATAACCAAACATTTCAGTAGTTGTCTTATCATTTTTGTAGTAATGATAAAAAGGTAGCAGCAGCATTAATAATGGCATGAATATATAGATACATTTTTTCAAATAGAGCTACTTCTGAGAATTGGTATTCATAGGACTGAAGTCTTAAAGGATTACTACTGACTACACATTTCATTATCTTTCACATCAAGGAAATGGCATAAACCCAGCAGCAGGTGGCATAGTGGTTAGAGGTGCAGTCACTGAACTGAGAGGTCACAGGTTCACCTCCTGCTGCAGTACTCTTAAGCAAGGCACTTACTCTGAGCTGATATGAGAAAAATAACCCTATTATGCAAAAATGGTTTTTCAAGGTCAAGGCTTCTTTTCCTAATTCCTTATTGTTCATTCTAGCAAAATTAGGCTTATATTATTACTGTAACTGATATATTTGAACAAATACAGGGTTAGCAGATGGCACAGTAATTTGTGCCATTGCTTTGTTATTGAAGCATTTGGTCTCAAATCCCAGCCTCTGCTGCCATACCCTTGATCAAGCTATTTGCCCTAAATTGATACAATAAAAATTACCCAGGTTTAAAAGTGAGTAAAAAACTGCAGGTAGCTCAAAGTTGTAAGATGCTTTGCTGAAAGGTGTTAGCTACATGAATAGATGTAACACCAGTACTGATATCACCTTTTCTGTCTCAGGCTTTCAGATCCCTGCAAAAAAAAAAAAAAAAGATCTTATGAAATTTAATGTGCAAAAGCTCCAAAAACCAAGAGAACTGGAAAAGGTCAAATACTTTGTCATACCACTGTATCAGTGCCCAAAAGGGCACATTTGCCAACTCCCACTGGTCACCTGGTCACCTGGCAACCACTATGTTAAACTGCTGGGATAACTTGCTTTATGTTCACAGAACTTTGTCTTTCTGAGAGCTCAGAGGAAAAGGGTTTGGTTCAGTTAATTTCACCAAAATTTATTTAACTTGAAGTGAATCTTTCTATGAGGTTGAATGGTTACTTCAGTGAGGGATTGCGGGTGCTGCTCTTCATCTCCTGCTTCCTGACTTCTGGACAGTCCCCTCCATGACCGACTCAGCACTCTCATCCTCACGCACAGGGAGCACTGAACGTGCCCGCAGCTCTTCATTCCATGAAGTTCGCGGCCTACGTGACACCGAGATGAGGACTGCTCCCGAGGACACATCCAGCAACAGCAGCGCCGGAAGCAGCACTGTCCTGCAGCGTCTCCTGCAAGAGCAGATGCGCTATGGTGAGGGCAGGAATTACCTGGCGCTGCAGCAGCAGCAGCAGCAGCAACAACAACAACAGCAGCAGCAGCAACAGCAGCAGCAACCAGGGCCTGTGAGCGGGACAGTGAGCTACGGGGGGACACCAGGTCCTGGAGAGGACCACCCCACTGCCCCTCACATTGCCCGGCAGGAGCCCCAAGGACAGGAGCTGCAGGCTGACAGTGGCATGGAAAAGCAGATGGGCTCCCGCAGTGGCACAGGTGGTGGTGGCAGTGGGGGCGGAAGTGGAGGAGGAGCCGGAGGAGGTGGAGGGGGTCAGGGACCTAGTGCAGAGGACTTGCCCACTTATGAAGAAGCCAAGGTTCAGTCACAGTATTTCCGTGGGCAGCCACAGCAGCCCCAGCAACTGCCACCATCAGTAGGAGCAGCCTTCTACGTTACGGGCGTGAGCAGCCCCAAGGTGCGCACTGAGGGTCGTGCAGCTGTGCAACGTGCAGGTGGGGCACGAGTGCACCAGGACGATGGGCTCAAGGACCTGAAGCAGGGTCATGTGCGCTCCCTGAGTGAGCGCCTGATGCAGCTCTCCCTGGCCACAAGTGGTGTCAAGGCCCATGCCCCCGTGACAAGCACACCACTGTCCCCCCAGCCGCCACCGCCTGGCCCTCCAGGGGATTACTACAAGCCCTCGGTGCAGCACCGTGGACCACCGCCAGACTACCCCTTTAAGAATGTGGCATCCCCGCCCAAGCAGCAGCAGGCACCACCACAGCAAGACACAGGCCACTACTATGCTGAGCACCGTGGCAGCCAGCAGGGCCGCAATGACACACCACAGGTTCGCTACCAGCCTCCCCCAGAGTATGGCTCCTTTCGGTGAGTGCCTGTCTCTGTCTGCAGAGTGCCTTTCTGACTTATGGGGAATTGGCCACTTGATTTCCAGCAGGGGACTTTTTTACTGTGTGATTCGCACTTAAACCTCATTTTCCACTAGCAGTTTACACATCCACATCAACCTGAGTTCAGCTTATTGCATGTTCTGCTGTTAGTACTTGGGAGATTATAAAAAGTGAATACACTTATTCACTTATTTATCCAGTCCTGAGGTATTACAGGTAATGTACTGCATATCAAAAACTGATAAAATTACTAATTTCATTATTTCTTATGAGGAAAAATTCCAGTAAATTCCAAGCCTATCCCAGGTTCACCCCAAAATTACTCTAATATCATAATAAAAAAAAGTTACTCATGCTTTAAAATAGAATGAATATCAAGAAATAATATTATTTCTAACATTAATTTTGAAATATCATAGTTTCATAAATTTACCATGATATAGTGTGTGGAGTGGCTTGAAGAAAATGAAAGCTATATGTCACCTTTGAATAAAAGAAGAACTGGTAAATTAAGTTTGAGAGCACAGGCAAGAGTGGAGAGTGCCAAATTACAACTGAGAACATAGGTACACAGTTTCCACAATGCAGTGCTTCTCATGGTCTGTCACATAGCTACTCTGAGCATTTTTGAAAGCATTTGAAAAATGAAAGCATTTTTCATTTATGACACTGGACTGAATGTTGCTGGTCCCAACATGATGTTATAGACCAGATAAATGATAATCCTGACCAATTAACAATCAGCAGTGTTAGTAACCTTGGAGCAAATAAATGGGAAACTGGATATCAGTAAACCAAAAAAGGTTGATGAGTGTACCATGAAAAAACGCCAGTAACTTCTTAATGACTTCTCACACACTTTTGGCAACATTGGCTTGGTCAGCTAATACAAAGTGTAGAATTGTTCTTCTACAGGTGATCTGATGGCCTTTGTACTACAATTACTGCACAGATCTCAAATGTTAGAGGAATGTTACACATCACAGTATGCCTGCTCCATACAGGTTTTCCACCATCCACATTTATTTTGAAACATAGAGCAGCTTCCTTTAGCTGAAATGACAAATAAAGAAAATCACCCAAAATATGAGCCTGTTCTCCCAGTTCCTCCTCACCATGTTTCAGAACTCGTTTTCACCAGAAGAATGTTGCTGTTTGTGTCAGCTTGAACGTGTTCGTTCATGATCAGCTTTCTCTAAAACCCTGGGAAATGACAAATGTGTCCCTACCCACTTTTTGGGAGTGTTTGTTTATTGTCTTTGGTTATTACCAGAATGACAGCCGGATTGCAGCGTTGAAGGATAGCGGCTTCCTTAAATTTGCAAAGACAAGAGTGTAAACAACTGTAGAAACAATTACGTCAAAGAGCTGGACTCCTAGCAGTGATTTATTGCTGTTCCTCTGACCCTCACATCTCAGTATGGAGAGTGAATTTGTGAGGCCTCTGTTCCCTTTGCAGGTCTAACAAGGATGCCCATTCTCAGCGGCCCCCGCACCACCATAGCCCCACCTCATCGGTCACATCTGTGGGCTCCTTGTCCAGAGCTCAGTCTTCCAACCTCAGCAGCCTCCTGAGCTCATCCCATGGGCCATCTGTCCCTCATCCCATTGAGCCCCCATTTCTAATGGGGCCCCGGAGTCCTGCTTCCCATCAGGGGGACCCCTTTTGCCCTGGTCCAATGCACCCCCCACCCCACCGACTCCATGGCTTCCCACCGGACCCTTATGGATCTGCCTCCAGGGGCCTGCCATCGCACCAGCTGCAGCCCCCATACCCACCACCAGGGCACCAGCCACAGCACCCCCATGCACATGGCCTGCAGGGGGACCCCTATGCCATGGTAGCTCGGGCACAGCAGATGGTAGAGATGTTGTCTGAGGAAAACCGGCTGCTGAAGCAGGAGATGGAGGCATGCTGTGAGAAGGTGACCAAGCTGCAGAAGGTAATCTAGCACTTCATTTATACTTTTGTAAATTATTTAAAATAAAAGTTTTAAAAAAAATTTTAAACTACTATAGTCATTAATGAACAAGTTACCAGTTGCCACATTAACCAGTTATTAAACAGTACTTGGTAGTTAATAGTTATGTCATACAAATTAAGCATTTATAAAACTTAAGTCATTTGCTTTAGTACTGTGAGGTTATGCACATTCTCCAACGGGCCAACAGCAGTTAAATTCCTGCGATTCAAACCTGAAACCTTTCACTCACAGTCCTGTTGCTTTAAGCATGATTCTACCTGCTTCCCAGACAAGTTGTTCTTGTTCAGTAGCTATTTCGACCCAAAGTTTTGTACATGGAAAAACACCTTTGTGTGTAGAATTGGTGACACTAGATAAAAGTGTCCTTTTGCGTCCCCCTAGTTGGAGACAGAGATCCAGTTGGTATCTGAAGCTTATGAGAACTTGGCCAAGTCATCTAGCAAGAGGGAGGCCCTGGAGAACACCATGAGGAACAAGCTCGAGCTGGAGATCCGCAGGCTGCATGACTTCAACCGGGACCTGAGAGGTGTGGCATGGGCCATGCCTTGGGGATAGCGCTTTGTGATGAGGGCAATGACAAAACTTACTGGCCCATTTACATTTATTCATGTAAGAGATAATTTTCTCCAAAACACAATGATCATTAACTAGTGGAGGACACACAACACCCCGTGGCCAAATTATAGTCACCAATCTGAAACATATGTCTTTGTACTGTGGGAGGAAACAGGAGCACCCAAGGGAAACCCATACAAAGACAATAAGAACATGCAAACTCCACAGAAACTGAGCTGCATTCGCACCCTACAGTGCTGTCCATTCGATTATGAACACAGCTGCAAGATTTCCTGACTTGTAGTAGAAGACTTTATTTAGTCTATGTTAAAAAAATTATCCAAAAGACTAGCATCCCATCTATAGGGTTCCTCTCCTTGACTATTGACCAGTCATATCAGGGTTAGCTCTGAACTACTGTGACACTGACAAGGACAAGCAGAAAAACTGAGGTAGAGAAAGAGGGAAGGAGGCAGGGATGGACAGACTAAACCCGACTAAACGCTTTTCCCGAAGTCCTAAAGAATTGTTCAAATGAAACACCTGAAATGGCCGGTTTTGCTAGTTCTCCAAAACATCCTTAGTTTCAGTATAGTCTGTCACCATTGACGTGTTACTACATGACGCAGGAGGTAGCACTGCACAGCACCCAGGCACTGGGATCATGTTCAGCTCAGTCTCTGTTTATTTGCATGTTCTCATAGAATACCTCGAAATGCTCTAGTTTCTTCCCTTAGTCCAAAAATGTATGTTTCAGTTGAACTGGTGACTCCACATTACATGTAGCGTGTGTGCCTGTGTGTGTGGAAAAGCTAAAGGGCTTATTCAGAGACTGTAGTCCATTGTGTGTATGTTCTTTATATCCAAAGACTTTGTGCATCACGCTCTTTAGAAGTCTGCTGAAGAACACAGAACATGATATGTGGCTGGATGCCCAGGCCAAGTCCATGGGGAGAATATGGTGTTTTACAACAAAACACGGAAACGCCAGACGGAGCTCTTTTCTCTCTCTTGGCAGCACAGTACCTTAATCCTAACATATGTGAAAGGAGGGAATGGCTGCCTTGATTCTCAGCTTTCAGGAAAAGATTATACTGTTCCATTGTTTATTTTTTGTGAGAAATGCAGATGGGAGCATTAGCACTGGATCACGGACGGCGCTTACACATCACACTGTCAACTCAGAGCCATATTAGTCAGGATTTGAGCCCTTGATGAGGCTTCTGTGTTGTCAGGAAAATATCTTTGCTGTTATAAAGGCTCTATTGTTTGAGCTTTTTTTCCCCTCCATCTTTCTTTATTGGTGTATTTTGACTTATTCTCACCCTGGAGGGGTGCACCTCATGTGCAGTTATTGTTTGATTCTTGTTTTGCAATTTGCTGAGCAACCAGCCCAGAAAGTGTCTTACATATGGAAGGAGTTTGACGTCCACTTCAGCGGAAAGTCTGTTAAAACCACTTGAGGGAGCTGAGTCGCTCCCAGTCCGCTTCCATTTTCACTGCTACCCGCAGCGCTACTTTGCTCAAGAAGCACACAATATAACCATTCTGGGGATTCGCTGCAGCAGTTTCCAGAAGTCCACTTGAAAAATCCCTGAATGGTTCCCAAGTACTTTCCCCTTCTTCTAAAATGATTTCAGGTTACAAGCCAAGTATGATTACACTGGAGAAAAACATTTTTAATGTCGGTTATATGCTGGCCGCTGGTGTTACAGTCGAGTTATGAACTTTCAAAGACACAAACCTATCTTTAATTTATTAGTTTTGTACTTGCCTTTTCTTTCTAAAGAAGTTTCTAAACTTGATTCCAATCTATTCCAAAGCAAAAAAGCATCCTATATTTACTTGCATTAACTCAGCTAATTTCTGCAGTGTATACAGATCCTGTCTGTGGTTCCACCACATTTGGGATTAATATCAAGATGAGGAACATTGCATCTTTGTGGGATAAATCAGTTAGCAGTCAGTGTTAAATAGAAATTTGGAGAGACAAAGCTTTTTATTGTTTTCAGTCATATTTTGAATTGGTTTATATTTCAAATAAAAATTACAGGTTAATAAAAATAACAAAATAAAAGTTCTTACGTCCTGTTTTTATTTATTATAGGTGAAGTAGCTTTCCACAAATCTTAATTGGTAAATAAATCTAGGGATGACTGCATTATTAAGCTTTTATTGATTGAGAATTGGACAGCGTGGTAATGTACAGTGGGTAGCTCTGGTTTCTCACAGCTCTTGGGCCATACAATTGGGCGCGGGACCAAATCCACTTCAGTCTGTATGGGGTTTCCACGTTCTTCTTGTGTTCGCTTAGGTTTCATCTAATTGCTCTGGTTTTCTCCCATGGTTCGTTGTTTTAGGTAAATGTTGGTGACTCCAAATGGTTGTGTACTATGTGTTTGTGTGTATGTAAGAGAAACCGAGAGAAGGATTGACAATTCCCTGTGATATACTGGTATCTCATACCCTATACTTCTGGGAAAAGCTGTGGGCAGCAGTAATGAATGAACAAATGAAAGGAACAAAGGTAACTTAGTGCTAAAAGTGACTTTGGACTTTGAAACAAAGTTATGAACCGAATTCTAGTACCGGTTGTGTTAAGCTGAGGAGCAAATATGTATAGACTATATACTATTAATATACTGTACATACTGCATACTATAAATATACTAGTTATATTTATAGTATATAAATAGTATGGACACTTTGCAAATGACTCCATTTTTCAACTATTGTCAGTCAGCTCAGTGATTTTGGTTGAGTGCTTTAAGGTAAAGCTTAACTGCAGGTGCTGACTGTGGGTTGTGGGTTGGATGGATTCACTCTGCATCATGTTGTTCCTCTCAGAGCGCATGGAGACTGCCAACAAGCAGTTGGCTGCCAAGGAGTGTGAGGGATCAGAGGACAACCGCAAGACCATCTCCCAGCTACTTGCTCAGAGTGAGTCCATTTCTTTGGGGAAAACTTTTCAAGCCCTTCGACTCCAGGGCTGGCGGCCATGGGTGCAAGTTGCTGGTTGAAATGTCAAGAAAAGGCTCTGCTACTGTATCCTAGAGGGAGGTGTTTTACTTTAAATACTCACTTGAATATTTGTAAAAACTGAAAGATCAGTTATATGGAAAAAAGTCTCAAGCAAAATAACGACTAATTGTAATGTATAATAAAATATTCTTTCAAATAGTGTAACAGTATATTATATTCTTTCAAACTATGCTACACTGTTTGTTTGTATTGTATGTAATATAAACATTTTAGTACCATGTGTAGGAGTTGAAAGCTGATCTTGAGCATCTTGTTGGTAACTTCTAGACAAAGAAACGATGCGTGAGAAGGAGAAGCTGGAGATAGAACTGAATGCCCTGCGTTCCACCAATGAGGACCAGCGGAGACACATTGAGATCCGAGACCAAGCTCTGAACAATGCGCAGGCCAAGGTGGTCAAGCTGGAGGAGGAGGTAAAAGCGACCACAGTTCTTGGCATTTTGTATGATTCCAAAGGAAGGGTATGAGGTCAGGGCTGCACTATGGTAACTGCACTGTACTGCACTCAGATCTGCAGTTTAATTTTGAACGTATGCTGAATAACATGACTTACAATGTTTTCTGTGAGTATAGCCGACTTTAGGAAAGATGATGAATCACTGGGGTGGGGAGTCATTTTGTGTAAATATTGACTAATAACCAGTTTCCTGTTGTCTGTGCAGTTGTGTTGTGGGTTGGTGAGGCAGCCAGCAGGTGGGATAGTGGTTAGAGCTAATGCCTGTACCTGAAAAGACAAAGGTTAGCTGCATAAATGGGTTAATTGCTGTATGTCACTTTGGAGGAAAGTGTCAGATAAATAAATGAATGAATCTGAATGTGACAGAGCTGCTTGTTTGCATTCATATATTTCTCAGCATTTGTGCCATGTGTGACTCAAGGATGGCAAAACTGTTTCCAGCAAATAACTTAGCAGTTGTAGTGTTGTATCAGTTTAGTTTTTACTGTGTGCTGTAACTTGGTAGTATTTTATGGGATTATGTTTTCCTGAATGAGGATTTAAAAATCTGCCATAAAGAATAGCATTTTTATTTTTCCTCACTCTGAGGCCTATAAGATGTCACCTTTGCAATAACATCAGTTGACCAAGCAACCAGGCAGAAAGTGGTGACCTGGGGCTGGAGCCTTAAGGATGGTGGAGCTGAGACCACAGTGCCAGAAACACCTTGCAATGGCAGGAGGAAGCCTGGCTTGAAATGTGCAACACCTCTGAGTACTGACTAGCCCCATTTTCCTCTTTTCTCCCTTTTTGAAGAGACCTGGCTCACTCCCAGATGGCTCATTAGTAGATTCAGGGAAAGTCCAGATCCTTTAGAAGCACAGAATTTTTCTCTCTTTTCCAGAATGTTCTACAGATATGCTCTTGTTCTGCTCTGCTGCCTTTCTTCTGAAATGGCAGAAAATTTGCTTATCTTTTCTCGGGGTTGGTGGCTTCCTGCACACTGGATGTGCTCTGGTTTCATAGCATCCACTGATGTCCCCCTACACAGCTAAAGAAGAAGCAGGTGTACGTGGAGAAGGTGGAGCGCATGCAGCAGGCACTTGCGCAGCTGCAGGCTGCATGTGAGAAGAGGGAGCAGTTGGAGCACAGGCTGCGCACACGGCTGGAGCGTGAGCTGGAGTCCCTGCGGCTGCAGCAGGTGAGAGAGATGGCCTAGTGCTAGTGAACCGGTTGTCAAATGCTCACTTACATGCATGCATGTGTGTGTGTGTGTGTGTGCGCGCGCGCACACACGCGCGCGCATATGCACACTACCTATAAGCATTAGATTAGAGCCCAGTGACTGGCTGTGAGAAGTGTTTAAGAGGGCTGCAGGTAAGGATTTTAGTTCCTGCCTTTGCACTTGAAGTACCCAGATTTGAATCCCATGTCCTGCTATAGTACCCTTAATCAAGGTATTTGGCTTTAATTTGTACTGCAAAAGTTACAAAACTGTACAAAAGGATAAATGATTATGATTGGCTTGACATTGTAAGTTGCTTTGGAGCATTAGCTCCATAAAGGTACATTTACAAGTCCATAGTGACTCCTAGTGAGTGCAGTAAAGCACCTCTGGAAACATGTCAATGTCTGCCAACAAGTCACAAGGTCAGCTATTTGATCCAACAAGTCCAATAAAAATATTTTTCTCTTCTCCAAAATTCTCCAAAAAAAACAATAAAAGAGCAGCATGGTGGTGCAGAAGATAGCACTGGTTGTGGATTTCAGGAGTCTGAATCCAAGTCTGGAATTTGCATTTTCTCTCTGTGTCCACATGGGCTTCCTCCAGGTGCTCCAGTTTCCTGCTGCAATCCAAAGACTTATTTTACATGGATTGGTCACCCGAATTTGCTGTGTGTGCTTACGTGCGTGCATATACGCTGTTGCTCCGCTGTATAATCGTGTGAATGAGTGTCATTGTGCTGTGTCCAGCGCTTTGCTTATAACTTTATTGAAACACCCTTTTTCATAATATGCTTCATTATTCATTATTCGTTCAAGTTTTTTCAGTTAATAAAAAGCTCCACTTATTTGTAGCTCTTTGGCATTGTTTTTAATAGATTGAAAATTGAGTACTTTGCTGTGCAGTATGTTGTTCCCACAGTTTGCTGCAATCTGGTGGGTTTGGTGGGTCTGGTGCCCTAGTATGAGACCTCTGGATTTTGTCTTGCGATCACAGATTTTCTTACTATTTTTGCTGCCACGGCATCTTGCTCCCATAATGAGTGGAGAAGGAATTGTGGGATACACTCAGTGTATGCAGTGTCAGAGCTGAAAGAAATGTTGCAGTTTGGTCAGATTCTGTGTAGAGCCCCTTCCACAGTACACACAGTGCATTGAATTTTAACCTTTCCTACAAACACAAAAAAGCCCAGACTTTCAGCAACTCGCACACATAGTAACACTCATCAGGAGAAGGTGGAGGAGATAATAAAACCTCTGTGGGTTCAAGGCTGACTGCTGCTGCCTCCTCCTCCTGCACTCACGCCCACAACAAAGTGTTAGTGTGTAGCCAGTGGTTTGTGGGATGGTCAGGCGGTGGTCAGGTGGTCTTTAGTGGATCAGGGACAGGCAGGGCTGTGGCAGGATTCTGCACATCTCGGTACCATAAAGCTCACCACAGGCATGCTGATGCACCCAAGAGGTCTGCTGAGAGAACATATAAAAATATTTTTAAATGTGGTTTTAACACATGATTGATAACAGCACACAAGTGGAAAAATACCGACATGGACAACAGTAGCAATAGCTATTGATAATTCAGAGTATGGTTAAAAAAAAAAAAAAAAAGTGGTAGATGTACTGCCTGCAAGGATATCCCGCATGTTGGCTTCTGAACTGTTCCACAGTTTGGATCTCTACAAATGAAAGGTTCACTGCCTAGTTCATAGGTGGTGCAGTGGTTGGAACTTCCATGTTTGGACCCAAATTCAAATCTCACTTCCTGCTGTAGTACCCCTGATCAAAGTCCTTAACCTGAACTGATGCAGTAAAAACTACCCAGTTTTGTAAATGGCCAAGTCACTTTGAGAAGCTCAGCAATGGAAGTCGCTTTGAAGAGAACTGTCATATGAATTAATAAGCAGATTATTTATTGTAGGTATATCATGCAAGTTTGTATGATGGGATAGAGAAGAGCCTTCTTGTGTCTTCACACTCGAGTTCCGATTAAAAATTTTGATTTAAACCTGTTGATCTTTGTATTAAGCAGTTATATGTTATAGTCTTTTCTAAACATTACCAGGATAGTGTGGTCATAATCTGGTTGTGGTTATTTGTCTTTCTGCAGCTCACTTGATTTGTGGTAACACAGTAACAAGTTGTGTCAGTATAGCATTATAGCCACTGGTCCTTTGGACAGATATATGTGCTCATTTTAATGGTTCTGGAACTGAAAAAAATCCCTATTTTCCCTTTTGTTTTGATTTAAATAGAAATCCATTGTGCTACTTTTTTTTTGGCAGTGCTTTCTGCTAAAAGGGACCCAAAGGCCAGTTTTAGCTGCACTTCAGAGCTCAGATTTCCTGTTTGGAGTTTGAGTGGATTGAGCTCCACTGCCCTCCTGCCCTCTTCCTGTGAGGGGTGGAAGTGCACAAAGGAAGTGAGGCAGGTGGTCCACATGTTGTGGAGGGGTGAGTGAAGGTGAAGGGTTGCAACAGGCAGAACACCCAAAATATGTCCCATTTACTCCAAGTAGCTGGAAGGAGGGAAAGCAGTCACTTTTAGACTCCATTAAAGTTCCCTAGGATGCAGATGACCCCCCCCCCCCAGGATGAAACTGCAGGTGCTGATCAGCTGATGTTTGTGTCCTTGCATGTTTACTTGTGTGAAATGCAGTAAAGTTTTATTACAATGCAAAAAAACAAAACCATGTCTGTTTACTAAAGCAATTGTAATGATAAAAGTACCTTAGTGGTATTTAGCCTGACTGATTCAGTTCCTTAACCATCACTCCCTCTTTTGTGTGTATGTGCATGCGTGCGTGTGTGTGTACGCAGAGGCAGGGCAGCTCCCAGACAAGCAGTGGGCCCGAGTACAGCGTGGCCGCCCTCATGGAACGCCTGCGGGAAAAGGAGGAGCGCATCCTGGCCCTGGAAGCCGACATGACCAAGTGGGAGCAGAAGTACCTGGAGGAGAGCGTCATGAGGCAGTTTGCCCTGGATGCTGCTGCCTCCGTGGCAACGCAGAGGTATCCTTAAATAACTCAGTGAATCATAGTTACTTTGAACAAAAACTCCTCAGTTGATTTGTTAAGACTCCATATCCCCTGGATAAATGGTTTAGTAAGCTGGTAAAAACTGGTTTTACAGTACACAGTTCCTTTTCTGTCCATGTGATTGTGTGTTTGGGGGGTGGGGGGTGTCACTGGCTGACCTCTCTGTACCCACACAGGGACACCTCCTCAGGGATTAGCCACTCCCCCTCCAGCAGCTACGACACATCAGTGGAGGCACGCATCCAGAAGGAGGAGGAAGAGATCCTCATGGCCAATCGGCGCTGCCTGGACATGGAAAGCAGGTCAGTCCACAAGGGGGTGCTGCCTGTGGATGGTGATGGTGCTTTATGGGGGTGACCTTGAAAGTTTTTTTTTTAATTTTTTTTTTTAAATGGAAATGTAAAATAATATGGTGGGTAGTTCATGTAGTTGTTGGCTTTGTTGAGGGTTGGTGCCTTGTAAGTAAAAGGACTTTGGTTCACATCCCACATCTTGCTGTACTACCCTTGAAAAGTTTTTACAGTGAACTGATTCCATAAAAATTGCCCTGATGTATGGTTAAATCTTTTTAAAGTTCATTATCTTACATTGTAAGGCACTGTGGACAAGGATATCGGCTAAATCATTATATTAACATATTATAATTTTCAAAACTATCCAGAGGTTGAGTGTTTTCTTTAACCAAACCATAAAACAGACGTTACCTCATCAGTGTGTGATTTAATCCACCTCTGGACAGGATCAAGAACCTGCATGCGCAGATCATTGAGAAGGATGCCATGATCAAGGTGCTGCACCAGCGCTCGCGCAAGGAGCCAGGCAAATCAGACACACCGTCAGCTATGCGTCCGTCCAAATCACTCATGTCCATCGCCAACGCGGGCAGCTCTAGTTTGCTGTCACACTCACTGGGCCTCAGCAGCAGCCCCATCGCTGAGGAGCGCAAGGACGACCGCAGCTGGAAAGGAAGCCTGGGTAAGAGAGCCCATGCTATGGGGGGCACCACCGGATGCTGGAGCTATACTTGGCGGTAGCACAATAGGGCACTGAACAAGAGGCCAACTCACCTGGGGTTTTAGGTGAAAATTAGGTGCTAATTTGAGTTTTTCCTGTAAAAACTGTCAGTTTGAGGCATTACAGATCCTGGGTTTCCCAAGCAATTTAAAATTATTTGCCACTGGTTCTCTAACCAAAGGCACATACCTGGAGGTGCTGCAGTTTCCCTCTAGGACATTTTGGTGACTGTTTGTGTCTGAAAATGAAAGTGTGCTGTTCCACCAGGGGTTCTCCTCGGCCCAGAGTTCCGCACAGACTCCCTCCGGACAGAGTCCATCTCCTCATCCCCTTCGCCTGTCCTGCCCTCTACCCCCATGACGTCTGGACACTCTAAGACTGGCAGCCGAGATAGCTGCACTCAAACGGACAAGGGCCAGGAGTCTAGCAAATCCACCGCCACCACCATGCCCTCGGCCCCGACCCCAACACCGACCCCAAGCCGAATCACTAGCCCCAGTCCGGTTTATATCCCAGACCGCATTGCAGGTACTGACTCGTCCAGCATCCATCATTTCAGGGTTCTCTTCCTTAAGGCTTTAAGTTAACAGAATTTTAGGGACATGATGTTCTGGTGAATGTTAGACACCAGCCTAAAGGAACTGACCTGTAGAAGGTTCCATGGGGATGTTTGGTTTCTATAAGGAGCTTCTTTGTCTCCACAGATGTTCCAGTGTTTCACAGCAGCACGCTGGAGAGACGGGCACCAGTACAGTCACTGGCACAGCCGACACCACAGCCTGTCCTGCAGCCGGACGTGGACAGCGACATGGTGGAAATCCTCATCTAGGCTGTTTTCCTCTGCACACAATGGTGTTCGTTCTGCTAGGTGAAGGATCTTGTCTGTTTATTGGTTTTAAAAGTAGCTCATTTACAACGAGGATGTGTTTAAATGCACTACTTAAGCAATATTTTAGCAAACAAAAATGTGCATATTTTCTTCCCTTTTCCTCATCCTCTATGCCAAGTTATTTTGTACAGTATTGTGTGGGTCTCTTTCTGACCTGATGGACCAAATGTGTTGCATAGCATTCTCCATGTATTGCACTACTTATTTTTACTTATTTTGTGTACTTATTTTTAGCGTGTTCCATTTTTTATTGGATTCTCCTATTTATAAGTAGCTTATATTTACAGATATTGAACATGGCACTTGGGTTGCAAACAATACCATTTTCAACCTGTTAGTACTGTACATTGATGCTGTAGACAGGTTGTTTTTTTATTAACTCTTGAGGAACTGTTGGCATAGCCCAGCAAGGAGTGTGTCACACTGTAAGGCAGTGTCACGCTTGTTTGTGCTCATTCCTGGAAAACTTTTCTGTAACTGTGGAAGAAGGATGGGTGTCCCTGCCGGTTTGGGGCCACCTTGCATGTTGTTGGTGTGCACTTAAAAGCACTCGTGGTGCCTGACTCTTGGTGCTTGGCTGTCTGGTCTGAGAGTGTAACTAGTGCACACAGTGTTGTGTTGTGCCCGGTCCTTCCAGGGGTGGGGTCCACTGGAGGGATTCACTGGGTTTGACATGCATTTCCTTTTGCCACAGCCCAACACCTCAGTCACCACACAAGCAGTGGCTTCCAGGTGTCAAATCTGATTGGTTCTTGCTTCCACTGACCTTTGGTTGAAAAAAGTTTTTTTTTTTTTTCCTTCCTTTTTTCTTCTCTAATCATGTTTCTCACCTGTGGGGAGCAGAAGGTACAGAGTAACAAACACCACAACCCCACAGCATCCTTACCTGAGCATTCAGGACAGTAGTAGCACAGTGGTTAGTTGGCTTGAGTCCCAGGTGTCGCTTACCTGTAACTACATTGCGCTGAGAAGCTACTTAACCTCAGTTGTACTAGCAGCTTCAGGCCTGATGTTTGACATTCCAACTGATATGGTCCACAGTAACAGCTACTCCAGTTGAGGAATGTGTGTTGGGCTATAACACTACAGGGCTGTCATAAAAACTGTTTGTGTGAGGATTTCAACAGCAATACTGTCCTTGTGAAATTGCTCATTAATTATTTTCATAATTGAAATTGACTTTTTTTTTCTCAGTTGAAATTTGGTACAAAGCGGTAAAACAGCTGCAGTCTCAAGATGCACTTTTTGTTATACTGAAGTGTCCAAATCATATGGAAATATGTTGTTTAAAACACCTACAATGACACTGTCTGTCAGGAAATGTGTACCTGCAACTGACAGGTGTCCAGTGACCTGTCAAGACTTTGCTAAATGCTCAGCTTTTAGCACTGTGTCTCTCCCTCTGCACCTCCTCAACATCCTGTTGTCAAATCCAGTTTATAAAAAGCAGCACTGAATCACGGTGGTTCTTGGTCCTCAAACCCATATCAGCTGGGCTTCTGTAGCAATGGATCAGCAGCCCTCACAATGATTTCCAAATTAGATTCCTAACTGAGTATTGATGTATATTCCATTGGTCCTTTATCAGGTGGCCTCCTGCAGGTTGTGACGATACCCTTGGGCGGGGGGGGGGTGCATGTCCAAGCAGCAGCACCAGTGTGTTGGGGAATCATCTCATCAGATGTCCTTTATGATCATCAAGCTGTGAGCACTCTGATGGGAGACCTTCCTCATGTGGTCTAGCACTCAATCCCCAAAGGACAATAGGACACTGCTTTTCTGCTCCAGTGTGTCCACTATTTCAGCCATTTCTGTATAGGTATAAAAATATTTCTGCAACATATTGCACTGCATCTTTGAATGTAATTGTTCCGACACTCCCAGGAGGCTGCAGTAGCACACACATGTGCCTTCTGTGGACTGAGCATTGAGACCCCTGGGTGACAGTTGGTATGATTCCTCATGCTTCACGCTGCTGTCACACCAGGATTCTGTATGTGCTCACAGTACATTTCAATACAGCCATTTCAACCACATTTCATCCAGTTTGTATCTGGCCTCCATGAGCAGCATGTTATGAAATCAAATGTCATTTTAAATGTTTTTTTTTTCCCCAGTATTTATAAGATGTTTGATCAGCCTATCTATTGCCTTTGTACCTACAGCCAAGAACATCAGTTTATTCTGTACACTCTTTCTCTACTGCTGAAATGCTTTAATGTTTAGTTTGTACTGGTATTGTGGTTTCCTTTTTTTTCTTTGAAACTCACAACAATGTTGATGCTGCTTGTTACTGTGTTACTGTAAAACCGTGACTCTGCGGTCATGTTTCGGTCCATCCTTATTCCCTTTTGCAGCGTTCATCTCATGCAGTTTTCATCTGTTTGATTTGTTATTCTTTCAGATACATTAATTCAATTGTTTAACATTAATTTAAGTGTTTCTTTTACAGAGAAATACAGCATGAGAACATGTTGTTTTTATTTTTTACTATTAATATCACACATTTTGTGTAAGCTAAGAAGTCACTATTAAAAGAACAGTACATTTCTGCCTCATTGCCCTTATCCTTTATTCTTAATGGACCAAATTGTTCACAATGATGTAGATTTCCAACCAAAATATAAATTTGGGCAAACATGACCCATTGAGGAAAGTTGTGTCACAGGCACTACAACAATGACCCAAAAAAGATTTCAATAATGTCATGCCCCCGTGCATGTTCATGCGCGCAATGTACCTTGGGCCACAGTGCCTGCTGGAAAATGCTTGAGGAAGACTGTCAAAGTAAGATGGGAGTTTGAGACACTGAAGGGAGTCAAAACCATGCTTTTCAGAGCTGAGCCTCAGGCTTCTGCAGTGATGATGATGATGAAGCAGATGAGGACTGAGACTTGTAGCCACTTCAGTTCTGCCCTCACTACAGTTATCAGCATCACAGCAATTCCTGTCATGTCATGTGGCAGCACTCAAATGTCAAACATATATCACATACATACAGCAAGTTTTTCTCAATCCAAGGAAATGCTAAGAACTGCACCATGTTTGTCAGATTTACTAGACATACATACCAGTTAACATTTTTACAGACTGTACAGCAATACATGCAGCATAACCTACATAACTAATCACTTTAACTGACTCATTTATACAGGAGTTAAAGGTTAAAAATAAATATAAATATTCTAATCCCACTGGAGTAGTCTAAGTATTTCTGTATCTATGATCTGAGACAAAGTATAAACTCACTTTAATTCACTTAAAACTCTTGAGTAAACAAACTACTTCCTGCTGTAATTTCTGATCCAAGTTTACTGTACTGAAGAATTCTGGGTAAACAAGGATTTGCTCTATTTCTCTCACTTGGCTGCTTGTACTGGGGGGGTGTTAACTGTTGACTTCTGGGGGGATTCCACTGTGACACAGCTCCAACTACAGTCAGAGTCCAAATGTGTATTTTAATCCAGAAACCCTCACATGACAGAAGACCAGGTGAAAATAACTTTCTGTCAATGAGTGACCTGTCAAGGTCCTTCCTAGTAACATACTAGCACACACATCAGTCTCACCTTCACAAACTGTCTTTCAGCCCGCTGTGCTGCCCAGATGCACCTTGGGACTGTATGAAAGTGCTGTGGGAGCCTGAGTGTGGGTTACTATCTGCGTAGCCACAGCCAGCCATTGAAAAAGCAGGCAGATAGCAGCAGGGAGAAGAGGATCATCTCTGTCTGCCGATGCTCTGCGTTCTGTCGCTCCAAAGCGGCTAGACGTCGGCTCATCTTCACCATCTGCCAAATCACAAACATACACACACGATTCAGCCTCAGTTTTGTCACCCTGACTATCGTTGTTAATTCTCCTTTCTAAATTAAAATTCATCTAATGTGAAGGGGGCCTGAAAGGCACAGTCACCCTCTGCTGGTGTCCTTGTTAAAAACACTGTAAAACAAACCATGCTCACTTGTTAGATAGTGTAACATGTTTTCAAAGTCAAAGTCCATTTTTCATGTGTTTTTAAACTTGTATATTTTCTTTAGCTTTTGTTTGCTTAAACTTTACTTTTTTAGCACAGGGAATGTTAATATTTACAGCTTGTATCTGGGGCTTATGATGTCAGTAAGAGGCAAACTTATGATGGAGACAAAAGTAGACAAACTGAAGGTTTCAACAAGATGACTGCAGCACATGCTTATGTGAAGAATCTGTCAACTGGGCTTAAATGAGTTTGTGGAGACATTTTTACTATTTATTTTAAATTAGGTTTAACTTTAATGTGGCTTGAAGTGTTACTGAGTCTACTGAGTTTACTTAAGCTGTATTACAAGTTTTCTAAGAACCACAAATAAATGAGCAATATCCATATTAAGCCTTTATTGATTGATTTAGTGGTAAACGTGACATTGAAGTCAAAGCAAGTTGTAAACAGACTTCTAGTCCAAATTAAAATTAAAATTCAGTCACTCCTCAGCCAATTTCTTTGGGACTTCACAGGGATTTGGGTTTCTACACCGTCATACATTTCCTCAGGATGACCGTGAAGAGCCAAGCAGCCAAAACAGCTCACCTGTCTCCGCAGCAGGAGGAACTCAACACTTCCCCCACTTTCCTCATCTGCATTCAACCAGTCCTGTACTGTGCTGGGGTCAGAAGGACAAACATCGCAAACACCAAATGAGGACCCTACACACACACACACACAAACAGCGTGTGCCAGCAAAGCCTATAACACATGCCAAAGTCAGTCAGATCTCAGTGACCTTTGTTTTCAGCAAGAAGAATCTGCCTGGTACAAGTCTCCTCTACCATACAGGCTAAAATGCAACGGCTTCATTAGTTGAAGTAACGTCATTTTCTGGCTCACATGAAAACACAGCAGTCGAGCAGCAAAGCAGTTGAAAGTAGATAACTGACATTCATTGTCTCTAAGGTGAACACAGCGATCAATTGCTGCCACCTTTTTCGGCTGTGGGCTGCAGAGCCAGGCATCTCGGCTGGGGTGGCACATGGGTTCTCAGAGTATTTAAACCTTCAAACACAAGAAAATGAGCAGAACCCTCAGTGAGATAATCATGTAACACTTCAATATTATCTAGTTTTCACTCAGAACAGCAAGACAGGTGCAGCTGGATTAGGACAGACTAATTAGACAGAGGAGGTTATGGGAGTAAGGAGGCAGGGGGCAGGGGAGACATTGCCAAGGGAGACAATGAAAATGCCAATGCAGGAGACCAGGATGACCAGTCCAAGCTTTGCTGAAGGTCTGATGGTAGAAAAGGGAAAAAACACTGGCCTGGTGGCAGACCTCAGTGGGAGATGCACATGAAAAAGGAGATACAGTTTAATGGGACAAACTGTAGGGGAAGGGCTGGAGCAGATGGAGGGATTGTCACCTGGAACCGTACTTCTGGGTGACAGTCCGGAGGACATGTTGGGAGGCCAACTTGCCCAGGTCTCTGACAGCCTGGAGCACGTTCTGTGGGGACAGGAGGTCGGGAAGGAAGGCAGGGGGTCTCAGAGGGTCGATGCTCTGAGGGGCACATCCCATAGCATGGCTAAAGACACAGGGAGGTAGAGGGGGGATTGGGGGTGGGACAGACACAGATGAGATTTACAGAAAGGTTTCCACTCCTATTTATTGCTGGATTGTAACAGGAGATGAACAAAACCCCATAAAATGTCATGTAGCAGTGATGCCAGGAAATCAGAGCTAGAGCACTGTGTTAGTAACACAAAGCACAAATTCAGGAGGGTGAGAGGACAATGGCATACTTGTGTGTGTGTGTGTGTGTGTGTGTGTGTGTGTGTGTGTGTGTGTGTCGCACGCGCATGAATGAGCTGGGATTCTGCTCAGAGCGAAACACTAAACATGCAGAGTCAGTGCTGGCAGCACTGCCAAGATTTAGAGCTTTTACATGGACCACTAGCGCCCACTTGTGATATTTAAGAAAAGTTCCTGAGCACAACCTCAGGTCCCATATAGTAGCTTTTCAACTTTACAAAGGTCTCTATTCACTTACGCAAGAACAGTATTTACAACCTCTTTTGTATCTAAATCCACTTTTTGTTTTTAATTCATGTTTTTCCCCGATTTTTTAAGGTTGCCTTGAGAGAGAAATGTGTCATGGCCATGTTAGAAAACATTCCAGATTCATTGCCATCATTGAAGGTACTGTATTACATTTACATGTATCCCTTCAGCAGATGCTTTTTCCACAACACAACATACAATTGAGGATTTTCAAACGTGCTGTACACAAAGAGCTCTAGAAACAGTATCAGACAGATTCTGTGAGAATGGACCATTGCATAGCTCTGGCTGAGGTACAAACAGCTGATACAGCAGCACTGAGCAGATGACAGGTGTGATCTGTCTTGATCTGCACCCTACCAAGAGCTCATGGGGAAATCAGAAACCACTCCAATATGGTGCATGTGTGGATTTTCTGAGATTAGGCAAGTCTGCTACTGCGCAAATGTCACTGACTGGAGTCAAAAACAGACTGACCTCCCACGGCTGCGGAGTACTCACAGAGAAGGTGCGTGCAGTGTTTGCTTCGACAGCATGGGGGTCACAGGGGGGCTCCTGCCAAACATTTGATCACTGTAGGACCTGCGGAGGGGGCTCTGCCAGAATGAAAGGAGATTATTTCTGAACGGGCACAATCATCACACCCTGAGCAAAATAACTCACATGGCAGTTACATCTGTTGTCTACAACTTTATTTTACACAATAAAACTGAACACAAAACCCCAAAACAGCTTATCAAAGGGTACCCACACCAAGATCTACAGCAGCACAGGGTCATTCTGAGCTGTCAACAAACCTGGGGTTCTCCAGCCAGAGAGTCCCACCCAGCTACCGTGTGGGCCATGAAGCTGTGTTTGGATGGGGTGGAGAACAAGGGTCGTGGGTTCAAATCTGGAGCATCTGGTGAAAGCCAGACCAACAGTTCAGGAAACAGAACAATGAGGTGAGAATCATATGCAGTTCTAGACTTTGTAGTAGCACGCACCTGCCAAGGACAACCTGTCGGGGATGTGCATCCTGTAAACAAGGGTAGTGTCTTCCAATTTTGCTCGCTCCTCCCGCTGAGAGCCCACCCCGACTCGAAGGTGCTCTGGGATGCGCATTTGCTGGCTGATGACCTCGGTAAACTGCTGGTCAGATCCAGAAGAGGCCATGTCCCAGGTACCTGAAGAGAAACACAAAGACAATGAGTTACACTGTATTTTCTATGATTTAAAAGTTCAGTTTGGTACAGTCACCCTTCAAGGTATAACAGTTTAATAGTTTCATTAAATATTGCAAGCCAAATTTAATATTTAATATTCAATTTGCAAAACAGTTCTTTGTATTTACAAACAGTGGATCTGCATTTTGTGCACCTCCTCACATATGAGCAGTATGAGACCAGAGCCAGAATTTGTGGTTTTCTTCAGTTATAGTTTTGCTCATCCTGCATTATTTTCTCAGCCTCTGTTACCCTATGTTTGCTAGTTTCACCTGTTATAATCTGAGTGTGTATTCATTTGTGTTGTTTTTATTGATACCTTGTTTTTACTGTTCAGTTTTATATTATTAAAGGTTTAATTAATAAACACTAAGCATCATATGTATGTATGGCATTCTTTAAGTGTACAGTATGGTAAAAAAAAAAAGCTAAACAAGCACAGGTAGGCAGACACAGTGTTGTACAGAAAGGGAAACTGCCTTGATATTTTGTGTTATTATAACTGATAATTAAGTAATTGTGTCCATTTTAATCTAATTTGCCAATATTTCTGTATAAACTGGTGTCACTTTTCAGGTGCAGGAATATATACAAATGGTAATTGCTGATTCAATTGACTATACAAAGGTTTTTTTTAGTAATAAATTATGCTGGTAAAATGACAGCAGAGACTGTACTGTCAGTTCATCACTGGGACCATCCAGTAAAGTCTTCAAGAATGTTAAACAACTTTTTAAACACTTGTCCTTGCGCTCTGCCTGTGAGGAAAAGAGCTCCAGGACGCGCCATGAGTTGGATAATGGGATTACAGAGACTCACGTCCAAGTTTAGACATACATGCCAACTAACTATAACCGGACTATAACTAATCTACAGTAACACATGAAAACTGAGTGATTCCCACAGGGGTGACCAAAGCGAAAGTGGTGAACTTCAGTTGGAGTGAAAGGTTTCTATAAATTGTCTTGTACGACAAAACAAACACGCGCGTGCGAGCAACAAACACACACACACACACACACACACACACACACACACACACACACACACACACACACAGCCTCTCCTCTTCGCGAGTTATGAGAGAGAAGGAATGACACACGCCTGTCAGCGAAGATTCCACAACAGCGAGTGCGCAGAATTCAATGTCGCAAGTTGCAACTTCAAACACTGAAAAGTCCGTCAAAGCGCACGAAAGCAGAACTACGACAGTAACAGCGATGACTGTTGTGGGAACTTTATAGAATAGCCAGTGAAGTTTATTTCCGACTAAACACATAAAAGCAATTCCAAACATAACATTTCCCAACCGGTACCAACCTCGTCAAAACTCTTGACTCTCCGTAGTGACGTCCGAGTTACAAATTACCGAAGAATGACATCGATTGTGATTGGCTCGTTGATTCGTGGTATTGACCGACGCACCCACAGTGATTGGCGGTCTGATTCCAGTGACTAGCGGGATGTTCTCAGTGATTGGCTGGTGTCTCCCAAGGATTGACGGGCTTTTTACTGTGACTGGCTGGCTGTGCTGCTCCCTCCCTTTCAAAAACTTGGATCACTTAGACCTTCAGTCGAATCGCCCCAGAGAGTAGAACCGGTAAGTAGTGTCGCGATCCGTCAGGATTGTCTTACGAAATAACAAATAGGTGGTATGTTATTCGCTTTCTTATGTGAAAATGATAGGACTTTCATTATAGAAATGTGCTTAGTTATTATTACAATGTACTTATAAATCAGTGCGTTAAATGTTTAATATATTTTGTTGTGTATGCTTTATGACTCGAGACATTAAAATATTTAAAATTATGAAATAAAAAAGAGTCATATGGATAAAAACACATTTAATATAGATAACGCACAAAGTTATAATCAGTGCTTTCACAAATTTGGCACTTGGTAAATCTGTGTGGCTAAATGGTGACGGTATGGAGTGAAACGTTTGTTACTTGTAGGGACAAAACAGAAAGTGACAGCAGTACAGACAGAGAAGGGATGCCTTTTTTTGTTTGCTTATCTATTCATCATCCTTTACTTCCTATAGTATACTCTAGTATTCGGCTCTCATCTTTGTTAGGCCTCAATAGCAATAATGAATCTTTGTACTTTATTATTATTATTATTATTTTTATTTTTATTATTTTTATTATAGAAATAGTAGTAGTATTTTAGAAAAGGACTCCCTTCCCAATGACAAATGCTTCCTCTGTCACTTCATATGTTTGCTCCAACATGTCTTCACATTAAAACACATGAGAAATAAAACCGTTTTGGTAGAGGAACAATAAAATGTTAGCATCAACTGTGAGAGGATATGAGACAGAATTCTGGTACATTTTGAAAAGTAAGCTCACTTCCCAATATATTCAGAGCTCTGCAAAAAAAGTTGAGGGGCTAAACAGAATTTCTTTCACCTACACAAAATCATCAGTTATGTTCTCAAGAACTCCATCTGACATTCCCTTGCTCCATTCATCAAGGATTCAGAAACAGATAAGATGTTTCATCTGTTGCATTCATCCTTCACTGGAAGCTCTTATAAATGGGAAACCTGGGAGGGGAAAATGTTGGAAGACGAGCATGAAACTTCAGTAATCTTGGATCTCACTGCTTGCACTGGTGCAAATCCGGGTGAAATACCAAGACCACTTATTGGTGACACACAGCAATATCTTTGGATGAACCGCACATAGCAAAATATCGAGTTTGTCATTTAGGGTGAATTAAAAATGTGTGTAATTATATACATTTAAAGTATAAATTTACGTACACTTAGATTAAAACAGATAAAAGAAATATTAAAATCCATTTCAAGACATAAAGACCTACTATTGCCTTTTCTCACATTTTTCTCACATCACCTGGTTCACAATGTTCATTTTTACTCTAAAATAATGTTTAACAAAAAGCAACTAGAGATAATTATAAAAATACAAATTCATGCATCAACACCTCTTAAAAAACATCAACTTGAGTGTACCATATATGTATGTATATACAAATATACATGAATATATAGATACTGTACAGATGTTGCCCCTTTTGTGCTTTGAGATGGTTATTCAAATCAAATCCCGAATCATCAAATATGCATCAATACAATTTTCAGATATTGAAAAACTGAATCCATTGTAAGATACCTGTAAATTGAGTAGTGCCAGAAGAAATCATCAAGCACACAGAAAACGGGTAAAACACTCCAGAAAATTTGAACTCTATATAAATAGTAATCTATAAAAAAAAGGATAATAGGGGAAACATTTTATAATTTCATATCTGATCATACATTAAGTAAGACGAGAACAATTTTAAATTTGATATGGGTTTGCTATGGAGCGATATAGCCAAGCATGTACTTCCATGTGACCTTATAGCAAAAAATCACACAAAACAACAGCTTGCTTTGTTTGAATTTACACAGAATACACTGCGTACCAAACTCTGTATACAGCCTCTCCGGTCAAATTTATGATTCAAAAACACAGTGGCAACAACAGTACATGAATGAAAACGACACAAAGGTAAGGGTTTGAATCTGTGGGGTTAGTTAACATTGGCCCACTATGTAAGGGTGTCTTACTGCCCCACAAGGCACGGACAACACGTGACACATTGAGCAAGATGTATATGGGACCTAGTCAAGGAGCCACTCACAACTGAGTCACCAGACAGATGGACTGGACGATACAGGCACACAATGCTTACATCAGCAGCAGCAGCAGCAAAATTGCTCCATGGGCTATAAATACCCACCAAACTGTGTGTCTACTGGTGATGGTGAATACAGTCACACTCTCCTTCTAAAGAAAACATATAGTCAACCAGCACAGATACCCAGAGCAGGCCAGGTATCCAAAGGTAGATAGGGAGAGCCAAATCCGGGAATCTGTCTGTTGGCAGTGTGGGATGTCTTACAATGGCAGCAGTAGCTGTGGTTAACCTGAGCTGAGAATACTACTTCCAATGCGTATTGAGGCAGACGACATTACAGCCTTAATGACAGCTTATTTAATGGGCTGGACCCAAAAGGAATCCTGCGTAAAACCATAAAAAAATCCAGGCAGTACCTTTAAATCTCCCCGTGGAAAAAACATCCATGGGATGCTTACAATGTAAAGATATTGTTACTGAATGACACCATTAAGAAGGTAACAAAAGGCAGTGCAAACACTGGAGGCAGAGACACTGACCTCCATCTCATTCATTGGCCAGATTTGAGTAAGACTGAATAGAATGGTGGGCGAGGATGACCTGGGGACTTGCCTTATGAGATCCCAGGTGTTTTCTTGGTGCCAGTCAGTAAGCAAGTGTGTGTTTGTGCTTGTGTGTGTGAGTGTGAGTGTGTCAGTGAGATGGATGAACCGCAAAGAGGACACATTGCTGCAACAAAATATCTAATCATGAATGTGCACAGCAAGATCAAGAACAACATGTATGTAAACTAAGGCCTGGCACTCTGAGTGACACAAACATAAGGCGATTACAGATCTGTAGTTGTTCCCAGTTTGGCTGACGGGCTCTGTTACCTTATACTGTAAGGATAAACAAGATCCAGGGTTTTCTTCCCATTGTAGTTCACTAACACGGTATACTGTGTAGGTGTGTTACTAATTTTAAGGATCTTAATGCATTATGTAAAAAGACAGCACATACTGTATCCAAGAGGTCATGGGGCCCTCCCTGCTGCCAAATGACTCAGTGAGAATAAAGCTTGTGCTTGAGCAAGGAGTTAGCCCAGTAAACGTGGTCTCTACAAATGTGCTGTGCAGCTAAGATCAGCCTTTCTTCTCAGCGTGCATCTGTTGGTGCTGAAACAGGTCTGTTTGCAACAATCCTGGATAGGAACTGCAGAGCAATGCTCTTTCAGCACATAACCTTACCGTCTCCTATACAGCTTAACAGCCGGGATTCTTAGTTCAGCTGTGCTAGATGAGGTCAGAACATTGAAGACCCCAAAGACAGACACTTTAGATGATATACTTCTTGTATCCCTCACAGCTTCTTGACAGCATCCTCTCAGGATTTTGCTTCTTCTTCAGCTGTTTGTCCATGTTAAGGCCAGGAAGCTTTAAGTGGCTGGGGTGGAAGAAGGCTTCAGGAAGGGAAAAAGCCAATGGAGAGGAGGCATGACATAACTGCATAAGTGCAACTAAAACACCTCCTTATCGGCCAACTGCAAAAGACCATGGAGTAACTACAGTGACTGTCAAACCGTAGCTGCTAACACTAATGCATCATTATAACACTGACCAATAGCCTTTAACCAGCATCCACAAACAACAATCACACAGAGCATGGACCAGGAGCCAGTACCAGCAAGTCAGTGCGATCTAGTATGCATGGAGGTGCCCCCCCATGGTTCATTTCTGCTTAACAATCTCCTCATATTTGGGTGGGGGGTCACTATAGGGAGCCGTGGTTTCATCACTGCTGCTCTCAAGGTGTCCTGTCACTTCTTCGTATGATGGGGGCGGGGTGGCCCCAGACAGGCGAGAAGTCACCGAGATGGATGAGTCCTGGACATAGAGGGCACGGCTGTTGGGGTGTGTGTGCTGGTGGGAAGATGGAGGGGCAGACCCCCCAGACACCCCACCCCCACCCCCACCCCCTCCACCTGCAGCCCGGCCACACTGATTCTCCAGGTGTGGGTTCTCAGAGTGGGAGGGACCGTCACGGTGCACGAGAATGCGGGGGAGACTGCGGGAGTTACGACTGGCCAGGTAGCGGTTCTGGGTGTACGCTGGCCGACGGCGTGTGGCCTTCTGAAGCTGGCACCTCCAGATGAGGAAGAGGGCAATGATGATGAGGAGGGCCACCCCCAGCAGGGGCACTACCATGTAAACCGTGTCTGTGCGCTCTGAACGCGCCTCTGTGTTGGTGCTCACTGTGTTGGTACTCACACGCTTCCAGAACTCCATCTGAGTTGCTGGGGGAGCAGGGCCATTCAGGGTCAGTGTGTTGATGTTAAACACACAAACCTCACAACACTCTGAGTGGAAACGCTAAAATATTGAAACAGTAAAACAATATCTGTACACCATCCTACAACAAAACTCAAAAAACAACTGCAATTTTTAAAACCATACTGTCTTAGTTTTCTCTTTAGCTTTTTAAAAAAAAACAGCTTAGGAAATTAAAATTTCTGATACTTTAAAAAATAAGTGAAAATACTAGGAAAGTTCCAGCATCTTGTCTCCTCCATCTGCTAGCTGGCAACACTGCTGTCCTGATCTGAAGAGTTTGCTTCACTCCTGGGATGAGATGAACTAGATGAAGGCTTGAATGACGTGCAGTAGTGTTGTGTGCAGGCGTGCTCCTCTTGCCTGACTGCAAGATCTTGAGTCGGGCTGTGGCACACCAGCAGACCTCCAGCCACTCTCTACTTCAGGTCTGTTCTCCTGCATTCAATGAACAACACCTCCTCTGGTCTGGCTGTTTGTCGACTGTTAGAAAAAGATGCTCTGGGCCAGACCCGCCACTTGTACTGTTACTTGGGAGCAGCAGTCTGATCAATTTAGTCCAAATTTACAGTCCACAGACCTCTCCTTGATGTCAGCAATGCTGCCACTCTCATCCGCTACTCAAGGGTGCCCTGGTGAAACTCCTCCAGGAACCAGATTACTCCAGAGGATCACTTCCAGGGATACAGTGCATCTTCTAGAAAGCCTGAGAGAGCAACAATGCAGTCATCAGCCACCTGCAGCAAGGCCAATGTCAGAAGAAGCTATAAACAGTTACACTCCTCTTGCTATATGTGTGTTTCTGTGTGTGCTCACTTGCAGGCTGACTTTCTAATCATCAGGGGAGGTAATTAGAGCTCATCTCACCGAACACAAGTTTTCTTTTATTTTTGACAGTGCAATGATAATTATTGAGATTTACTAGTTATTGAGATTTATTCTAACAGTGGCAGAAGTCTTTCAGCTGATCCCCTCCTGAATACTCGACCGCCTCCATCTCTCTGAAAAAGAGACCCAAAAGGACCACGTGGAGAATGTAGACACTGATGTACTGTCACAGCAAGTGCCAGAGGGCTTAAAGAAAGGATCATTTAGAATCAAACAGCAGATATGCCATATCCTCACCTGGAACCATGTTGCCATTATACAATAAAAACTGGTATCCAATGTGTTGTAAGACACATGTGAAGAAGTTCTCTGATTCACAAAATACTCTTATTTTTGCCTACTGAACAAATACAGTATCAAAGATTAAGATTTACAATATTCAAATTTTACCAAACACGAAAACTGCAGAATACTACACTATTAAACTGCAGTCAATTTGCAAAGTCCACCATGAAAAGGTTTATTATATATGTGTTAGAAAGCTAATTTCCCACTTGAGTCACGTATCACTAATAAACAATAATCCCAATATTGTGTGCCATGAACATCTACACAAAGGATTTATCCCCAAATCTACAGTATGCTCCACTTTCATGGTCTTCTGTGAAAAGTGAATATTAATGGGTCAGAATTTAGAATCTCAAGTAATCCAGGACAGCTGGACTACAGTGTACATTTTTAAAAAGCTACTTAAGGCAAACCAATAAAATTTCAGCTTTACCCAGAAGACCAAACAATGGCCCATTTCTCCCAGCCAACAACGCAGTAATAAATGGTAAGTAGCAATATAACTTATAATGAACAAATCTGTTGAGTACAAGATAGCATATGCCTTTATTTTCATAAATAAATGTCTCCTGTAAATACAGAGCCATGCGGTTGCCATAGCAACAGGGGGGAGGCGGAGGAAAGGAGGGAGATGCTGAAGAGATTCATTGAAACAAATTATATGTCCAAGTTTAAAGCCACGGTCGGGTCAGAACTAAGTTATGAAGTTATCAAACCAAAGAGAAACAAAAAGAAATTATGTAAAGTATTAAAACACTTTGCGCTGCCGAACGATTTCAGTAATTATGGGAGCAGTTACTGTCTTGAACAAGCAGCAGCCTGATCAACTGCTGACAAACACTGTTACAGCGGCACCTGTCTTACCCTCTACAATCCTAAAATTTTTAAAAATTATCATTTTAATCAAGTTAAGAAGTGCTGTAGACACATGCAAATCTCTGGCCGGAGATGAATAATTTTGCTAACTATCAACCTGCACCTGGATTCATAACAAAGGAACGAAAATGTCCGACAACCTCAACGGCTAAAAAATCTAATAATAATACAATGTTTGTTTTTGATTACTGAATAAAATAAAAATATATAATCTATGAGTTGAGTATATATTGATACAATTCTAAGCATTTAAATTTTATTTGACTAGTTTACTAATAATAATAAAATGGCTTGGAACCTGGTGAGCGTCTCTAACAATCACAGATTGTGAAAATAAACCCTACCTTCGCGTTACAGCAAACAGGCTTCTATTTCATCCCTGTTTCCAAAAACTGAGTTCCACATAAGGGATTCAGCGATTGCGAGTGAGGCGTTTATCAGCCAATAGGAACGAGGCAATACCTGGTCTTGACTAATCAGATGCCGAGCACCGATACGTTGACAAACAGAAGACGCTGTCGTTGGCTGGGTGCGTGCTGGGTGTTGGAGTTTACTGACAAACACGTCCCCGCGTTTTTCGATTCTTTGAACAAACCGCCACTCATATAAGCAGCGATATAGCAAACGCTATAGAGAATCTATGCTTTTAACACACACTACCTCCAGAGCTTTAATTTGAAAAACATAGTAACACCTCAACGGAAGATAAATCATTTCTTTTGTCTTGCCACGCCTAGTGTTAAAAACTACATGTCCCAGAATTCTTAGTCTACCTCGAAGTCACGAAAAGGATGGCCATCCTGGATGTTCTAATACGGTTATTCAAATTTTAATACAGTATTGATTGGTAGATCATTATTTTAAAATACCACACGTGTACACTGAATCCGCTCGATGATCCCTAGCTGGTAATGCACCATAACATACATTTTTGTTTTTACTTACATTGAGGAGGTCATTTCATCCAAATTGGCCAAGTTTTCACTGATCCCACATGTTCATTCATTCATCTTGCAACCTCGGAGCCTAACTGAAATGAACCGAGAATGTCTCCTTCATGCCAACGTTGTCAAGGGTGGTTAAATCTGGATCTGATGAGACTCAGAGAACTCCTCAATATCACAGGATAGATAAAAGGACATGAAAGCATTAAGGAAAACTATGGGGATTTATTAGATAAGATTCAGCCTGACACCTTCAGTTCTGTGACAGTAATGAAATCCTTTAATTGTCCCAAAAAGGTTTTATTTAAATTACAATTTATACAGTAGCTTAACATTATATAAAACACTACTTACATATAAATACATATTTTACATCATAAATTAGAAATTAAAATAAAATACAAAGTTGGAGAGTAAGGTTCTATATACACAGAAAATCCAAACCCTGAGATTAAATTGAAACAAAGTCATCCCAATATGGGATTTCATCTTATGCAATTGTGCAGTTTCCAGCATGCATTGGACTAATCACTGTTCTTCATTTTACAGTGATAGAAGGGAGAAGGGAGAAGTGACCACATAAAGCATACAATATAATAAAGCTTTCTTTAAATTGAAAAAAAGCATACAAAGCTGAAAAAGTGAACTAGTTTATACCTGTGGGTCCTACAAAGCCCATTATCATTTAATTTCCCAAGGTACTTTGGCATCCACAAAATTTCAAGGATAACCGCATTTTGTGGATATAGAATCTAGATCACTGCTTATGGTGAACAGCAGAATCCATGTTCTTGTTGTGTTCTCTAGCATTGCAAATGCCAACAAGCTTGAAGACATTCTTGATAACAGTAATATGGACAACATGTGGGATGTGCCAGGCTGTGATCTCCTTCTGCTTATGCCCGGCTTATCTCGATGACCATCATATTGTTCATCTGCTGCTATAGCTTGGCTGAGTTCAGCTTGGGAAGATGGTTGGTGATTGAACACAGGATCATTCAAGGTGGAGCTCAATTGTAGTCGGTGAAATGTGGCTTGCAATAGCTTCCAGAGCCTTCGTGATCCTCTTCCCCCCAATCCTCCTCATCGTCATCATCCTCACTGTCCGACTCAACATAAAAGCTGATGGTAGCCTGAACTGGAAGGTTTCTCAGCAGCGCTTCCCCATCACTGTAGAGGTAGTCGAAGGATTTTGACTTGGGCCAGAAGAGTCTAGAGCAGAAAAAAAGGATGACACCACATTTATAAATGTTTACTGTATCTACAGTAGAAAGTCACTTGTGCATTGAGACCAATCAGACATCAGACAAATGCCTGCATTCTCTGAACTCCTATTTACATTAACAAAAGTAATTGACAATTGAAAGAACAAAAGACAAGTTCATTTTAAGTTTTAAGATGGGCTTCAAATGTTTATTTTCATTTATATTACACTTTAGGGATGCAGTGGCATGGTAGGTTAAGACAGTGCCTCACAGGTCCTAGGCTGCTTGTGTGGTGTGGGGTTTGAGTGAAGCACAGGGTGTGTGAAGTTTGTATGTTTCTCCTTGTGTTTGCACCCATCAAAACATGCATGAAAGAAAGCACTGGCAAACTACTTCTGTTTCTAGCTTGTCTTGGAATCCACACCGGTGGTCGCTATGATTTGGATTCAACTGTTACACTACCACAATGTTACACTTTACACTTCAATTTATATTACATGGAATGAAGTGGGTGACTGACACCTGATGTTACAATTACACCCATTCCTTGATGGCTTTAAATGTGTAAATTCGAATGGGAACATCAATGGCTGACCTGTATGTCAGACAGTTCAGCAGCTGAGGAAATACTGACCTTACAGGGTGCTGGAACAAGTGAGTTTTTCCTCCTGCTAAATTGCTCCACGGTGCCACATCTCTGGTGTAAGGCTGTAACAGAAGGCAAGAGAAGAACATGTGAAATTCCTGTGCGCAGAAAACACACGTCCATCTTCACAACCTTCCATGTCCACATGCATCCAAATGGTGACGGTAACAGGAGGGGTGCTGGAGACACAAAACCTGTGAGAATCTGCTCCCTGTCTGCTCTCGAGCCTGGAGGATTGCACTCCAGCTCTGCTGCAACTGGTGGGGAAGTGTTAGCCTAAGGTGAAACACTCTTAACCTGTTGCCTTTGGTGTCGCCACAGCTCCTCAAACAGGCGACGGTTTGGGCCATGACAGATGGTCATGTGTCTTGTGCCTCTTGTTCCTTCCACCCTGCCACAGGTTAGCTTTACATCTGCTAAGTGGCTTGGTGTCAAGAACAACTAAGCTGTGACACCTTCAGGTCTGGCACACTCCTGTTAAGTCGACAGGCTTTTCTGAGCCCCCCTCCCCCCCCCTCGGCTCATTTTACTGTGCATTTCTGCATTTACAGCATCAAGCACCCGGGCATGACAAAGTGGTGGGGTGAGAAGGAAAGAGTGTATGAGCAAAATGACTTTACAGCACTAGGAACTCACACAAGCCATGGCGCTTCGGAGACTCCCCCTTTGCACATCCAGGCAGGTCGAGATCCACGGTCTCCACAGGATGGCGTGACTGCGGGGGGGGGTACATGAGCACGAGCCACATGGTCAGTGTCAGTCAAGCATAGTTTATTAACACAGAGTAAAATCCAACAGTTTATTTCCAGTGCATCACATAAAAGCTCTGCCGAAAATTAGTTTTTCCATAATTAACTTTAACCCATAAACTGCAGAAGTCGGACCAACCTGAACAACCTTATTTTTAATTTAAGATCTTTAAAATTCAATTGACACGATCTATGCTTTGTCATTCAAGTGTAGATATACTGAAAAACCTATAACATCATAGCCAAGATAAATTATTAATATAAATATTTTGTGAATAAATGTGCAGATATATGCGTGTCTGCATGGCCGTAATGTATTTAAATAATACATTGACACGAAAGTAAATTGCAGTGCGGTATCAGGAAGCGCGTGATGGCGCTACGCACTGAGGTGTAATAATAAAACATGCCATACCTGCCGCCGCGGGCCGGGGTCCGATCAGGAACGATCCAGCCTGAGAGGGACGTAGGACCTGCGGGTAAGGGAGCCTGTGTTTCGGAGACAGCAGGAGCGTCCATGGCTACGGCTCGCGGATCTTCTCGTCTGCGGCAGAGAAACTAAACGCGCCGGGGTCTCGTGTCTGGTGTGGTGGGGCGCGCGACGTCCTCGGGATGCGGGTCTGATCGCTGTGTATCTGAGAGGATGGGCTGCGACCCTGGTTTATAACGACTCATCCTGGGGGGGGTCTGCTGGTGGGATGGGGGAGAGAGGGATAGGGGGCGGGTTCTGCCCTGACGGTGAGGCGGGGTTGGGGNGGGGGGGGGGGGGGGGGGGGGGGGGGGGGGGGGGGGGGGGGGGGTGGCGGGGGGGGGGGGGGGGGGGGGGGGGGGGGGGGGGGGGCGATGCTACATTTTGGTGCTAAGAGCTGCCCACTTGTCCAAACACGCGGCCCCAGCGAGGGGTGAGAAATCTGCTACCAGCGGGGTGACTGTGAAAACACTCAGGAGAAAAGTCGAACACCATCTGCGAGAAAAGCAACGGGGGGCCAAAGGGGCAAATCGACCGAGGACCCGGGGGTCATTAGGAGAAAATGACTTTCCAGCCCAGTTTTTTGTGAAGAAATCCATCATTCTTCGGTGACCGGCAGCCCTGAGATAGAAGACAAAATCAGAAAAATCATACAGATGTCCTATATTTTAACAAAGGTTAATAATAATGTGAGCAGTGGGTTGTCCTCTTACCCTGGGACACATGAAACGTATAAAAAGTATCATGACTGATGATATACTCTTACTTATTTAGATCTTTTTGTAGTAGAGCTAATGTATATAAACACTAGAGTAAAATCGAGAGCCTCCAGTATTGAAGTCTAATGTATCTCCACATACCGTCCCCCAAACGTCTTTATAAAACTTCGTTATATCACTAATGTTTATTCCCCCAATGCGTGACGGGGTGTTGCACCATTAAAAGAGAAGTAAAAATATCCCATAAAGCAATTATGCAGATTACATCGTACTTTTTGTGACTAAACGTAAAGTGAATTTTGGACAGAAAGCTTTTTCTTTCATAAGAACCACAGAAGCAAAAGTTTAAATGACAGCCGAAAACTTCCGCTGATTTTAGTTCTATTCTATCAGTTCATCTCCGCAAAGGACGCTGTATTTTTGATATAAGAAAAGTTATTTTGTATGCGGCAGTTGCGTATAGTCCAGCTCCTGGTTGATATTTACTGCAAGACAATATTCATCTTGATTTTTCACAATCTGATTAATGTCCTGTAATATTATTGCATCCTACAAGTATAATAATAATAATAATAATAATAATCATCATCATCATCATCATCATCATGCCGAAGGGTCGGGGTTTGGGCAGCACGCGCCTGCAGGTGTGCCAAATGTCACTTCAGGTCTCTAATGGACTTTTAATGGGTTCTGCGCTGCTCCGCGGCTCCATTTGGAACAAGTCGGTTTGCCGTGTTCACCCCCCGCGGCCTCAGCAAACTGACACAAACGGCGCAAACGGAGCAGCGATTAGCAAAACTGCGTTACAAACCCTCTTCAATGGGCCTCGATAGAAGCGATAATGAAAATGAGACGTTTGCCTAATTAATGCAACATTTTAACACCTCATTAGTTTCAGCTTTTAGAAAAGCCAGAAAAATTAGTACTACAGCTGTACAACTACCTAATAATTACCAAGTTCTGAACACAAAATATAACAAAAATATTGCAGAAATAATTTTCTTTTGTATGTACGGTGTGTTAAGGCTGTGGTTTCTTGATTGGTGTGTATAACCTGCCAAGAGTCTCTCTCCTCTCTCTCTCTCTCTCTCTCTCTCTCTCTCTCACACACACACACACACACACACACACACACTCCAAGGACTGTCAGTGTGTGTATATGGTTTTTGGAATTAACAACCTCACTTAATTAGTATATTAGCATTGCTTCAGTGAGCCAGAGTGGGCTAAATGAAATTTTTTATATCAATAAATGAAAACGGCTGTGGGAATAATTTTGGAAATATAGGAAAACAGTAGGAGCTGATCTACTGGTATCAGTCAGAGATAGAGCTATAAAATAAAAAAAAAAAAACAGAAAGATTGATAACCTTATATGACCAATGTGTCCTGAATTCACTCTTGGTTCAGTTTAGTCCAGCATTTATCACCACCTCATAATTTTTTTTCTTCATAAATTACACTTTAAATTCTAGTGCTGTAATATTTTTTAAAATGTAAAGAGGTGGCCTAAAATGTGTTAATAGACAAACCTCTACAAGTTAACTTGTTAGAACAAAAAGCAACATAAAAACTGGAGGAATGAAATGTAGAGAAACCAACAAAATAAAAAGCAAATGATTGAGTTCACGTGTGAATTCACAAGTAAATTAATGATTCAGTTTCTAGGGTTTGCATTAATAAGATGCACTGTTCCAATCATTCATGTCATTGACAAACATCCATAACTGCTCAGCTCTTCTCATGCCACTGAAAGAATTGTTTATCAGTATCTGTAGTCAATGCACTTTTCTGTTTATACAAATGATCCTGTAATGACTGGTATTGAAAGTTCTTTGGACAGTAACTGACAATAGATGTCACATCATAATGGTTCAGTCAAATCTGATTATTTTCATATTTATATTCTGATGCTATTATAATCTGAGGCTTGAATAGTTAGAGCTATGACATTTACATAGCACACAAAATAAATAGCTCACTAAAAAGAAATGGTAAAGTATAAAAAGGGAGGAAAGTAGTGGAAGGAGAGAAGTTAAGTTTATTTGAACTACTTCTATTGGCTATTTATTTACCATCTTAAATGCATTTAGTGTGAGAGATGATGTGAGTGGTTCAAGGACAAATGCAGTTTGGCCAATCTGCATTTATCATCTTCTACAATTTGTGTGGTAGCGCCAAAGCAAAAGTTTGCTGGGAATCCCAAATGTCTCATCCCTGAATGCGAGCCTGTAAAAACAAAGAGGGGGGAGGGGGGCCTCACAGTTGATAAGCCCATTTTGGAGCCAAAGGGGGGTCTGAGCTCATGTCACATTTGCTGCAGAATGCACCCCCCCTCCCCACCCGTGTACACTCTGCTTTCCTTGGTCCTGAAAGCTGCACAGTCACATTGCATGGGATTAGCATTCATAGTGTCCATGGTTTTTAGGGAATATACATTCAACTCAAGAAGGAAAACCAACAAAAATATTTTAACTGAAAATATGATTTCCACCTGGCTACATCTGTTTTGTTTTGATGTCCTATTTCTATTTACTATTGGTTGTTTTATTAATATTAGTCATTTGACTGATGTCATTATCAGTGTGACTTACAATCATTTCATCTATTTTTAAAGCAGTGTATTCTTGTATAAATTACGTCGCTAACTAGTAATACCAGTTATTGTCCAGAGTGTATCTTTATCAGATGCCAAAAACAGATTTTAAAATGATTTAATAGCTTTGCTTTCAGCAAAACTTCCAGTTCTCACAGGAAAAATTGCTGATGCACACTTAAAATTTATTTAACTTGACTGCCATTGCAAAAGTGTTTGTTTTTGCTAATATGGCTAAACATATGTATAATCTGCTAAATTTTACTTATATGTGTGACATTTTCAGATTAGTAGGTTGTTGATTTGGCAAAAATCATCTCTCTATTCATTATTAAAATTGCTTGTCCAGAACAAGAAGGCAGTGGTCCAGGGTCCTGGAGGCATAGGGTGTGAGGCAGGGTAAACCCTGGACAGAACACCAGTTCATCTGAAACACACGTCTTTGGCCTGTGAACTCCACACAAACACAGGAAGAATGTATAAACTTCACTTAGACAAGCAAGATTCAAACCCATGTGAAACTCCAAAACCCACAAGCTGCGAGGTAGCAATGCTTGCTACTATGCCAGCATGAAAATTATAATTATGTTAAGTTCACTGAATAAACCAGCATAATACACATATTTTGTATTCTCAAAAATACTGCAAATATTATTACTAAAGAGGCTCTGTTATTACTAAAGAACCCTTCTTTAGTAATTATTACACATATTGTTATGGATATTCCTGGGCTATATGTCCAATTGGGACCCATATGTGTTACAAATGGGTAGCCAAACTTTTATCTCTGGTCTCCACATGGACCCCACATATGGGTTAATGACACAGTCAAGCTGGGATACAGGTAGGACCCTTATGGGTAAACAGACTGGTCATATAAGCTACCAAATAACCCTCGTGTAACTCAGTCAGGACCCAGTATAGCAGCCTAGTTTTTACAGAATGCAGTACTTCATTCAGAGAAGCCATGTTATTATGTGTTCTAATAATGTTGAGAGACAAGGTATGTGTATGAGTGTGTTATTGACAATAGCCTGACCCCTTTTCTGGGTTAGTGTTCACTCTTCAACAGTTTGCATGTGCCACAGTGTGAGTCCCACCCATCCAGGCTTCACACCTCCACAGGCAAACTCCACAACACCTCGGCTGACCCCCCAGGCCTCCCCAAGCACCTTGTTATAGTGAGTTTTCACCTCGAGGAGGAACAAGCTATGGTGCTCAGCCATGGGTCAGAGCTCCTAGATCAGGACCTAGAAAATCTGTTTCTGACCTGGGACCACAAGGCACAGACATATGTCACAACCTCCAGGTGAACTCTGACTTCTTAGCATACACAAACACATTGTTCTTAGTGCTGCAGCAGTAATTCCCATCATTAGACATTCTCACTTTTTCAGGAGGTTGATTTTACCACAAGGCATGCTGATGTACTACAAAAAAATTTGAAGCCATTGTTACATTTTTTATTTGGAGAAAGTGACTTTTGAAGAGGTGGTTTTTCAAAACATACTGCAAGGTCAGGAGACCTGATATGTGGAAGCTCATTCCACAGCATGGACACTATGAGAGAGAATCAGTGATCCTTTCTAGTGTGACAGTAGGGGAGGCACAGAAAGCAGACAGTCAGACAAGGAATGAACAGTTCATGGTGGAGATCAGGAGCAGTCCAGTTACCACGAGCCTTCAACTGGATTCTTAAAAATCAAATTTCTGTCAAATGTATAGGTAATTATAATGAGCAGAGACCACCCATTCATCCATCCATCGATCCATTATACCAACCAACTGCTTAATCCTGATCAGGGCTGTAGCAGTCTGGAGCCTACCCTGGAATCACTGGACGCCAAACTACTCCTGGATGGGACACCAGTTAACACAGGTGAGCAAAGATCGATATGGCTAAACTTCAATTGCTTGAGATAGAAGAGATTAAGAAAAAAACACACATTTTATAAAGATGATAAATCCAATCAGCTTTACAAAACAGCTGTTCAAATGTTTGTTAATATATAACCTGTGACTTTAGTATGTTCTCTGATTCATTTCTTTGATCCTACATGTATGATTAATTTTTTGTATTTTGCTATCTGTCCGTCTGTCTGTTTGTCTGTCTGTCTGTCTGTCTGTTTGTTTGTTATATGTGATAGGGCTGCAGTATCCAGTGTCAATGAGTAAAAGGGCCTAACCTGGAGTTCTGAGTATAGACCCTTGCAAGGTTATGTACTGTCTCCTGAGAAATGGTAAAAGTGATGGGGGAGCCAGTAGTGTACTGTATTTGTAGTACCCTTGGTCAGTGTCTTTACTTTGAACTGACAGTAAGAACACTTAGATTTATAAAAGGGGTAAATCATCGTAACTAACTCTGAAATTCACCTTTGACAAAAGCAATAACCAAACAATAAAAATGATGATCAGTTTTAGTTTACTTTTGCCTACCTCCAGACAATGACATGAACCCACATTGTCTGTTTCTGACTGAAACATGGTGGTGGATCTGAATGAAGAATGTGAGGCCATCTCTAGGAGGAATTACGGTCTGATGGTTGGTGCCAGGACGCTGAATGACCACGGAATGAGTTTCTGGGAATGCTGCACTCTCTCGACCCTTCACACTTCACCAGGCACACTGTGTAGGGCTTGTGCAGCCCCCACCCTTCCTGCACCTTGTAAGGCTGAATCTCACCCCCAGCAGAAACACCCTACACATATCACACAAGGTCCTGTGTTCCCAAGTCAGCACCTAGGAAACCTGCATCTGACCAGGGTTCAGGCACCGACACAGGTCATCAGGTCATCACCCCTCAGTGAACTGTGACCCTGAACATAAAAAAACAGACAAAAAAACACAAGCAAAAATGCACTGTCGTACAGCAGTACTAACTGCCATCAGGACTCATTATTGCAGCTGAAAAAAATTTCTCAAGATTTTTGTTGTAAGTTACATTTGAAAAAAATAGCTAAAAAATGCTTTTAAATTATTATTTAAAGACAAGCACTTTTGTTTTAAAATGTAAAATATTTTGCTAAATCCATTTTTGTTTGCTGTTACATCAAAAGTGCAGCTAAAAGTACAAGTAAATTTTAACGTGACTAAAAGTGTAGGAACATAAGACATATTATAAGCTGTCTCACAAGAGAGTTAGAATAGTAGTCATTGAAATGATTGATTGTGCTGCTTGTCACTGTCACGTCACAATCAATCACTGTCATGTCACTGACTGAATGTTTATTACCCACAAAACTGATCTTCCGTCATGAGAACAGTGAAGAGTTTGTACAGGATCAATCATAATTTTTTATGGAAGGACACCCCTCACAGGTGCCAGGTCTTTGCCCTGAGGTCACCATGGGGAAGCTGTTGCAGTTGCACATGAGATTAATTTGGATTTTCCAAGGTTCTCGGTTACAGATAATAGTATAATCACATGATGTTCTTTGTGTCTATATCTTCTATGCTTTTCATGGGGAAGGGTCATTCCTTACACTGCAGCAACAGATTTGTGCTCTTCCACCTCTGGTCCCTTGCTTGTCTGATTCATAAGGTGTCAAAATTCAAAAGGTTGGTGGTTGTAAGTTTTTGACCTAATATGTTGGAATGAGCTTCTTCCATCCCTTCAGAACTGTTCAATCCATTCCAGCATTCATAAAATCACATCTTCCTAGCGAACTGTATATGTTGAATTCACTGTATTCAGATTATTCCAATAAATACTAAATATTAATAGAAAGAACTATATGTACTGCATGTATTAACTGTGTGTGTGTGTGTGTGTGTGTGTGTGTGTGCAAATAAGTGTTATTTTGACACTGTTGCAATCCCAGCTGCATATGCTACTCTTGACTAGGTTGCATGTGCCGCAGTGTGACCCCCCTATCCACACTCCTGGAAAGGCCTTACACCTCTGGAGTGACTGTGGAGGTGTTAGGCCAGCAGCGTCTACCCTCCTCCCTCTGCCAGTCACACTTCTACAGGCACACTTCATAGCGCCTGCACTGCCCCTCTCTCCCACCCGCCCTTTTCTAACACCTTGTTAGGCCGAGTCTCACCCACAGGAGAAACACCCTGGCGAACCATTGGTCAGTGTTCACAGATCAGCACCTACAGAATCTGATTTGGGTCCATGCCCAGACATAGGTCACAACCCCCAGGTGAACTGTGACCTGCAGAAGAACTGCACAAACAATGAAAATTAACTTTACACTGGAACAGTAACATATTGAGGACATCAGTGGAACTTTTCACATACATGTGCTCACTGATTTCAAAAAGGACATGTCTCTGATCTTCTGTACTTTCTAGGAGTGAAACACTTTTACTTATGTGGTTTTCTGGCCTGTTACGTAAAGTATTTTTGTTTTCCACATAATGCTCTGTAATGAATGATAGTAGAAAAGATGATTCATTATGACCTGTGAACATGGTCTTAAAACTCAATTTCAGTAGTGCTAAAGCCGTACAGAGGTCTACTTATCATTATGCAGGAGGTCAGTAAAATCAGTCTGATGCTTATTAAGATGACAGATACTTAGGAAGAAAAAGACTGGTACGTATTGCATGTGAGTAGAGTCTCTTCAACACCAATGTGACCCTAGTCCTGGGTCAGGGTTTGCTCTTGACCCAGCAGTGTGTACCGCAATGTGACCCCCAGCATTCGTGCTCCTGGCCACGCCTCACACCTCTGGGGTGACAATGAAGGTGTTACCAGTGCAACACTCCCACCTTCACACCAACCCCACATAACACCTTGTAAGATGAAGTCTGTACCTTGGGAGTAGCATGCAGCTCTATTCCCAGACCAGCACCTACACCACTGCCCCCTGACCTCGGTGAGAGATCAGCATGACCAAGGCAAAATTCCTCTGTGCGTATTGCCATAAAATCGCTTCATATTAATACTTGAAAATTCTAAGTATTAAATGTAGACTTTTTCTATCCAACGCGGGGCTGTGATGATCCCAAACAAATCCCAGAAGCCTAGAGTGTGAGGCAGGATACACCACTGGATAGGACACCAGTCCATTACAGGGCATCACACATTCATTCAGTCAGGGTCACCAATTCACCTGAAGCATGCGTCTTTGGAGTGTGGGAAGAAACTGAAGCACCAGGTGGAAACCACCCAGAAGTCATTTTGAAACATGGGGAGAACATGCAAACTCCACATCTCCATGTGGGCTGAGCTGGATTTAAACCCACAGCCAGACCCACAGCCCAGGAGCTCTGAGGAGTGAGAGGTATCCACTGGACCACTGCATCACCCTTTTTTAATGCTAAACTGGACAAATCTGCGGGGGCAGCATAATGGTCACAACTTCCGCCTTGCACTGGAAGGACCCAGGTCTTAATACGCCTGCTGTGATACTCTTGATCGGGGTACTTTTCCCTGAACTGTTCCAGTAAAAATTCTCCATCCTTATAAACGGTAAATTGTTGTAAGTAGTTTAAATTGTACATTCCTCTTCAGAGAGGAATGACCTAAATATACACTGCAAACCAGTAAAATTAAATAGAGTGAGACCCCCTACTGACACACCTCCCCATACAGCATCTGCTGATGTTGCTATTAGTCACTGTAGAGTTTTTTCCAATCAGAGCAGCACTTTCAGCAGTTTATACAGCTGGAAATTTCTGAAGAAATTCTAATTCACAGCCAACTTCCGGGATTCAAAATCAGGGATCCTGCCTGGAAATGAACCAGTAACCCGCAGGATCAAAGCCTTAAGTGCTGTGCATTGAACATGTATCAAGGAACAGCTGTGTCCTTTTGGGGTTTCTAAATCAGTTCACAGGTTAGTACTGGTGATCTATTATAATTCTCCAAAGAAAAAATATTTCATAAAAGAGGAAATCAAGAGAGCAATGGCCTTTCATTTTATACCTGGAAACATTTGGGGTCCAGCAGAATTACAGTATGTTACACTCCTTTCCAGTAACTAGGCTCTAACAGGCTTACTTACACATCGACCTTTGGTCACTTACCCTGAAACACAGAGGAGATTAGAGTTTAATCTCTTCATAGCCCTGGAAATATGCGGATTAAAAAAAATTGTGATTGGAGGTTAGCATCACACTCCCTCCACCCACTCCTCCCCCCCAGGTCACTACCTCAGATGTATGTTCTTCGCTCCTTGAAGAAGAGGAACCATCAACCTGCAACCTGCTGCCATACTGTAGAAACAGGTCACTTATGACGGTATGTAGTTTTGAGTCTATTTGTATTATAATTGTCATTGGTGGCTGCTTTCTTTGTGATGGGGGTATGAAGTCTGTATCATTCTTTTCCTCCTCTCTTTCCTTTCCTTCATCTACCCCTAAATGAAACAAACAAAATGAAAATATACAGTTTTGATTTTGTACTCCTAAATAATCAGTGACCATATTTTTAAACAAAAACTGGGTTGTTCAATAAAACTAAGAGCCTGTTCTGAAACTAAATTTCAGTAACTAGATATGTTCACCCAAATAGATAGATGAAACATGCTTTAAACAACTGTCTCCAAAAGATGTGTTTATACTAAAGAGAAATGTGTTGGTATACAGATGCTCTATATGTGAATTTTTGCTATAATGGTTCTTGAAAATTAATACCTATGCATCAGTATCTGAATGGAAAGTTATTCACTAACAAAATTTTATCTAAAGCTTAGCTTATCCATAACAAAAACATAGAAGCCATATTATGGCCATAATAAAAACAAAATACGTTTAAAAATCTACAAATAAATACCAGCAGCGTACAGTGTAAGGTGTATTGTTATAAAATAATACTGTATGTACTGTAATAAAGTCTATTGCTTGCCGTTAAGAATTTACCCAAAGCCAGACATGCAAACTGATGGGTATTATCAACTGTTTTCACTTGTTTCAGTTTATCTGAACACATTTGCACCATGTCACCATATTTATTGCCCATTTCATTTTTTGAACCAGTTTATTTAAATGTTGATTGCTGTGTAAAACCAAGATGTGGATGCAGTGGGATACTTTGACACACTTCTTTATTCCCTTTATTCAACATTTCATAACACTGAGCTTGGGCTGCGAACCCTGCCAGGCACCCTCTCATCTCATATATGTAACACAGTGACTAACATGTCAAATGTCCTGTACGGTACACATTGCACCACATGGTGTAAACATGCAAATTAATGACAACATTAAGTGTTTTCTAATTAGAGATGTGGTGTTTTGAGTGTTTTATTTTGCTGAAGTCAAGGGTTGATCATTGTTTTCTGATGGGCTGAGAACAAATAATTTATTTTTTCTCCTTTAAAATAATGGAAAATAGGCCCTTAGAAAATTTGGAAAAAAATTTGTGTTATCAGGGATACGTTAGATTCAGATACCTGGGGATTACTGTATTTACAAATGATCAGCAGTATATGCTGAAGAAACATGCCATAGAGTGGGTTCCTGAGTTAATAATGTTTGAACTCCAATTTTTAAAGATGTAACATTTTAATTTTTAAAATTTATTTATACTTCAAAAATCTAGTTTCCAAAATTAGACATAGTCCTGTATTTATGAACCTAGCAATAAATGTCAGAAAAATGCATTCAAAAAGAATAGGTTTGTGGGACCAACTTAATTTAACTCACTTCCAGGGTGTCTTCAGCCCATGTCTGGTGTTCTCAAGTGCTGATGATAATTCACAAGGGACTGAACTCTACACAAGTTTTTGGGATGAATTCACAATGAACAGCAAGCACTGAATCCAAGGACAGTTGTAAGTGACATTCTATCCTGACAGTCATTCAACATGACCAAATTCCAGTTATAGTGTCTTATTATAATGTTATTTGAGCTTTTAACAGAACCTAATCAGGGGAAAAATTAAGGTACATCTGCATTAGCATTTAGCATTTTAATGATGAATTAGTTATAAAAGTATCTTTGGATTTGTGAACAAAGTGACTTCCAGTGTCAGTTGTGTTTGTGAGGAGCTGGTGTATTTTTATTTACAGAGATTTTAGTCAAGCTGTTACCAAGTGATAATCTACAAATAAAAATAATTGAGTCTCATTATGGTGACTCAGTGAGTCATTGCTGTTGACTCACAGCATATGGGCTGTTTGGTTATGGGCTCAAATCCAACTCATATGTGGAGTTTGTAAATTCTCCCTCAATGGGCTTGTTTTTGGTGTTCCAGTTTCCTTCCACAGTCTAAAACATGTTTCAGGTTAATTTTTCACTCTAAATTGCCTTTACTGTGTGACTATCTGCACGTGTGGCCACCTTGTAATGGACTGGTGTCCCATCTGGGGGTATGGTTTCAGAGCCTAGTGCCCAGTGATTCAAGGATAAAGCAGTTCATGAAAATGGATGGATGATTCAAATTAAAAACTGTCAGGCTACCTGAATTTCCTACAGAAAAACATTGACTGATCTATCAACCAAAACAATAAAATAAATCTCAAGCTGTGCAATTAAATTCAGACCAGGTATTAGAAAAAATATGTTATATTTTTTGCTGTGGGTAGTGTTCTATGGCCGCAAGGTAGATCAGCAGGTAGCGCTGGTACCTTACAGATCCTGACATCTGGATTTGGATATGAATTTGAGTCCAACTCAGTCTTTTTTCTGTGGATCTCTTCCCACAGTACAAATACACGTTTCAGGCGAGTTGTTTATAAGGAGTGTGTGTTGCTGCTCTCTAATGGGTTGGTGTACCCTCCAGTGTGGATCCTGCCTCACACTGTATATTTGCATTAAATTATTCATTTACTGGTTGCTTCTCCAAAGAAAGTACAATACAGAGTAAATAAAAGTGCATTTCATAGCAGGCAAAGAACTTTAGTGGCTTCCAGGATAGGCTTTAGACCTCACAATCCTGCACAGTACAAGTGGTTATTGACAATCCTACATGTGGACCTTTAAGACCAAAAAGTAGTCCACTGTGACTGAAGACATTACTAATATTATTACAGACAATAACTGTTTCTTATAGCTGCACTAACCTCATTCTCCTTTCTCCTTCACTTTTTCCCATTATCTGTGTCCAAGAGAAGGTGGCAGGGAAGATGAATGTTACCACTATAGACAGAATCTGTTCCACTTTTTTTCTGAGAATTGATCCTATTTTGGCCTGAGAGCCAATGATCCTTCGCTGGGAGCCTCGTGCAAACAAGTGAATGTTTAACTGCTTGGCAATGAGGGCAATGATGTTTGTACACATGTTGAGGCTCGCATGTGATCAGTGGGTCACCATCCCTGCACTCTGGAAAGGCAGTAAGAGCAGGTCAATACACTGAGGAACCCACAGAGCAAACACAGAAAGCTGGATGGACAATGCGCTCACCCTAATGTGAGGACCAGAATGATCTGAGCACCTCAGGAAAGTGGAAGAGACGAGGATCTTTGTGACCTGTCTGTGTGAGAGTGTGTGAGAGTGGACGACACAGTGATATCTGGTAACACTTTCAGAAAGGGGGACACTTGGAGCGTGTGTGTGTCCCATTCGAGACGATCCAGGACATTTTGCTACTTCTGCAGCGGCAGCAGTGATGGTCTCGGCAGCGGTGGAGCTCGTCGGCTTCTTCCTCGGCCTCTTGGGCTTGATAGGCACCCTGGTGGCCACTGTGCTGCCGCAGTGGAGGATCTCAGCTTTCATTGGTTCCAACATCGTGACGGCTGTTATTAACATGAAGGGGCTGTGGATGGAATGTGTCTACCAGAGCACAGGCACCTTCCAATGTGAGACCTACAACTCCATGCTGGCGCTGTCTGCAGACCTGCAGGCTGCACGGGCCATGATGGTGATCTCTGTAGTTCTGTCTGTGTTGGGCTGTGCCACTGCCTGCCTGGGCATGCAGTGCACCATATGCTTGGAGGAAACTACTGCCAAGTCTAAAGTGGCTGGTGCTGCAGGAGGCTGCATCCTGCTTGCAGGCTTCCTCTGCCTGGTACCTGTCTCCTGGATCACCCATGGTGTGGTGCAGACCTTCTACCAGCCTGGGGTGCCCTCCAGTTACAAGCACGAATTGGGTGAGTGCCTCTATGTGGGCCTGACATCGTCTCTCCTGTCCATGTTGGGAGGCACCCTGCTCTGCTTCTCCTGCTGTGATGGCCGCGATGCCCAGAGGAGGCCTGGGAGGCAGGGGAGCGGGTACCCTTACCACACTCGCATCACCACTGCCCCCAAGACCAGCTCCCACGGCATGGCCTACCGTGCCCCCACTCTCCAGGCTGAAGCACACATGCCCACCAAGCACCAAACCCCCAAGCATAACAGCTCCAGCTCAAGCAGTCAATCCAGCAGGCTGGACCAAAACCAAAAATCAGGTCAGCACAACATGGCAGCAGGCTATGATGTCACTGGGTATGTTTGACGATGTCACTGGGGGCTACTTCAAAACCAACCTTTCTCTGTAGACCCTCACCTATAACAAGCATTAATGCAACAGACCAGAATACCTGTTTTTTTCTGCTGATATTATGTTACATTTTTTACTTTAATTTAGTTACTTATGATGTACTTCCTGACAATGTGTGTTACGTACAAAAAATAAATTTTTCGAATGTTGCTCATACACACAGTTTGTTTTTAAGGAAATTGGTTTAAGATTAGTACCTTACAGCTAATTGTCAGGTTGAGGAACTTCACCCATTTGAGACTAGAGTTGGCAGCTTTCTGGTGAATTAGTTCCCAACCATAACACCACCCGCTGTGTTCACACTGTAGTGCGATTATGGATTTGAATGGGTCAAACCGAAGTCGTGTCCCATAAAATAATGCATACCAAAGGAACTCAGACTCTGACAGGTATGTCTTAAAACCAGAAATGCCTACAAAAAACAGAGACAGACTGAGTTTGAGGGAGGACCTCCGAGGGATCATATTATACTACAAATGTAAGTGCCTCAAATGCTGTAGTTAACATTGAATAGGAAGCGAGTCAACAGGTTGCCATGCTGTGGGATCCCTGTGTACTTTCTCACAGAGATAAGGCCCTCGGTGCAAACAGCCTCAGCTAATCATTCACAAAACTAATCATTTTATCATCTATCAGCCAGTCTCTGCCTTCTTTGGACCACTGTACCACACCTGTCAGATCCAGAACATCTATACATTATCCATAATGATAAAACAGGACTTATGGTTTCCAAAATGAGTTACCTTGAGAGTATGACATGAATCTAGCCTGTGCGCACATTTCTTCATCCACCTCAGTTTGGTATTTTCTGGTTTTGGAATTTAAAATATTGGCAATAATTAAAAAGATGGGTACTAAACTTGTATACTCTTCAGATGATCCCAGCCAGTACTGCCATTATTAGATTTAATTTTTATTTTAAAAACTAATTTTGATTTCATATCATTGTGCTTTGGATGTGTTAGTAAAATTATTCCTCTTCGTCTAAGTGGTCAACAGTCTAAGTAGCAATATCTGTCTCCCACCATAATGAAACATAATGCTACCGTTTTCTCTTATGTATTATAATATTGGTGTGTGAGAGTGCTATGAAATTTTATTGCAGGCAGTAGGATAGTTATGGGAAGAACAATTTCTCAAGGAACTCTCATACTCTTCCCACATGCTGGATCAAGAATTGCTCTCACGTCAGACGTTCTTTACCAGAGCCAAAGGTGCAACCAGCTGGTAAACTGTTATCACTACAGTGGATCTTATCAGCCTCCTGGCTTTAAACAGGAATGAAAACAAGCAGAGCTGAAAACAGAAAGAAAAACAAGACAACTGGGCTAAACAAACAAGGAGGTGAGAGTATCATACAATCAATAGTTTCTTCAAACACTCAAGGCAGTCAGGTTAATTTTCACCCATGTGGTCCCCTTGTCAGTAATGTGGTCAAGGTGAAGGAACATTGGAATAACAACAATATAACATTTAGTATGTCACTGATATTTCTTGAAAGGGTGATCTCTGAGTGAAAGTTGATGTTCAGTGCTTTCTGAAATAAATATTCACACCTTTTAGCACATTTTGCTCTGATACCCATTAAGATGGATATGTTTCATAAACACTTTTATGATGTAAACTTGTTTTTAAATCGCATTACTGTACAAAATGAGGCTTGTCTATCACATTTACAAAAATCCCAACTCAGATCTTCATGGACATTATTTTTACAGCATTTAAATTTCTTAGTGCTTGTGCGATTTTGAGTTTGGACTTGTTGCTCATTCCTCTGTGCTAAGTGGACTGCACTTTTCATGTCATACAAATTTTAAATGAGGTTTAGCACATCAAAGCCACTCCTTTGCAGTTTTCTGTACAGTTCAGTTATTATGCCATTAAATCAAAAACTTTCACATTAAACCATTCATAGCTGAAACAGGATTACCTACAAGACTTGTTTGTATTTGTCTTCATCTTGCCCTTGATGGACATAAGCTTCTCATGTTGAAAATTAACCCCATACCATGGGGCTGCACCACCATGCTTGGTAGTAGGGATGGTGTTTACCAAGGTGATGGGCAAAGAACTCATTAGACCATAAAATCTTCTGTCCAAAGGTGTCATTTCCACCCAAAAAGTTTAGTTCCCTTTGGGACTGCAGATCTCCTCTTGCTCATAGCTCAGATATTTGGCTTTCTATTTGGTGGCCAGTTCAGTAGAAGGACTGAAGAAAGCCTCTGTTACCCAACATGATGTGTTTTACTTTAAGATGCGCATCACTTTGGAGGAAACCATCTGATAAATGAATAAATGTGTGTTAATAAGTTAATAAAGTGTGTTTCTTGGAATATTCCACACAAAGTCAGGATTATAAAATTCATTCTCCACTCCATGTTATTGTGATTGAGGTGGACCTCACGTAGTATAATCTGTTCCTATTTAGAATATTAACACAGAGGAGTGAACATCAATCAATCAAGCTATTTCTAGGTTAGTTTAAATGCTATAAATAAAGCTAAAAATATTTTGTTACATTTTAAAATATCATCCTGCACAAGAGCAGAAAATCCCTTCCAGTTCTGCTTTAAATTCAATTTACAAGGAAAAAAAAAAGACTAGCAGGAGGTGATTAATTTCCAGGGGACAGAGCACTTACCCTCAAAAGGAAAATTGTCTACTATATAACCATGATTATGCTAATATCACTTTCTTTCTTCAGGAGAAAGCAACATCTGTGAGAGTGAATAACATTTTCATTTCTAACAAAGCTTCACCCCAGCTATGATTCATAGGCCTTAGAGGAAACATTTGGTTTTCCCCTGTTCAGAGGGAGCACAGAAGTACACTTACTATAGACATAACCTTGAAAGGTCCTATGACTAAAAATCACTTCAGGTTAAATCTTACACTTCACCTGCCCTGCTCTTCATTCCGTTGTACTGGAAGAGACCAGGATTCTGCCTTCACGCTTGCTTCTGTTTTACATCACTAAACCTTCTGGTTATATAATTCACTCACAACCCCATGTGGTTTGTATTACAGAGGAGGGGTGCAAATGGCCCCTGTTGCCCAGAATGCAGCTCGAGAGAGAACTGGGACTTTCTATTGGTTTAGACTAGCTGAGACTGGTAAACTGAATGATGCCTTAAATGATGTTCAACACATGTGTCTTATGTGTCATCTTGCTTTTTTAAACAGATGAAATCTTTGAAAGGTGTCTGCAAATCACTCGCATTGTCACTGAAAAGACTTTTCAGCCTGTTCTGCAAGATTTATGAATATAGTTACAGATATACTTTTCAAAGCCTTGACTGTATCCTGTAACTTACATGTGTAGATTGCATACCTAGATCCAGTCAAATAGTCTGAATGTAAACAGAAGGCAACTGGTATACAACCGGGACCAGGATTTTTATGTCATCCTTGCCACTAGAGGGCTCTATTTTCCTTTTTCTACCCCACCTTTATTGCCTCCCTGCCTAAAGATTTAAGTTCATTCATTGATTCATATTCATCAGTTCATTGTTTGGCAAAAACCCCTGTATCAACTCATGTCATGTGATAATGCAAGACATTAAGACAGATAATGCAAGCCCTTATGAGAGTTGACACACAGAACAATACAGACATCCAACAACAAGCTGCTAGGGAAAGCATAGCAGCCAGCAGCACAGGCACCTTTCTGCAGAACAACAGAGGTTTGTAGATGTGGATGACATTATTAAATGTTAAACTACTTCTATGAGAGCATAATAAGTAACATTGCAGGGATTTTCCCATTTAGACAGATGGGTATCTTTTGTTTTTTTTTTAACCATATCAGTCCTGGGTAAATACCTTCATCCTAGGTACTACAGTAGGAGGTGGGATTCAAATCCAGGTCCTTCAAGTGAAAGGTAACTAAAAGTTACTTTGCTACTGGTTGGCGGCCTTAGACAACCCTTTCACCCAAAGAAATATACAATCTGTCTTTTTTTCAGAGCTGCAGAGATCACTTTCTGCATCAATACACTTCCAGGGGCATTCGTGGGACTTGAGCCAACAGTGTTCTGATCACCATGAATATCTTTAAATGCTTCGTACTTGATGGTCTAAAACCAAAGCACTATTCACATAACTGTCAGCATGACAGATACTTTCCAAGATAATTTTACATTGGTTCAACATCAGATCCTCTGCTCTGATTTCTACCTGATTGTAGCCGATTTAACTGCCAGGCTTACTGTAATGGAGAGAAAAAGTAACTGTAAGTCAGCCAAAAAAGCTTTTAATAGAACCTATAAACAATTAAAGATCATCCCCAGAATCAGATAGGCTCTTCAAAACTGTCAACAAGACAAGCATGAAGAAAGATAATTATTTCACTTAAAACCCAAAAATGTTAATAATTCATCTTGTCAGTGGTATCAAGTCACTGTGCAATTATTGTTTTAAAAAAATTAAATGCAGGAAGTAATTAAAATCAAAACTATTTTGTTAATGTAACAATAAATCAGTAATGTCCCAGAAGTATCAGAAGTCACCAGATTATCATCTGCTCCCAAAGGTAAACTGTGCTTATGTACATTTCTGGTTTCTTAGCAACTGGAATAAACAATGCCACTTCTCTGGAACAGGATCCTAGAGAACAAGTCCCTGGTTCAGCTCACCCTCCCTCGTAAGATATCTGCCCATCGCATACCAAGGAGGTCAGGTTAAAACGTGCACCGGGCAGCTTTGCAAGTTGTGCAGTCAACAACCAGGAAGCAAGAAAACTTAAGATGCTCTGCTTCCTGTGCCAGCATATCAGGACCTGCTACTCCTCCACTTTGAAGGTGCACCCATTCCCCATGGCCTCCCATCCCCAATTACATTTTACTTTGCATAACAACCATATTCTCCTAAAATGATCTTGCACAGGTGCTGGGCTCTCTGGGAAATACCCACAACACAGCCCCACATTACTCCAACCCAGCCAAACCAGCACTTTGTCTTTTTAGTGGGTTACAACTTGAACCTTGGGGTCCTGTAGTTTTGAGAAAACAGATTTTAATTAGCAGCTAATTTACACCTGACACACCAGATGCGGTGAATTACCAAACAGCTGAGTACTTGAATAGAACAATTGTGTCAGGTTTGAGGTAAGAGCAACATTCTGCAGTGCTTGAGGGTTCTGGTTGCAATGTGGTGGAATGAGTTTGCGTAATCCCTCAGAAATGCTGAATCTCTCCTCACATTCAAGATGGGTGTCAAAACATCACTGTGGAATCCACCTCACTCCTGATTACCTATGTTCTCCATAAACATTCACAACATTATCTGCTTTACAATAATTGTAGTCCCTATCATGCCTATGTGCAACTACTCGTGTAATGTAATTTTCTCTGATGGTACAATGAACTTACATTCTCCCTGAGCTGTTTGTCACTTTGGAGAAAAGCACCTGTTAAACTAATTAATACAATTGTACAGTGAAAATTTTGACAGAAGAGGCAAAACTTACAGGAAAAAAGTATAATTTATCAGGTCATGAACTCAGTGTTTTAACAGGTTTATCTTACTGGTTGCTATATGGTGTGAAAGACAAACACAGTCCCTGTGGCACACCCAGTGTGCTTCACTGTGACCTCATGGTTACCAATGTTGTCTAGAGGACAGGGATTCCCTGCACTGTAGATTACACACCCCATCAGGGACAACTGTATAGAGTCTCCCTCCAGGCAACAACCAACCACGAGTGTCAACTGCTGCTCAGAGACATGCAGCTATCATCCAGTTTTTCTGGTACAGACCTACAAGCCAAAACAAAAACTTTACCATCACTATTTTAACACCCAAGGATTTCCCCTTCCAAAATTTGTTTGTCCACACTAACATTCACATAGCACACACTGGGACTCCAAATTATTATTATTATTATTATATTACTATAGATCATATATCTGAGCTTTATCTAATACATTTATACAGCAGGGTAATTTTTAGTGGCGAAATTCAGGGTAAGTACCCTGTTTGTGGGTACTACAACAGGTGGTGATTGATTGCACCAGCAGCAAGTGACCTTCTCAAACAATTTGAAGGTGCTTCCACTCCAACAATCAATCTCCTCTTGAAGGTCTGTACACCTTGTATGCACCTGAACATGAAGTGAGGATGCTAGGAGGTGATGGTAGGCCAGCTGTATATTGCCTGGCTACTGAAACCTTTAAAGCTTCATCAAATGGATTTATAAGAGAGGCCAATAAACAGGTGAACATATAGTCTTGCATCATTGTGTTGCACAAATCCAGCTAACAAAAATTTTTGGCATAGTAATGTCAGTGTGTATATATATATATATATATATATATATATATATATATATATAAAAAAAATGTCTCCCACCAAACACTGGCTAACGGGCTGGTTAAAGTGCTCCTTAAACAACTGTGCAAGTCTTTGCTGTTTTTGAGGGGGGGCAGCTTTGTTTGCTTGACATTTTGCAGTAAAATGATAAGAAATTAAATAAACTTAGGACTGCACTTAAACATGTCAACAATCAACTGAACACGACTGAATGAGACCTGACTAAAGCAGCATGTGGATGTGGGTGGCCAGAGGACATTAGCCTGCATCAGACACCAGTGCTGGCTGTGAGGTGGTGAAATATTGGGATAGAATTGCATAGGTGATATCATTCCATGCATGGTGAGGTCAAGAGGTCAGATTGGAACAATGTATTATTTTTAATAAGGGCTCTTATTAATTAAACTATTTATGAAATCTGCACAGATGCCTTTTCCCACATTAGAAGGTGTTGTTTCTAGGGCTCTAAGATACTTAGAAATGTGAGGCTGAACCCAGCAACAAGTTGGCTGGAGCCAAGAGCATTGGAATGTCTGCAAAGTAGCACGACTCTGGACAGTTAAAATGTGGTAGAATTCAGAATACACCATGTCAAAGAGCCATCCAGCTTCTGAATCAATGATGAGTGTTTCAGGAGATTGAAATTACATACACATGCTATTCCTCTGGGTTAACGGTTAAGCTTAAAAAGGCTGAGATCCTGATCCCACACCTACATCAAATTTTAATATAAGAAACAATATTATGTGTGTTTCTGTATTAAAATGGCAAAGTGTTTGTATTTTGCTACCAAAGCATTTTTTTCCCCAAAAATCCTTGTGTAACAAATGCTTTGGCTAAAAGGACAAAAAAGCTCCAAGCATGTTCAACATTTCTTGAGTTTTTTTTTAAACAACCCATATATTGTACATATTCTCAACACTGTCGATTTTCAGAACAATGTACTCATTCGGACCTGCATTAAACTTCTGTGTGCTTATCACTGATTGTTACCCAAATTCTCTATGATAGTAGCAGCACCACATAATACAATCTGACTCATCACTTTTGGTATAATTTTTTAAATAAATAATGAATATCCCTTGGAACTCAAGAGATGCTATTTCCATTACACATGGCAGACAGGAAAGCCTGCAAATATCACCAAATGCAGAACCCTCCTGCTAGCTGCTGCAGTCTGCCCCCTTGTGGGCTGTTGTAACATTGTCAAAGAGAGGCACAGCATTTTCAACTCAGTTTTTACTGTTTTTAAAAACATTGTCTGTCTTATGTAAAATAGTACATCATGTATAAGATTATGTTAAAACTGAACAGATTATTAATTATTCATGAGCTTAAGGATGGGGTTTTCCTTCAATCCGGGGAAGAGATACTTGGTGTCCTGAAGAGGTACAGAGGCAGTTATCCGTCAGTATTTATTTACACAGATCACAATCCAAACTGGAAGTTACAAAATGGTCTCCTCAGTATCCTCCTGCTGGGACTTCTGTCCTTTGCTTTCAGCACTACGGACAGTGCACGGAGTTTGGGGGGTACTTGAGTTTTTTCTCTTCTCTCTCCCAAACTCAATGACCAAGGGTCTGTCCAGAAGCCGGTAGCCATTCAGTAGTTCCAGAGCGGCTTGGGCTGTGTCTACGTCTGCAGGAGAACACCACATCTTGTTAGCTCTTCCGTGTGGCATGCAAGTGTGTTTTTGAGTGTGTATGTGTGAACATAATAGCATCACATTACTGCCTTCAGTCACTCACTGGATCTTTGTTCAGCACTCTGTGTTCCTATGTACGAAGAGCACTCTATAAAAATAAATTGAACTTAATCCGTTGCCTGATCAATCCTGGAAGGTTAGCATATGCAATACCTGGAAATGTTATGAATGCCTGACCCTTGAGCCTCCCTGTCAGTAAGCGGTAGAGCACAGGTGGTGTGGTGGGCTGCTGGAACCGTGAGAAGAGTGAGACCAACTGTGCCAGTGTGGCTTTTGGACTCAGGTTCTTAACACACAGGACCTGAAGAAGGCAGAAGTGAAAGGAGAGAAAAACTGTTTTGAACAGTAACACGTGCACAGTTATACATGTTGCAGTGATGCGGCCTGTTTCCCCACCTGGGAAGGATCCCCTTGATGGTAGTTCTGAAACCGAGGAATTCTGCGTATCTCTTCTTCTGTTGTTCGATTTGCCTGAATTTCTTCCTCTGGAATCTCCATGACTCGCCCGGTGACTGTCATTGGGCCATCTGCATGCTGCCTGCCTGTAGCGCACAGACTGCCAATGGGCTGGCTGGCATTTAAATTCTTTGGTCTGGCAAGCTGGCTGCAGCTACTTCTGCCTAGGGAATGTGATTGGCCTGAATATGCCTCAGCTTTATCTGATTGGTCATGGTTACTGTCACTGTTTTTCAATGAGGAGAGGTCAGCATCACTTGGTCTGGATATGTCTTCACACTCACTTTTTGATAAGGGTTGTGAGACAACATCTGTGGCTTCTGTAATGTCATTCAAAGAAGATGTCCTTTGCTTTTTTTGCTCCAAGACCTCTCTGTAGAGAGAATCCAAGGGGTCAGAAGAAGATAACCCATCTTGGGAAGAATGGGAGTCCTCATCTAAGGGAAAGAAAAACGGTTTCTTTGAGGGAGCTAAAATAATAACATTTTCACAGGCTGTTTCATTCATTCAAGAAAGAACAGTAAAAGGAACAGATATAAATATTTAGGCTCCTTTGAGCTGATAATGGAGTGCTGCGATGTCTTACCTTGGTGGTAGAGTGCAGCCAGGAAGTTTGGACGCTCACTGCCACGGAACAGCGCTTGCTCGATCTCCATCTCCCTGCGGGACAGGGGCCGGCTAGCTGAGAGCCGCTGGGGCCTGGAGAGGAGTTTACTCCGGGCTGCCATCTTATCCTGGATCACCTGTAGTCGTTCATCTCTGGCACAGGGGGCCACTCGCACACCCCGAATCTGCAGGCCCACAAAAAACAAAGATGTAAATAATATATGAGGGGGCCATAATTCCCTGGAATAATTCAAAGATTCATATGTTACAGCTGTCTCTTCTGTTAATAAGGTTAAAGATAAAATAATAACTGTGACCCTCAGGTTACAGATGACTGGTTGGTTCAGTATATGTAACAAAAAAATCAAGACATGACATGATATAAGTTGTGCAACAAAATGGTGCAGCAGGTAGAACTCGTTATAGCTTGGGGGCTGTGAATCCAGACATAGGTATGAATTTAGCTCAGTCTGTATGCAGTTTGTACCATTTTTCCTGTGCTTATGTGGATTTTCTCCCACAGTCAAAAGATGTGTATTTCAGGTATACTGGTGACTCTGTCTCCTTAATGTGAGTGAACGTGTATGTGTGATTGCCATGTGATGGACAGGAGTCCCATGTATGGTAAACCTTCCATTGTGCCCTATGCATTTTGGCTAGGACCCAGATCACTGCGAATCAACACTGGATGACCAGGACTACCGGACCTTTTCTCCTACCTCCGGTCCATCCTTGTTTCTCCACAGCTCTATCTCAGCATCTGTGAGTCCAAGCTCCCTAAGGCTTGCCAGCTCCTGCTCCCCATCCTGCAGAGCCTGAAACTGGGACAAACTCCTCACTCCAGCAGCCTGCTGCCCAAAAGGCATGTAGAGGGCAGCGGGTGCAAAGCATTTCCTCTTGGCCATGCAGCTGGATACAAGAATGCAAGAGAAATGAGAGGGAAAGACAATAAGTTGTATATTACTTTGGAGAAAAGCAACTGCTAAATGAATACATGTAAAGGAAAGATGAGCAAGGTTCGGGGAGCCACAGTGTGGTGCTATACACTGAAAAGTGTGTCTGTCAGTCAGGCCAGGGCAACAAAATGGCAATACTGACCGGTCAATGTCTGCTTCAGTGTCCAGCTGCTGAACCAGGAGGCTATGAAGTTGTCGCTGTCCCTCTGTCTCCTGCTCCTCAGGAACCGGGCCATCATTACAGGAATGGCGAGCTACCCTGGGAAAAGAGAAGAATCACCTCCACTTTCATACTGAACTAAATAAATTTGTGTCGGTATAAGAGGCTAAGCACGGTTTTGTTGTTTTTGGGAGTACATAATAACACATAGGGTGTTATAAGATACGTATCTTACAACAGGATTAATTAAACACGGAATATTAAACGACGTTTCAGGATTCAGCAGTAAATAACATAATAGCGATTAAACGAAGAGCGTAGGCACCATACTACGGTAAACACAACACACAACAATTAACACACTAGGATACAAAATAAAAAATAACTCAACAGCCATGAAAAGTGTAATTAATATGTCCAAATAAACATCTAGAATAAGTTCAGCTCACCGCCGCATGTCAAAACAGAAACGCTTCCTGTTTGAATTACACATATCCGGGTTAGAATTCTGGGAAATGTATTTTAAAAAAGAAAAAGTTTAATCGCTATGGGGAAGGAATTTAGTACAGTACATTTACTCGTGTCCTAACTTCAATATCAAAACTACAATTTTTTTAAATATTGCTTAAAAAATGAAACTGATTAAAGAGAATGTACAATATGCTCTCTAATATGCAATTGTAACCTCATTTTCTTCATCTAACAATTTCTCTCAAATTTTTCTACTGAGAAAATTCTGCAGTAAGCACTAATAACAAGACTAACCATAGTCTGCCATAATCCAGCCAACTAGTCCATTAGTTAGGAGTTGCAATAGTGAGGTCTGTTGAGAAATAAAAAAATGCTGTTCCTTGTTGTGTGGCTGCCCTACCTACATCATCTCTCTCAAATTCAGAAATATTACTCCAGTTCTTTGATCTCTTCACTAATTACCTGTTATAGATAGATGTGATTTCAAGCCACTGCTTCTAATTTATATGGTACCAGACCATTGGGCACTTACATTTCTGTTGTCCTCACTGCCCATTTAGCTAAGTTATGCCCCACACTCAGAAGATGCCAAATTGCTTGTAGTTCAGGTGATCTATCTGAAAGCTGGAGGTGGTAAACAGTTTAGCCACCAGATCCCTAAATTATGGAATGCTCTGCCTCCTGGAGTGAGGCACATTTCTATTGCAGTCTTTAAAATGACAGTTAAAACCCACTTTTTTAATTGTATTGCAGTAGTTGATGACCATAACTGCAACAGCATCCATTAGGGTCTGTGGCCTAGAGCCTATAATTGCTGACTGATATGAAACAGACCAGAGGCCATGGGGCCATACAGACAGTGCCTCCCTTCATCTTCAGCTCTATTAAGATAGACACACTGGACCTATATATATATACCACCACAATAGACTGGCCAGGTGAGGGAGCAGCTATTGGTACTTGGACCCCCAGACGTTATTTCTCCCCTTCTTGCTGCTGAGAGTTTATTCCTCTTCTCAGTTGCCAGGGGACTTGTTTAAAGCTAACTCTCCATATGATCTAACACCAGATAATCTATATCATCTTACTGCATTCTTCTTTTTCATCCCTTGACCTTTGTTCAGTGCTCTGTGTCACCTGTTGAGAAGAGCACTATATTAAAATAATTTAAAATGAACTGAACTGAAATTAGATATGAGAAAGAACATGGGGTATATATGACATGAAATAGATTAAGAGGCACTCTATGGGCCTTCTAAATAAATTAATTGCTAATTCAAACCGTATTGCGTTGCTGCTGCTATTTCATAAATACCATGAATTATACCAGTAATTATACCAGCAAAAAATGCAGCTGCATAAACTGGAAAATATTTATAAAACATTTTGAATGAAAGTGACAGCTAATCAGTAAAGTAATTTTTCAAATTACTAAAAAAAATCTATTCAACAGCACATAATAAGCTGTACGTTCTACACTACCCTGCTCAGGATTAAGCAGTTAGCAATAATGGATGGATAGATGAATGAAAAATAAGTAATGATGAGGTTAATAAAAATAAACTGCTGCATCACAGCAGTCTGGTACTCATTAAACCTTAAAAGTAATTTTAAGAGATAGTTCACAGTGAGAGTTATTGATTAGTTAGGTAATGGCTCTGGTATACAACCCTTTTACCTGTTCCAGTCCTTTCTCTGAAACAGGGTATTCGTGTAAAATCAATTCAAAAGAGCTCTACACCTAGAAATGTTAAATATTTCAGTGTTCTCAATACACTGCCAGCAAAGTTACAACTGAATGCTCAAGCAGAACTGCAGAATAAACATGCTTTGTCACATGGCTACATAAATACTAAACATTTTTTCATGACAATAAAACCCTGTTAAAAACTTGTTTGAAAACAGACAGTGATGAAACAGGTGGACAATTTTGGTTTTGTTAATGGAAAGCTTTGACTACTGGCTCATGTTTGACTGTTGATGTGCAGAATGAGTAGCAATGAAAATGTTAAATGGGTAACCTTTCTCCTAAATATCATGATTGAAACAGCCATTGGGTTTTTTCAGGCCTTCCGGTGGCCAGAAGGGTTTCTGTGCTTTTCGGTGTCATTGTACAGTAACCCAACTGTCAGATGAATTCTTTTTTTTGGTCTCAATTTGGATTTATTTAGGTAATTATGCGAAGAGAAAGTAAAGTTCACTGAATCCTCCCAGTATCTCCTCCTGCTCACAGTGTCACACCCCTGGGTGTAGTCTGGTGCCAAAACCTGGGAGGAACCACACCCAGGGTGTGGATCTGGGTTTATTTTCTGAAGGGGAAGGCAATCACTGGCGGGAGTGGCATGTTTACAGGGGTAGTGATGCCTGGCAGCAGCTGGGGAACATGTCTGTGGAGGCTGAGCAACAGGCTAACGACTATTCACTTGCAAAGACGGAAAAACAGTTAAAAGAATAGTGGTGTGAGTCCGATGAGGAGCTGGTGTGTCTAGAGAGGGGAAACAACGAGGTCAACTAACAACTCAGCAGAATTGGTGGAAGGTGAGGTGCCAGAGGGGGTACGATGCCTAGACAGATAGTGATATAAGTGCAGGAGGTGCTGACATTGAACCAAAGGTCAAGCCCGGTCATCTGTCCACCTACCTATGTATCTATCAGGGGTGATCCCAGAAGAGGAGAAGGATAACATCTCAAGACACCTTCTTTGGATTATCCCACTTCTCTTGACAAGGTAAGTGGAAATCACATCCCACCACATCTTCTTGAGATTGTGCCTGTGTCTTCCTTCTGATCAGTGGGCATACAGACTACAGGGTCTCAACCATGATCTCCACACCATGTTCCACCCCAGCAGAACCATTCCTTGATCCAGTACCTACCCTCTGCTTCCATCCTGTCTCTTTTCCATTACCTCTCATAACCCAAAGCACTCTCTGGAAATCCTACCAATACCCAAGTGTGTTTATCTCCCTGTTCCTAGTCTCATAACTCTCTTTGTTTCTTAAACTGAGAGTTGGCCTCACCGACTCTGAGATGAATTGTCATACCCCATAATGGCAAACTCCATCCAAGTCACTGTTTGCCCCATTTCCCCCCTCCTCTCTTGAGGGAACACCTGAGTCACCCTCAGAGTTTGTCTGATGGAACCTCCTCCATAATTCTCCCTTTTGCTTATCTCAAAATACACAGATGAAGGCCAGATGAATCGTTGACCTCAAGGTGTGTTCTTAAGGATGAAGGAAGGAAGCAATGCTTCCTTGTATCAGATGCTTGTTAAAGGTATTATGGAACAGTAATACGCACTTTGTGTCCCAAACTCAATTTTGCCCCTCTATGGTGTCAATTTATTTTCAAGATTTATTACTAACACTCACATTTCTTGCATAACAAAAACAAATACAGTATATACATCCATCTTCCTGTCACAATGACAATCTCCACCAGTCAAAAGCATTTAAGATAAATCTAATTACCTAAAAAAAGCAAATTTAATACAATTATTAATTTCTCCACAGTGACTTACGATTTTAAGCTATTTACAATAAATTTACAATTTATGTAAGAGGGTAATTTTTGCTGTATTGACTGAGTATAAGTACAGGTATCCCTTGTTATCCATAAGTTCCTGGAAACAAAATTTTTTGGATCGTAAAGTCTATATTCCATTATTTTTAATGAGAAAAATAAAAATGCATTGCCTGCACATCCCAAGTCTCCCAACCATTTTCCCCAAATATCACTAAAATACTCTTAAACACCTACATATGTAACGGTCCACCAAGGATTTCTTCACAAGATTTTCCACATTCTTAGAAGACAGTTTTTAATTTGGGAAAGGTGACAGCAATAAAATATAACATCTTTAAATAACAGGAGCTAAAGACACTATATTACCTGGACAACAGCTAAGATACAACCGCACAACATTTATGGTGAATAACTTTATAACTGTGTGTTTTCTGTCTAATAGATACATATCTCAGAAACATTATCTAACTTTTACTGCTAATTGCTCTGTTGCCTCCCATTTATTAATTTAACAGCAAAAATTGCCAACAAGCATTTTTCTGGAATTACATTTACTTCCCATAATGCCCCACTCTCTTAAAGCAATAATTTCATATTTTTAACACTCTACATCCTCTCACCTGAACTTGCATGATAGTGAAAATTTTTTTGCTGGCATGTACTTCAATTTTTTATGCAGATTTGGAACAATGGGTTTTTGATTTGGATAGTGAATTTTGGGTACAATTTTTCAAGCAGTGTAAAAACAAATTTTTGGATGGTTGTACTTTGGATTAAGGGTGCTTTAGTAGAAACAGGGATCAAACATTTGTGAGTAATGTTATACAACGCCACACAGACATTCACAAGCTATAGGACATTTAGAGTGACCAACTAAGCTGAAACACATGTCTTTGGACAATTGGAGGAAAGCCATACAGATGCGAAGAGACAATGCAAACTGCACACAGAGTGAGCTGAATTCAAACTTATATCCTAACACTCCAGGTACTGAGGCCATATCAGTAATTTCTTCGCCACCATGTAGCCCTTATGACACATACATATTATAATAACACCAGGTCCCAGCGGTTTCATTAATTCTTCAATGTGTATATTATTAAAAGGGTTCCTTATCAGAATGAACTCAGTCTTTATTTTGTTTGGGGGCACCAGCTACTCGGACCTGCCCTCTGGCGGTGAAATAGCCACTGTGCGACAAGGGCTCCTAGGCCGGAAGCAACTTCCAATTAAGTACAATTTAAAATGAATTAATTCCCTGGTGGTTCACAAATGCAAACGACGGGTCATGCAAGCAATAAATACTATACTAAGCTGTAGAAATGACTTGGTATTGAAGAATTTCCATTTAGTTAAAAAACCTGAACTCACTTAATAAAATTATTGTACCCAGCTGCAGGCTCAAGAATTTGTTATATAAGCAGGACCTTGAAAGTTTATTTGACAGTCTGATACTGCTGTATAACAACACCTTTTACATGCTGGTAGAAAAAATATGGCAATTTTAAAAGACATTATTTAAGAATATCAAATCTTAGAAATATAAATTACATTTTCATATTTATGGTGGAAATAATTTAACAGTAAGCTGATATTGGCCATGTTCATTTCAAAGTGTTAATATTTAACATAATAATTCTAAATCTGTTAAATCAGTGAAATGAAAATAAATAATAATTAAAATAAATGATTGGGAAACAAATGATAAATTAAAAACTTTAAATAAATCCATAGCTCCGCTGAGTGCTTTATATTCATTGTTAGTGAAGACAGTACTGGCACACGACCACACGCCAATGTGAAGAACATTAAAATTATGTTGTCATATTGCTGTACAGTGTATACATGACTTGTTAGTTGCTTGTTGTTGGATCTACCCTCGACTGGTATACAAGAAAAATTGGAAAAGTTGTAACAATGTGGTTTAAAAAGTTGTGGTAAAGTTTTAACATAACCCAACAACTTATTAACAGTAATTCTAATCTATTCATTTTTAATAACCACTTGTCTAATGCAGTCACAATGGACAGTGTGTGAGGCAGGATACACCTCATTCACTCACTTTCTCAAACACACACTGTATGTGCAATTTAGTAACCAAACTAACTGTATGCAACACATATCTGTGGACTGTGGGAGGAAATCAGAGCACCAGGAGAAACTCAAGCGAACATGCAAAATCCATACAGACTGAGCTAGATTTCAACCCACATCCCAGAAGCTAAGGCTGAGGCACTCTGCTGCACCAGTTCTAAATGAGTTTAAAATGAACTAGAAAATACTACCAATGACAACACACATACACAAAATCCTGTTACTGTACATTTCCAAAGCTATAGTGTACTGATGTTCTTGCTGATTTGATTTAAATTATATTGCCAACTTACAACTTGTGACAAAATAAGAATGGAGCCATTTATATTGTAAAGGAAATATGTCCTCAGAGTAGTACAGCTGTTCATTTAACATTAAGAAAGTGCCAACACATTGATACTCATATGGCCATCAGGTGTTATAGTGCTTAGAACTGTTTCCTTGCAGTCAAGGTTGCTGTTTTGAATCCCTTTCCAGCTGCAGTACCCTTGGTAAAATGACTTACCTGAGTACAGTAAAAATTACCCAGCTCTATAAATGGGTAAGCCACTGTAAAGACGATTAAACTGACACCAGAGACAAAGATATTGGATAAATAAATGTTAAAAATATTGGTTGCAGCTTAAATAATATGCCAAGTCCAGAGGGGTAATTATTCACAAACATTCCATCTCAGGCCCAAGAAAAGTTATTTCAGAACTTTCAATTAACAGTAATAATTTAAGGTACCATAATTTTTACATTTTCAAAATCATGAATGCATTTAATATTTATACAACACACACACCCATGTGTAATTGATACAAGACCTAACAGAAACCAAAAAAGAGCAGAACTAAATATTGCTGCCTTCCCAGGGGTGGATTTAGGAATTCACCCCACCCTGATGTCTCACACAAAGCCACACATTATTTTTGGTGCATTTTTAAGGTGGTGCACACACATTAGAGGAATTAAATATTAATTAAAACTTAAAAATGTAAGTGGCTCTCCTGTGAGCCCAACAGTAAGTTCCTGCTCAGGTTGCTGTGTAATTGATATTAATTTATACAAAGTTACTTCATTGAACTCCTGGAGATTACTGAAGCTCTTTACCACTGTGACTATTTAGTTATGCATTTACCAAAAAGAGAGATTTGTGGTCTTTGTTTACTGTATTCATTGACAACCTTTGTCCAAAGCAACTTACAATGATAGCTTTATACACTAACATACATTACTTACAATGATTTACTCAGTTACACACCAAGCTAATTTTTACACTAAGCTCAGAGTAGGTACCTTGATTGTAGGATTTGAACCCAAGGCCTTCTGGAGGCTCTGACCACTACGCCACCTACTGCATGTGAAAAATTGGTAGGAGACGAATGTAGTGAGGAGGGAGGCCAGGAAGGCGACTTTCCCATCAGGGTTAGGTGTGGTGCGGGGTGTGTTCTCCTGAGCTGCGCTTTCAAGTCCTCATGATCATCATCATCTCCATCATGATGTTGCTGATGTGGTGACTCACGCACGCACGCACGCACGCAGCACTGCAACGCTCGCGGTCAGGAAAAAAGAAGAAGACCGGGCGGGAGGGGGGCAAACTGGGAAGCGGCGGGGCGCTGCCGCTTGCTGGTTCGAGGTGCTCTGCAGCGAGCTGGCTGAAGCTCGCACTCCCGCGCGCGCCTCTGATTGACAGAGCCGAGGGGTGGGGACGCAGGGTGGGGTCAGAAACAGGGAGAGGCGGAGGAGAGACCGAGCGAGCACGAGCCCAACCCTAACCCCCGAGCACGAGCACAAGCACAGCAACAACACAGCGAGCGACAGGACGAGGGGCGACGCAGGAGCGCGTTTTCACTGCTCGGATATGAAATAACAGACGGCGCGAAGACGTCTATTTACTTTCCCCCCTCGAATATTACCCCGAAAGGCGGAAAGCTGCCAGCAAGACGGTCCTATTATCCCGCACACCCCACCCGGTGGACCCCGCCGCACTCCACCCCACCGCACAGCGCCGCGCTCAGCCGCCGAGATGCACACGGACACTCGGAACAAGAAAGTAAGTCGCTTTCGCCCCTTTCCGTTGCTTGAGTCTCGCGCCGTGTCGCTGAACGGGGAACCGCGAGCTATAGAGAGCGTGAGCTCGCGGCTTAGTAAGGCCGCGCGGCCGCTACCGCGGGAAGCTGAGGACCACCGATGGCCGGGGACGGTTGGGGTTCGACTGAACCAGCGCGAGCTGACTGGCCGTAGCTAGGAGACTGGCACAGGATGCGACACGGGAGCGCAAGCAGAATGCCTTCGGGTGGGAGAGACCGAGCGTGCGCGCGCGTGTGTGTGTGTATATATATATATATATATAAAATGTGTATATATGTATATATGTGTGTGTGTTTTGGAGGGTGGAAGCGAACCGGTGGTGCTGGCGCTCGAGACCGAAGTCCGAATTCACAGCCGGGGGGCTCTTCCCCTCTGCATGGGTCCGTTTTCACCGCTGTGCGGCTCACGCGCAGGCAGGAAGGAAGCGGCCACTGCAGCGAACGAGCGAGACACCATCTTATTTTCTTAAAGGCACAGCAGCGCCTAGCGCGGACGAACCAGGCGCTCGTTACGCCTGGTAACTGAGGTCTTGAAAGTTTGAAACTAGTTCTTAAATGTTGAATTGTGTCCGTTGTCTTAGTTGTAGCTCGTTGGCCACGATTTAAAAAAAAAAGGCTGGAGGAAAAGTTGAGAGGACGAATGTTGAGCTCGGCTAGTGTCTGTGCAGCATAATGTTACTTTAACACCTGTTAAAGAATCATCCACAAAAGTGTCTGGTATATTATTGTAAAGAAGAGCTCCCATATCATCTATCCCACCACAGAACCCAAAGGAGAAGCTCTGGCTACAGCAGTCAGTGATCACATGTGAGGAAACACCCAAAAGAGGGAAGAAATCCCCTTCCAAACCAGAGTGTGCAGGGATTATTGTGGCCGCTGCTGAGCAGTCTACCAGGAAGCTGTGGAGGTGGGCCGAGCATGGCCCTGTCATCAGAGGGCACGCGTATGCCGCGTGTACCAGGGTGTGCCTACACACAGCAACAATTATTAACACTTGTGAACAAACTTTTGCTCAACTAGTTAAACCCAGCTTGCTATCCACAGGTTGCTAGACCTTGAGTGTTGCCATGACAACAGAGGGGATTCGTTTCAGTGCCCTGAAGGACGTGAAGTCACGGTGTCCCTGGGAGCTGTATGCATGCTGTGGTGAGGGTGGGGGCAGGGCGTGGCGAAGCAGCCAACTGGGTGGGGGTTCAAGACCAGCCAGTTCTGATCCCACACTGAATAGTGTTTTTAGGATCAGGTTTCTGTTGCCCTTAGTTGCATGGAGGCTGTATGAGTTTACCCAGAATGCAGCTGGAGGGAGGGGTGCCACACCTCGCTCTTTGGGTCAACATTGATGGCTGATGCCTGAAAAGGTGACAAGGCGCGCAGCGCATGATAATGGTCGGCCCAAGAACGAAGGGGGTTGGAGTACAATGGCGTCATTTCCGTCACGGTCTGTTTACACTTGCAGATGAAATGGCACACTTGTAAATTTGGCCTAGCTTATATATGACAGGCTGTGATCTTGTCCATGTGACAACCATTATGTGGGTTAAATTGATTGTGTATGTATTGATTTGGCAGTACGTTTAGGGCTCCCAGTTGTTTGAATGATATTTCATTTGGTAGGTTATGCGCGGAAGTAGTCGACTTTTGGCTACAAAATTTGGGTTATTTCCTTCTTACTTGGCTATGGAGCTCCTCTGGACATGTCAGTGTCCTGTATCTGTAGGACTGCATGCTATGAAGTACAGATTTTGGACATTGTCCACTGTGACTAGTATCGTTGTCACTACCTTGAAAATTTATATCAGTGCGCAGCTTGACGGGTAAGTTTATTCATTAAGTTTATTTTATGAGCAGTTTCTCCTTAATGCTTGGAACACATTTGTAACTAATTGGGTATTGTAAATGGCCTGGGATATATGTGATGCATAAGAACAATAGTGTTGCTGAAAAATAAATGTCTCATCTTTTGAATAGGAAAAAGAATGCACTTCAATGAATTAGAGTAAAGATTTAAGGCAAGGCCAGCAGGTGGTGTGCTGATTGAAGCAGCCATCTTTGGACTCAAAGGGCCCAGGTTTGAATCCCATATCCTGCTGTAATACCCCCTGAGGAAGGTACTTAACGTGAACTGATACAATTGAAATTACTATAAATGGGTAAATCACTGAAAATACCTTAGCATTATATTGCTTTGGAGAAAAGTGTTAGCTAAATGAATAAATGCAAATGTAATCAGTGGCACGTGATTACAGTTGAATACTGGGCTGTGTCAATGGAGACCTCTCACAGTGTAAGGAGCACCACCCAGAACTTTGAGAAGGAATAGAAGGCCACCAGCAGGGACACTTCCTGCTGTTTATGTCACTGTGCTGGCAGTAATGCTGGGACGGGCTGCCATCTGCGTTAATCAGGGCACAAGAGGCGTAGGCCTCTGTTGATCCTGCCTTCGTAGACCTTTGTTCTCATGGAGTGTGTCACTTCGATAAGACAAACCCTGTCTTCATTTTCAGTATACTAAGCAACTCGATTCATAAGGAGAATGTGGGTTTGAGCCACAGCTTAAGCTTTTTGTTTGCATGCATGTGTGTGTTTGTTTCTGAGATGAGACCTCTGTGAGTTTGTGGACTATGTTTGATGCACTTCTGTCAGACCTCTCAGCTCTTCACACACAGGGGTGGAAAAACCACCCTGCAGATATGATCAGCCAACGTTTACTTTGTGGGAGCTGACAGCGGAAGGTTCGCAGGCGCGTACTCGCACGGGGGTGTGTGCGTGTGCGTACACGTGTACGTCTGGTGGAAAGGTTTGCTGGAGACAGGAAGCCTGGCCTGGCAGTCAGCAGTGAAGGAGCGTGGAGCTGGAGAACAGGAGGGAGCGGGTCAGTGGGAGGCTGGTGAGCATGGGGGGTTGGGCTCCTTGGGTGGTTTAGCTTTGGGAGCACAGGAAGTGTTTTTCGGCAGGGTGGAGATGAAGGAACTTTTGGGGGCTGAAAGCTACCCCCTGGGTGGGGTAGGTACAAGTCGGGGGTGGGTGCTGTGGGGGAAGTGGGGATATTGCCTGTGTCTCCCCAGATTAGAGCTGATGTGACAGAATGACCCCCTACCATCGCAGCACAATCATTAACCACGGAAAGAATCCCGTCCCCATAGCAACCCCTGCAGTTCTGCCAAGCTGGCTGCAGTGAAAAGGAGAGGAGGAGGAGGGGAGTGGGGCGGTTTGGGGCGGGGAGGGTGTGTCTGAATGTGTGTGCGTGGGTATTGATGTGTGGAACTGCGGGGCTGTTGGAGGACTGTGTAACTGTGAGGCTTGGCCTCCCTCTGTAGCACGAGTTCTGTGTACTTCAGTGTTTGTGTAACGGCTTTTAAATCTGTGTAATTCAAACATCTGTAGGACCCTGAACAACATATCCAGCACCTTTCTTTCTAACTCACGAACCTGTGTTCCTGCCTGAGTCGTCCTTCTCAGTGCAGCTGCAGTTCTTACCAATGTATATCAAGCATTTATGGTGACGTAAGTGTGCATCTCGCAGGAGGTCAGCGTTTTCCTTCTGAGCATAGTGTCCCCTTTTCACCTGTTTGTTTTGTGAGGTGAACAAGTGAAAATAAACAGTGAATATACTCAGGGACTCTGACAAACTGATTTTTGCCCCTTGTGGAGACTTTAGATGGTGTTGACTCGCACCCCCACTCTGAAGTCTAAAGTCCAACACTTTTTCCAGTTCTCTCTAAAGTATTATAGTTCAGAAGTGGGGAGAGGGTTGATTTTGCTTCAATAAAGAATAGCCTTCATTAGTGGGATCAAGCAGATGGTACTGGGTTGTGAGGGGCTGCAGGTGCTGTGGCTCCAGGTAATGGGGACTGAGTCACCCAGCACTGGAAAGAGGGACTTTGCCTCTAGTACTTGTGCACTGTGCTCAGAGCTTGTAATTTTTTTTCTCCATGCCATGACATATGTCCAACATGCTTGCTAATTAATTTCAGTGCTGTGCGTGTGTTTGGGGATAAGAACATGAAGCAAATATACAGCAGGGCCAGTGTGAGGAGGGTGTGTCGAGATAAGATGCAACAGCCTCCCCTGGTGTGGTGACTGCCCCTGACATTTGGGAGACACTCCTGGGCGTTTTCCTTCATGTCAAGTACGTGTGTGTGTGTGTGTGTGTGTGTGTGTACAACTGAAAGTGCAAATGGCAAAAGTATATTGTGTGTGCTGCTATGTGTGTTTGTATAGGCACATTTGCTAGGTTGATTGCTGGGGTATGTGTATATATGTGCCACTTAAAAGTTTGACTTATTTTGTCGGTATCCTAACAAAAACCTAATTTTGAATTTGGGTGTGTGTGCATGGTGGTTTGTGTCCAGCAGCACAGTTCAAAGTGCATGGCTGGACACACTCTAACACACATTCAAAGAGAGACACACATAGGCAGCCTGTGTGTGTGTGGGGGGGTCAGTGTGTTTCGTAAGACGTCTCCAGTTTGGTTTGGGAGCCTCTGCTACGTTGGACACACCCTGGCACAGGCCTAGAATCTGTCGTAGGGCTGCAGACGTCACAGGGCCAACATCTGGCTATGGCTCACCTGTTATAGAGGAGGTTTTGGCAACTGTTGGTGCCACAGCTGAGAGGTAGCAGAGAAGAAGCCACCAGGGAGCAGTATGGCACGAGAGAATAATGAATGCTGTCCCTTTAAGACCAAGGGGACTGATTGGGGAGGGCGGAGGGCGGGCGACAGGGAGGATACACATGTAAGGTCACAGCTGTGTGGGGTTGTATTGGTGGGGGAGGGAGATTTGGGGGGGGGGTCACAGAGCACTAGGGTGACGCAGTGACTCTGTCCAGCCTGAACTGAGAGAGGGAGGCCCAGGGACGGCGCTGGCTGGTACATGGAGCAAGATGTGGCCCCAGGCACTGCAGCATGCCGTACAAGGAGCCAGCATTAATATTACAGAGCTGTGACATATTTAAACAACATGCACAATAACAGTCTCCTGCACACTCAGCTTTGTACAACATTCACAGTCAGTTGGCAAGTTGAGAACCTTTAGTTTCTGATGTAAGTACAGTGTATATACATCTAGGCTAATGCCTATCTGGTAAACCCTGTTCTCATGCTGTGTAAAGTGTTAGTAATCATGTACAGTTTTTTTTTTAAACTGAAGGATGTGACTATGTGTTTCTAAGCAAGTTTGAAGTTTGAGAGGCTGTAGTTTTATAGGCTTCAGTGTGGACAGCAATCCCTGTAGCTTGATGGCAGCCTTTTCGGCATAAACAACAGAATTTAGATTAGTCACTGACTCTAAGGAGGACCTGTAGGGTTTGACATCAGCACTCTAGTGTTCCAGCATTCTCCTCTTGTACAGTCCCACAAACCCCCAGAAGCCTTTGCTGTGGTTTGTCTTTACAGCTCCACTAGGCTTAGTAATATATTTTTTTGTTGTACTGTGTGTTTAATATTTAGGGGAGTAAATTAATCTAGTCTTCTGTGCCTTTTTCCACACCCTCTATCCTTGTTGTCCCAGACTGACACCCCTCCCTTGTTACCATGGTGCTATGGTTTGAGACCACACCTGCACCCTCCTACAACTCAGCTTCCCGCCCACCCGTCCTCCATCTGAGAGAAACAGAAACACAGTATAAATGGTACTATGCTTAACAGTGTTAAGGTCAGTGCAAACACTTGTACACTCATAACTTGGCACAAGCATGTGTCCCCTTGCCATCATGATCCCTGCAGAGTGGGAGGAGCCTTAAGTTGAGTATGAAAGTTCCTGAGGTTGTGTTTGGAACTGATTGGTGTCTGTCCACTGTTCCCCTCTTGTGCCACATTAACACCCTCCCCCACTGGCACGAAGAAGGATAGCATTGTTGCCCCCCCCCCCCCAAGCGAGTCTCCTGTCTTTTGATTCTCACTGCCTATGAACCACCCCACTGAAAAATGAAGGGAGGAGCAATGGGCTGGGCTGCACTCTGGAATTTGCGCAAAGGTTTGACGTGTGTACTCAGTGGGGGTGGGGGGCTCAGAATGGGAGGTGGGTCCACAGTTGGATGTACTTGGCGTGAAGGCTGCAGCCTGGTCCTTCTTATGTTGGGAGCCATCGCACATCTCCTACCCTGTGTCCCCCCCCAGCTAACTCTGCTGGCGTCTAACCTTCCCTCTACAGGGGTCCACATGGGGCCTGAGCAGACTGCTGGAGGTGCAGTCATGAATCTCAAGTTACGTGGTTGTGCAACTTGCACTGAGTATGGCCTTGGCCCCTGCGCTAGAACGGTCTACTAACATAAGACAGTTCAGCCCCCTGTGTGTCTTACCAAGAAAAATTTTGGACACTGACATGGCAGGAGTTTGGACTTTTGTTTTAAAGTCTGTTGCAGGATGAACCACTTTATAAAAACAAGCTTGCTTCCTAAAGAAGTACTTTGCATATGTGTCCATGACTGAGTTTTGAGAATAAGACAAAAAGTGAATGGCTATAAGCATGGGCAAAATTTTCAGCTTTTGGAACCTTTTTGTTCTTTATGACTTCAAAGTATATTTGGAGATAACAATACACATCCTGAAGTTGAAGTATTTGTAACATGTTGACTTAAAGTAAACAATATGAGATACAAACAGTGTTATTGTCCCAACATTATGGTGTGAAACTACTCTCTTGTGGATCAAATTCCATTTCATACAAGACTTAATCAGTCTGGTTGCTTGTGCTGTAGAGTCCAGTAAAGTGGCAGTGACAGCCATTCACATTTGAACTACTCTGGAAAACAGGGTCACCTACTTTGTTTAGCTGTTTTGTTTTGTTCATCTAGCATAACAAAGACAGTCTTTTTTAACAAGGAAGATCCATTCATTTCAAGTCATTAGCATCCTTATCTTTTGTTACTAGATCATTTTAGGTGTGTTTTGTGAATATTTTGTGAGTGGGTTGTGTTTCTAATAAAGTTCACAAAGGTCTGGCAGTCATTGAAGGAATTTAGCTGTGGTATGTCATGCATAAAGTTTCTCCTCTGTTTTTAAAAACACAATCTTGGCTATGCATTCTGTTAGCCTGATACATTTTTATTGTAAACTACTAATGCTTGTTGTTATACTCAAAGTATAAGTTTTGTTTAAAAAAACTTCCATTTCGGATAACCAGCTGTTTCTAGACACAGCTGAGAATACCCAGGATCCTGCAGTGCTTGCTCTGCAAAAGTCGACCTGTGGCGATTAGAATTTTAGTTTTAACTGTTAAATAAGAGACTATTCGGAGCTATCAGTAAAGTGGAGCGGTGTTGTGCAGTGCAGCAGCCAGTGGTCTCGGCTGCAGAGTTGTTATAGTGAATGGTGGGAGCAGTGAGGGGGTGGGGACAGAGGTCAGGAAATAAGTACTGAAGGACAGGATGAGTGTTTTGACATTAAAAGACGCAGATCTGGAGATCCAGAAAGCTATGCATTGATTGGATTCTTCAGAATTTCATTACTCTGCTTTTCTGAGGAGCAGATAAGGGACATCATAAACTGCATGCTAATCGAAGCACTCGAATAGGCCAGACTTTGGTGGAATGGAAAAAGCCATTTTTGGAAAAACTAACATGAAAAAGCTAAATCTCTGGAAGAGGACATCTGTGTGTCTCTAGACACTCTGGACAGAACAGCTCAACTCTGTTTCTCAAAGAGAAGTTTGATAGATACTGTATGGAAAATAAGTACTTGGTCTCCTGTCTCTCGTGGGACTTCAGAGGCTCTCTTCTTCCAGCCTCAGGAGTCGACACTACGTGTGCTGCTTGATGCTGGTATTGATTTTATCACCTGAGCCATCATGGAGTCTCTTGGGGGACGTGCAGGAACTATAGTGGTGGGGCTGTACTTGGGTCTCCTTAGTGGTCATGCTCCATCCTTGTGCCCGCAGATAGTGGGAGGGAGGGCCATGACCCAAATTGTGGCTCAGAGGACACTGGGCGCTCTCCCCTAATCCCTCCCATGTCCACCCTCCCCCTAAAGCCCCCACTTTAATAAGACCCTCCCCCACTCCTAGCTTCCTGCAGGGTGGGTTGGGGGGGCTGGGTCACACCCATCCCACCCTCTTATATTCCTGGAACTCCCCCCAGCATGAGGTCTCTGAAGGCCCTGCAGAGCAATTGCACACACCCTCTCTCCCCAGCCTGGCTGCCCCCAGAAAGGAGTAGCCCTTTAGTGTGCTGGCTGTTTTATTTGGGGGGCCATACCCATGAGAAAGATGGGCTGAGTTCTGTTGGCACTCTGCAAACCATAAAACTTCTGTGGTAGTTGTTTCAACTTTCTGCTTGGCTGTCTGTATTGTCTTTTTGCCTGTTGTCTGTAGTGTATGCTCAGTTTCTATGGAGAATGTTACTTGCAGTGTAACGCTGATGTGTTGCAGAAGTAGTGTCCGAGTCTGCAAAGATGATGATAGGAAGGGGAACTTGAGAAGGCTGACGTGGGGGATGGGGCAGGCCACACCCAGCCTGATTAGTGTAGCCACACCTCAGTGTGGAATCTGCTGTAGCAGGGTCACACAATGATCCTCCTCCTTTTGCTAAACATTACCACACTGCTGCTCTGGCTTGGGATTTGGTGCTGAAGCTCATAGTGCCTCCGTGCTCTTGTCATGCTAAAGGACAGGGTGTGACACTCGTTGCTATAGAAAGGTTGGCTGAGTACTCCCTCCTTCTCACCCTCCCTCTCTCCCTTGTTCTAACACTCTTCTTTCCCTGAGTCACAGTCTGTGGGATTAGGCTCTTTGGCTTCTTGGGGCATGTGAGCCTTAATTTCTTCAAAAACCAATCTTGTTTTTTCCTTCAATTAACTTAATCTCTTCCTGAAAGGGTTAACTTACTTGTATGACCTCTTTAACTAGCTGTGCTCTCACTCATTGCTCGGTCATCTCTTTTCTCGGAATCTTTCTTCTCCTGTGATGTTCACTGTCCTCACACTTGTTTTGAATTAACACCTTGCCTGGCCCTCTCTCTGTCCAGCAGTCTTTGTGTTGAACTCCATTTCCTTCCCTCACTGCTTTGTTTTTTTCTCTGCAGTTTTCTCATGTCTTCTCTCTCTGTGTCTCTTTCCATCCCAGTGCGAAGTGAGTCTTAAGAACACCAGTGCCTCCAGCTCGGACTCAAAGGGAGAAATGCCATCAGTCCACATCAAAACGGAGCCAGAAGAGGCAGAGTGCTCGGTGAGTGAGCAAGGATGGGGCGTGCACTTTGAGAGGTGGTAGGGTGAAGTTGGTGCTTGTACAGTTTGACCCCCCTGAGGGTGGGAATCGTTTGATGTTGAAACTTGCTGTCTGGGAAGAAAGCCTGGAGAAATGGCTGGTTCCCCAAGGCTCTCCATCAGCCCTGTCTTCAGTAGGGCTTTGTGTAGGTGGAGGGAGAAGCACAGAGAGACCAGAGCTGAGGCTTGGGTTGACAGACGTGGGGGATGGGGGGTGTGGTTACTCTTGAACATCATAAGGCACAGGACATCCTCCATTTGAGTGGCAGCCTTCCTTGAAAGCTCCTGCTATATCCACCAGCCGTCAAGTCACCTTGTTCAGGGAATCTTCTGAAACTGTTTCAGCTTGTGTTTCTCTGCCAAATATCTCTATCTTTCCTTTCCTGTCCTTCGCTTTCTTTCCAAGTCTCGCCCAGGCCCTGATAGAACATATCGAGGGAGGCTTCCGTTCTGTGGTAGCCATAGCAACCGGGCTCTGGCGGGAGCTGGGAAGGCTGTGATGTAGCCTTCCCAAACCACTCCCTGCAGCCCTCCACCATCATTACACCCTTTTGCAGAGCGTACTTTGGGCTGCTGTTTCAGTGTGAGACCATGTACCTGTACGGATTGTATATACACACGTGCAGACACACGTACCATGCATGAGTGCAGGCAGGAACACGCATGTGTGCTCACAGACACGGAGTTTTTCCTCAAGCTAACAGAAGCATTCATGCACAAAGGAGAGCTCCACCCCCATGCAAACACACACAATTTCTGCCTTTATTCTGTCCAGCACATGTAGTACTAGAACATTTAGAAGTACATGTCCACTGTTGCCCTGCTAACATAGGGTGGAGGTGCCTGGACACACAGAAGCTGTAGCATTCGTTCACTCTCTCGCCCTACTTTTCCAATAGAGGAGTGAGTAGTATTACATCATGCTTGAATGAAAGTCTCAGAAAAAATGGGTGAAACCATCTAACTGCCTGTATTCTAACCATGATCAAAAAGCCTCTTAATCCTAGCTTTTCATCATTTGCGTTCATGAACATCACCCTTATATTCTATAGTCATGCTTGATATCCTACTAGGCGGCTGCACGAGTGACAGAAATAATGGCAGAAGTAGTGAGCGAGAGAGAGAGAGCATGATGATCTTGGTGCCCCTGTACAGAGGAAGTGGTGTAGGTCTGCATGCAGCAGTGTGTGACGTATGCAAGTGGAAGAGCAGGTTCATTTAGTACAGGAGGGTAGTTAGGGCATGAGTGTCCGTGTCAATCATCCATCAGGACTGGCCTCCACTCCCAGCTCCTGACCCCACCCTTGCCCAGCACCCATATCTCTCACAGCTGTTGTTCCTTCCCCACCAACTCCTCCCTCTTCTATCGTCCATATTGCTCTCTTGTCACGCCCTGCCTTGGGTGCACAATGTGTCTGGCCACTTGCATGCTCATCCACTGTAGAGTGGCCCAGGGTGATGCGAGTGACAAAAGGGCATTGCTGTCCATGTGCTGCAAATTTGCAGGCAGCACAAATACTAGCTTTTTTTCATTTTACTTGAAAATAGCTTTGACCTGTCACAAGTCTCTTCTCCTGGGTAATGGACAGAGGCTGTACTTCACTGCTAGCAGCTGTAGTAATGAGTGGTGACCAATGAGCATGAGATGAAAAGAAAATGAGAGTTACCAAGTGAGGACATTTAAGGAACTTTGTTCTGCTTTTCTTTAGGGCTCCATTTTGATAATTTTGGTGATAAAACCATTGTACCTACTGAAACATTTTTAATGCTGTTTCCATAAGATCATGCAGGTGGCAGTTCTCCAGCAAAAGACTGCTGGTTTGTGCCCCAAGAGGGCCTGCAGCTGCCATGCAGGATTTGGGCTCAGCATCTAGGTAGACTGCCATTACTAGTGGACTGCTGACACATTCTGCCTTCTGTTCCTTCTCACTGCGGGTGGAGGACACCACCCACTCCAGTGGAATGAAGCTGGGCCCTTTTCACATTACCACTGCTCGATGACACATTTATTGTTTTTGTGAATGTTTAGATTACTGTGCTTTATGTCCATGGCCACTTTTGGGGAATTTGAAAAGAAGGAGAGAAAACTGTTAGGTGTCTTGAGAGAGTGGAGTTAACGGGTGGTGTGGTGGACATGGGAAGATGGAGCAGGTGGGGGTGGGCATAAGGGGAAGAGGTAAAGAAATGAGTCAGCTGATACCTTCTAGTTTCCATGGCAACTGGAGGCCTTTCCCACCCACTCGCTCCTTTTCTGTCCCCCCCACCCCATCCCCCTCCCTGATTTTTTCTTTCTCTGTTGTTATCTCTAACCTCCATCTCTTTCCCACTTTCTTTGTCTTCTGCAGAAATTTAGTGATCTGATGCTAAAATTTTCTTTGATGGTTGAGCACAAAGCAGGTACCCACTGTACCCTGCCTGTTGTTTAGCTTGTCTGTCAGCCTGTCTCTCTTGTTTTCCAACCGGAACTTTTCCTGTATATGTGAAAAGGTTCCCATGGCACCAAGTGTTCTGCAGCTTCTGTGTTCTTGTGATTTTTTTTTTTTTGTGTTTATACCATACCATAACAGGTAACCTCTATAGTCTCACATAAATATACAGCAAAGCTGCAGCGCGCCAAGATGAGGAGCGCCCTCTGCTGTCTCTCCTGTGTGTCTCAAGGATTGCGACGTTGGCAGCCTCAGTTCTGTTTTGCGCTGGGCAGTCTGGGTTCACCTGGACCCTGGCCAGGGCCTGGCCTGGTACTCCTCATTTCCGAGGGCCCCTGTCAAGCTGGCCATTGTTCCTCTGTTTGTGAGGCTTGAAAGCGCATGAGTAGGCAGCACCTTGTGGGGGCATGGACCTGATGTCCCCCAGTTGGGTGTCATATTGATTCTCACATCATTTTTCTCCCCTTTTCACTCTCTCTTTCCCAGAAGGCAGAGGGCTGCGAAGACTCACCATCATCCATAGAGTTGAAGTCCAAAGGCGCCTCTCCCCCGCCCCTCTGTACAGCCAAACCAACAGCCCCTGAAATCCTCTCCATTGACCAGACAGAACCAGTTGACCTATCCCTCAATAAGCCCCGCCCCAGCCTCCCAGTCACGTCAGCATCCAGCACCTCCAGTGGTCCTGCCCCGACAGTGTCAACCACACCCATCCCAGCAGTCCTGTCCCCTGGCTCCATCTTGGCATCAACCCAGGGTGTCGGTGGGCAGCAGATCCTACATGTCATCCACACCATCCCATCTGTTAACATGCCTAGTAAGATGGGCCAGCTGCAGACCATTCCTGTGGTAGTCCAATCTCTGCCTGTGGTGTATACAACCATGCCCACTGATGGTGTGGCGACCGCTGCCATTACAGTGCCCCTCATTGGGAGTGATGGACGCTCAGAGGGATCAGGTAAGCTGCAGAGTTCCAAAGTAATGATATTAAAGCATCAACTGCTCATTTCATAACCAACCTCAAATATTATTTTAATTGTCAAAGAACTGGTAAAATGTATAATTCTGTTACTTTCAATATTTCAAAAGTAAATATTAGTAAAAGGTAATCCTGGCAAATTTTTGATATTTGAAATTCTGATGTAACTAAACTGCCATGATTCTGAAATTTTGGGGTTACCTGGGGATATGAAGTCCAAGAAGCCTTCCGATATAGATTTCCTCTTAATGTCACTGGGTGTTATAACTAAAACCTGATTACAATTCAAATGGACCACACTGCTAAATATCTGGGGGGGGGAGTTAAGTAGGGAAATCTTCAAATGGCACAAAGGGCTTGACAGACCTGAAATCTGAAACTGACATCTTCCATCATTCACACACTTGTGGTGTGACCTGAGCTCTTACAAGTAAATACCAATTTTGTAATGCATCAGAAAAAGTACTTATGGTGCATGAATGTTTTCCTGTTTGACCTATACTTTGGCCTTGCTCTTCATTGATGAATTATTTGCTTGTCTATTTTCACATTTTAAAATTCTTGGGTCAAATGCATGCTTTTAGAGCGATGTTTCACAGTTGAAGGCAGCTTTCTTGTTCAGGGTTGTTAAAAAAGAGGTGGGTCATTCGGACACTGGATGTCGTGGGGAGTGTGGGTAGGTTGCAGGATGCTATAAACAACACTGGACAGTAACCCTGCCAAAACTCTCCTCCAAATTCTTGCAGTGGATAAACTTTAAAGTCTAGATCAATTTAGTCATCTTTCTAGCTGATGTTAAAGGGAAATTCAAGCACAAATCATTAAAGTTTGCTGTGCATTTTGTTTTCTGTGGTACCACTAAGTACATTTAGATTAGCATACCTTATTTTGTTTGCCAGATGTTTTGTGTCAGACTAACAGAATTCCCTGGTTTCTCCCCAACCCCTGCCCTGACCCCTCGACCTCAGTACGCATCAAGCCTGGGTCAGCATCCCCAGTAGAGTTCCACAGCGACAGTGACGCAGAGAGTGGAACAGAGTCAGGTTCAGCCTCCTTCAGCACACAGGGCCTGGACACTGGGTAAGTTGAGAGAGCAGCTCCTCCCTGGGCCTCCCACCCCCCCCTCCAGCACAGCCCTGCACGTCACTGCTGTGTTAATGCTACGCTCTTACATAATGCTCTTCTGAATGTGCACTGGAGATGTAACTGGGGCCACTTCATTGTTTCTAAGACCAGGGTGCATGTGCTATTACTGTGTGTGTGTGTGTGTGTGTGTGTGTGTGTGTGTGTGTGTGTTGCTGGGCAGGGTTGTGTGTTAACTGGGTGTAAACAAGGTTACGTAATGCAGTTGCACTCACACCTCCCTTAAGAGAGGGAGGGTGGGGAGAGGCTAGAGAGGGTGCATAGGATGGAACAGTAAAAACCTCTTGCTGGTACAGTGTGTTTGAGCAAATGGAGTGTATGGAGTGAAGGGATACAAGGGATGGGAGTGAACCAGTTGGCAGGCAAGCAGGGAGGGGAGAGATGGCTGGGAGGAAGGGAGGGTGAGAGGAAGGAAGGGGGGTGGGTGGATGGGTGGGTGGGTGGAGATCCGTGGAGAGAAAACAAGAGGGGGATAGAGGGAGGGGGGAGCAGGAGAGATCAGCATTGCTCTGGAAGCTGTCCAGCTGTGTGGAATTCAAGCAAGTGTGTGTGTTTGTGTGTGTGTACACACACACACACACACACTCACTCACTCACTCACTCACTTGCGCCCTCTGGTGACAGTTTGGTGGCATCATAACCTATAAAAAAGGACAGGAAATGTCATCTCCGAAAAGGAGCGCGATTTTAATTGAACTTAACAGTAGTTGTAAACAATAAATTCAGTTGGGAAGAGGACCTTGGCTTTAGTCTTTAAAGACAGTCATTCCAGTCATAGAAAAAAAATAATATCTCAGTTAATGCTCAGAATGCCTTGCTACAAAGCCCTAACTAGAATAGTAGTAAATATGGTCATTATAACATTCCTTATCAGATAGGTGAAAATACAAATACATTAGAATGGAATAATAAAAAACTTAAATGAAATCTCATCTGAAGTGCATAAATAATTATCACAAGCAGACAACATTTGATCATTAGAAAGATTTAAAAAAAAAACAAACATGCAATGCACTTGTAAAATGGGTTGCCAGACTGTGTTACTGGTCACATGTGGGAAAGAAGTGTGTGTGTGTGAGTGAGAGAGCTCGTGTCTGCACAGTGCCATCGGCAGCACAGAGAGTGTGTGCCAAGAATGAACATCTAGCACTTGGTGCAATGGATGTGCCAGACTTCAGGGTGGCAGAAGCGCTAAATGAGGTTGTGTTAAGTGGGCTATTACTGTACATTAACTGGTAAATTCAAACTGGTAATCCATTCACTTAACGAGTTCCTGACAAGAGTCTTGTAAGGAACATTAACTGCAGTCCACTTCACCATATATCATTTTTAGGTCCATAACTTGCAAAAAATGTTTGATTTTGTGTAATATTACAAATGACATTAATATTAAGGTAAAATTTCTTTGAAGTTGTGAAGACAGTTGGGTTCCTTGATAGGTCATATGACCCTGCCATCCAGCACTGACTTGCAGATACCTCTCTCAAGTGCTGTCAGGCTGACATTGCTACATGTCTGCTGAGCGTGTTAGTAGTGATTTCCCATGATGAAAACGTGGCACTTAAATGTCCGAGAAAACAAAATTTAGCGTATTCTGTAATTATTCCTGGGTGGCTCCAAGGTCCCAGATCCAAACCTGGCATTGTTTGTGGAGTTTGCTGGCTTCCTCGAAGTCTGCCTGCACCACTTGTCTTTGGATACTTCTGTTTCCTCCAGTAGTCTGAAACTATTGACTTCTCTAAACCACTTCTGGGTATGTATGGAGCTGTGTACCCTTTGATGGACTGTCTTGTCCCAGGGTTTTTGCCCAGTGAACTGCTGAATAACTGCAGTGCAAGTACAGTTGACCTGATGTAATTAGAGCTGTTCCAAATGTCCATAATTCTGTGACAGGTTAAGGTGACTTTTGGTATGGCAATGACTTGTTTTCCTCATTCTCATACAGCATACACACTTTTTTTAAACAAGGAGAATCATGTCTAGCTCCAAAATCAGCCATTAGCAATTGTATTTAAAGGGACTGTAAAAATAAATAAAATTTATTCAAAAGTTCACATAGTTTAACATTGGTCTCTTTTCCTTCATCAGAAGTGTTTAATGCAATGAATCATTGGCTTTATGGATATTTGGTATGGTGTTTTGGTATTTTTACAGGTAGCTAGGCAGCTAGGTATATGCTGGGTGTCTCAAGGCACCAGTTTCAAGGCGTGAAGGCACTAAAGAAGTACCTACAGTTTGGCAGCAAGCTTGCCAAGTTGCCATTCCCTGTAAACTTTAAATAGATTGAAATAGATAAAACTTTTTTACTGGGGTGGCATGGTGGCTCAGCGAGCAGTGCTGCTGCCTCACAACACCTGGGCTGCTTGGCCGTGAATTTAAGTCTAGCTCAATCTTTGTGCAGGTTGCATGTTCTCCCCATGTCTTTGTGGATTTCCCCCAGGTTATCTGGTTTCCTCCCACAATCCAAAGATGTGTGATTCAGGTTAGCTAGTCACTCTAAATTGCCCATAGCATGTGTGTGTGTGTGTGGCCACCCTGCATTGTACTGTGTCTACATCAGGGGCAGTTTCATAGCCTTATGCCCAGTGATTCCAGGATAGATTCCAGACTGTAGCAACCCTGAGCAGGATGAAGTTAACAATAACATGGACTTTTCCCTTCTTTTTTTATACACAACAGAACATGTGTAATGTTGTGAAATGTAGCTGTAATATTACAGTATGGTTCTTCACCGGTAAGATCAGTGAATTTGGAGGCAATGATTATTTAAGAATATTTTGCTTTCATTAGATCAGTGGTTGAAGTTTAAAGATATATCATTTACAGTATGTATTTTTCTGTGTTGTGTGCAGTTGGTGCATAACTGCCTTGTAAAACATATGGATGTCAGAAAGCGCCTGTAGGAGGAAAGCCTTTCTGGGCCATGGCAGCCATGTTAAAGGGAACTGTAGAAGTCACTGAAGTCACATGACACAGTGATGCTCTACTTATTCTCCAGTTCAGTGGTGTTGCCCTTTGTGTTTAAAAAAAAAAAAAAAAAAAGGCTCCAGTGCCCCCTTGAGGATAAAGTTGTTAGTGGGGTCTCATTTAAATATATTTATGCACATCAAAAATAGATACAGAAACAGAAAAAGTCATTAGGAGGAAGAGAAAAGGGGTATTGGATGATGTGAAGCTTTTTATTTATTTTTAGGTTGCTAATGGAAAGGAATCTGGTAGTTGATAGAACAGCATGCATATTTTAGTTTGAGCACCTTTTTTTTTTTAAACCAGTATTAGCATATAGAATGCGATGAATCTGTAAGAGCCAGGGAAAACAAAAAATGGCAAGAGAAGAAAGGGCTGGGTGAAGAACAACTGGGGCTGTCAGAAACCAAATTAGGGTACTTGTGGAACCAACTGGAAAAGATGACACAGGACAGAGGCCTCTGGTGGAGTACTACTTGTAACCTAAACCCCTAGACCAGAAGTGAGGGGGAGACCTAACTAACTAACCAGGAGCTATGAGGATTTTTATGAGAAGAACAACAAAGGGCAGAGTCTCTGTAGTGGACGTTGAATAAAGCAACATTCTCTTTTCACCCTTCAGTTCAGGTGCTGACATGGACATTCCGGCGGATCCAGATTCACCAGACATGAAGAGAAGACGTGTTCACATGTGTGACTATGACGGTTGCAATAAGGTGTACACCAAGAGCTCCCACCTGAAGGCACACCGCAGGATACACACAGGTGGGCTCATCCCAGATCAGTATGAGGATCAGAGGCAGAGACATGTATGTGTTGCTTAATCTAGGAGACTGATCTGACCTTATCTCTTCATGATGCCACTAGAAAATATCAGCAAAAATAATTTAATGCCATATAAGCAATTAAAGTAGAGGTCTAAATATTATGTAACTAAATGGTTTACACATTGCCATATTTTTAATACTTCATTAAAATTCCCACAATGGCTCAGCTGTGTTTGTGTGGGCATCTCTGTGGTGTAGTCTCGAACTGTGTCCACCTTTAGGGTACACAGTTGTAATTGGTATCCAGTTCAGCTTTTAATGAACTTCACGGCTTGGTTGCAGATAGCTTTAGTGCTTGTTCTAACTGGCTGTGTACCTGTTCAGGAGAGAAACCCTACCACTGCACCTGGGAGGGCTGTACCTGGAGGTTTGCTCGCTCAGACGAGTTGACACGCCACTTCCGAAAGCATACGGGCATCAAACCTTTCCGCTGTACCGACTGCGACCGCAGCTTCTCGCGTTCTGACCACCTGGCGCTCCACCGAAGGCGTCATGTCATGATGTGAGACACACCCACCTCCAGAGGAGAGCGACTGCAACCGCAACCACCGCAACAACCATAATGACAGCAGCAAAAGAATTGCGGGGGGGACTTATAAGTTGCCCTGCTTCCATCTGCCCTCCCTTGTTTCATTTAGATCATTGGTCATATCTCGCCTGAGGACGCAGAAACAAGAAGGGAGTGCTTGGTCAGCAAGCAACCTGCAGCGTCCCCCTTTCCATGGCCTTTCCCACTACCCAGTTCACAGCTGCAAGATCACACAGGCTGAGGCCCAGGTGCCACTCAGGTGATATAAAAGGAAGGTGGGGCAAGGGACCTAAGATCTAGAGCCCAGAACCACCACTTGGTGCACCCCTTTGATAGACCTACTGAAGAGGAATCTTCCCCTTCTGTTTCTGTTATTCAGAAAGAGGTGCCTAAGACTCCTAAACAAAGCCTTTTGGTTTGCTAGACAGGAGAAGAGGGAGTGTTTGTCTTCTTCTTTGGGTTCTTTGAGGGAAGAAGGGGCAACAGAGAGGAATCCAGCACAGTCATTTGATTGTTTACTCAATGATTTCATTTTTAGGTATCCCCTGTCATAAGTTCTTTTGCTGTTCTGTATCTGTGTGAATGAGCTTACTCTAAAAGTGTGGTATGAGGTAAATTTTAAAGGTCCCCTCCTCTCCCCACCCAACCCCCATATCCTCTTATCCAGAACAACTACAGAGGAAGAAATTTTTTCTTTCTACCCCCCCCCCCCCTTTCCACTTTGTTCTGTCCATAAACACCACAAGCATACAAGACAGGGAGTTATAAAACTGTGAACTACTACTTTTTGTGTGTTCTTTGTATTGTCAATCAGAACTTAACATTTCCCTTAAGTTAGACCAGTCAAGCAGTATTCACATTGCTTAATGTTTTAATTAATGTTTTTAGTTCTTCTTTCTCTCTGAGGTTGGCTCCTAACTAATACTAATAATCTCCAAGATGACATACTAAATTAATGGCTTCACTATGGCTGTGAAAGAAATGTGAGATTATAAATGTTATCTGCAGGAAATGGGGAAGCTACACGTGTAACAGAAATGTTGTCTGAATTTTAATTTTTTTAAGTGTATGGGGTGAGAGCTGTTACTTTTGCCTCAATTTAAGCACCAGAAAATTATATGAATTGAATAGATTGGAAGGAATTGTTTGTACACCTGGAAGTCAAGTCCACTGAGAGAATAGTGGTGGAAGCTCAGTAGGTGTGTACAGGTAGATTGAACTACCTGTGTCCATGCCCAGCTGACCCCTGTGTAGTGAAAGAACCAGTCATACTTCTGCCTGCAGAGCCTTGCTTATGCAACACATGAAGACCTCACCCCCAAAGACAGTAAAAACTGAGGGTTATAATGCGTGTTGCTGTAGTCCCATGTGGTGTGTGTGGTGTGCAGTTCTTTTGGGCAGCCTCTCTGCATAGCCATTGTCCAGCTGAGGCCTGCATATGGAAATAAGACTGTGTGCAGATTTAAAATGCCTCATCAAAAAAAGCTCACCATTGTGCTGGAGTAAATTAAGGTCTTCGGCCCAGAGAACCTTTACAGTGGTCAGATGATCATATCCCTCTTGTGTAATCTGAAGTGTTACTAAGCACATTCTTTTTTAAAAAAGTATTTAATTGCAATTCTTTTGTAAACTGTTCAGACATTAGGACAATGAAAAATAATTGAAAATACAATAAGTGTATATAATGTATATAATCAGAAGTGCAGAATAATAATAACGGGTGGATTTCTATTTTTAACACTGACTAGACAATGTGAAATATCCTTTTTTCTTTCTTTTTGCTTTCTGGTTTCATGAAATGTGTTAATCTTTGGCTTTTTTTTAATTATCTGAGGATTTCCACGTGTGTCGTGCTCACTTGTGTTGCATGGAATGTACCATTTTTGTGAAGTGGCGCATGTGCAGAACGACAGCAAACCGGCAGTCAGGGACCGTAAGCATTGAGACCTCTGCGCAGTGGTATCCTCTTGAGGAGATGAGCACCTGTCTTGACCTGTGCAGTGCATTAGGAAACTCAACCACCCGTTGCGCACACACAACATTGTTCCATCTCTCTACCTACATCTCTTATGAATAGGCAGGCAGATGAGTCTGTTTTAACACAGTAGTGACTTTTTAACAGAAAGGAATGAGGAAATGCACACCTTGTGATCTTTGTGTGTATGTGTGTACACCCCTTGAGATGACCCAAGTCCCGTTGAGAAGCTTTGACTGACACACAGAACCACTCTCCTGTTTCAGTGTAGACCACCTAGCAGAGCTTCTATTCTTTGCCAATAAATGATTGTACTGATGCCAACAAGTTTTAAAGGGCCGGTAAGTGACTGTAGTTTATGTAGTATGTGCACGTGGACAGCTAGTTAAGAACTAACTGAAGAAATGGGCGCCTCCTGACGAGTGATGTAAACAACAGGGATTTTCTTTGGTGTGTCTGTGTACGCGTGTTGGTGTGTATGGGTGTATGCGTTTGTGCGTATGAGTGTGCACATGTGTGCTTCTACTCATCATATTCTAAATCTTTAAAAAAAATCATAGGTATTTTATATTGAATGCAGTAATTTATGGGCCAGTAATATAATACTCAGTGCAATGCAGTTATTGTTATAATACAAATAATATTTCTTTTGTATTTGTACAGAACAAATGTGTAAAGATCAGTGAGGAAAATCTGAGCTTTTTGATACTGTGAGAAATGGTGTGAAAAGTCAGTTTCCCTGTACAGTTGTGATTACCCTCTTCCCCTTTTTATAGAATAAAATGTTTTTGGTGCATCTTTGTGTGTGATCTTTTATGTGAAAACAATTATGACATTAACAATATGTGTAAATTTTAATTTTAACATTTTATTAATATGTCAGCCTCGTGGCACTAACAATTTACAAACATCACTGGGCTCAGTTAAACCCACATGTAGATTCAATCCCACTGAAAAATGTGGAGCTTTCTAACAGAATGTCACCGAGTGGAGTAAAGCAGCGTCCACACAGAAATCAGGTGAAAAATAAAGTGACACCTGGTCCCACCTTCTGACACCTTTGTGGCTGCTAACATGCAGCAAAGATGGTTTCAGGTGGGACAGGGTCTTGCTGGTTTCATTTCATAACATTAAAAGATTGTCAGTTCACTCTTGAAAAGCTGCAATATTCTCTAGTCATCCTCTGGGCCACAGGGAACCTGGACTGTTTAGTACTTTATGTCTGTGTGGCCAAGTTCACAAGCCCACAGTTTGGTGCAACTGCTGGAAGGCATAGAGCTCAGGCTCAGCTCAGCAAAGGCGAAAATGTGTACAAGCTGTAGACCTTGCTGAGCATCTGATCCTTTATCTTATTTAGGCAGACAGCAAAAGGAAGTTCCCAGCACAGCACACATTCTTGCTTAACAGAACCAGTCATTTTATTTTGTTTTTTTTACTCATAACAACAATGTTGAATAATTTCTTAAACAGGAAAGCCATATACTGTACATCTCCATGTTGTAGACTACCCCAAAATTAATTTCATATTATAAATAATTAAAATTTTCTGTTAACATGAACTCCTATAACTGTTCTGCTTCTAACTTTATTTATTTCTATTCTGTATTTCTCGAAATAAGTTTTACAATTTTAGCTCTACAGTACAGCACTGGAAGTCGCCATATGGCATAGTGGCCAGAAGAGGGAGCCATTTGCTAAGACAGCAGAGTTGCTACGATGAAACCAATATAAACGATAGTGTATGCGTCTAAAATAAAATCGTTTCACAAAAGCAAAAATTATATAAACCACACGGCTGATATTTTGTATATAAAATATATCAGGATATGCCCCCTTTTCAATGAGTACTTTATTACAAACCAAAACGTCTAGACATATAAGTTTTATCATTGTGTAATACGGCAACTCGGCCCCCATCACTTTGACAGAAGTCATGCCAGCAGTGAGCAGATTAGTAGCAATGCCATATGGGATCTGTGCTGACACAGGATTAGGCTGGTTTAGAGTGTGTCTTGTTTTGTCTACCCCCCCCCCCACACCACCACCACCACCACACACACATACATACACACACACGATAGAGCTACTACCTGTCTGCCTCTCTACTGAGTAAAGGATCATCATCTACCTTACTGGTTAAAAGGCACCGTCTCCCGGCTCCAGGTCTGGCAACAACACCACTTGCACTTCCTACAAAAACCCTCAACTTATACACAACTCACTGCTGGGCTCTCAATCTGCTCTGCTCTGTTACCAGCCAGGACATTCTCAAGAAAACTAATACAGTGAAAACAGAGACTCCACTCATGGAATCATTACTGTCATATCACTATTATCAACTGAGTTAGAGATGTCAGGAAAGCTGCAGAAAGGAAGGTGGAGGTATCAGTCACTGGATGACCATCATCACTAGAAGGAAGCCTGGTTTTGAAAGGGGTGTGAGGAACACAACAGTCCTGCACTGATCTGAGAGAAAATGCTGCAGTCTAAGGTGCCTTGTGCTTGTTTTCCTTCACATCTAGCTGATGTCCACTACTAGGTGGAGTAAGGCTGCTAACTTTTTTAGTGTTTATAGTTTTATTGCAAAAGAGTCCTGGCAGGGACTTTTACACAACAGGCTCCAGTCTTTATGGTGCTTACAAGCAGGAGAATGATTAACAGTAAGGATTAAATACACTGATTCAGAGAAACCCAGGAAAGGGGACATTCTCATACACCATAAATCGGAGTAATTCCACACAGTAGAAGATATAAAATGGCGCATTCTTGTACTATAAGGCTTTCAGGAAACTTTTCTTTAAAATATATTTGTTCAAACGGTTCTCTTCAGCTCTTGTTAAATACTTTATAGTTTTTTTTTTTTCAAAAACTACCAAACTGTGTTTAAAGGCTCCTTCATTACTGAATAATGACAGGACTCACCGACGTTTCAGGCGTTTTATAATATCATACAAGATTGTCTTGGTGCAAAACAGTAAGATTGTGATGGACCAAATATTCAGTTGTTTGCCACTTTCCAGTTTCCTTCAGTGAAAATACAAGAAATCAGTGACGTTCCGCTTTAAGACAAACGCTGTTCACAGCGAAAATACTGCATCGTGTAAGGAAATTTACTGTATATTGAGGTAATATTCCTTCGCAACCCATGTCTTTGTTCAGCATGTAATGTCATGCAGATTTCAGAAGATGTAAACAAAGCCACTCGATGTTCAGGTTTTAACACAAATAAAAGTCAATGAGGAGAAACAACCCCTTTTCGAGGACAAAGAAGGTTTAAGCGTTAAAATGCTTGAAAAACGAAGAAAATCCAGTCTTGCCTAAGTCTGCGTTGTTATTGAGGAGACTTGGCTAATCCGTGCTTTGCAGCGCAGGAATTAGGCAAGTTTTGACTGGACTTTCTGCTGCGGCTTTAGCAGCGCAGCAGCTGGTAGCTCCGGTTCCGCGTGAGGCCAGTTACGGGGATCCGCACTCGGAACATGTGCTTCGTTCTCATTCGGACTGTCGCAGTAGGTGACGTCACTGGTCAAAACCCGCCAAAACCAGACGCGGGAAAAGGACACGCAAGTTGTTACGCGCCGGCGGCCAGTCAGCGATGAAGCCCAAATAACTAAAACATTTACAGATTAAAAACCTTACATCTAACTAAATGTTTACGCTGGGTACCTTGTATTTGAAGTGGCGACGTTGATAGCTCGGTTTAAATAATAAAAGACAAGGACGAAGGAAAATATGGTGGAAAATGTAAGAACCACTGCAGCTCTGTCGCAAAAACGCTGACTTCCCTTCAGAAAACGCCATCACGTTTGGACGAAAAGCAGAAAATGCGACCAACAGGCCGCTGATAAGTAAGACTACGACAAAATACACTAAAGAGAATCGACTTATTTCGTAAAATATTTTTATACTGTAGCCGGGGATTCGGATACTACACTAAACGTTGCACGTATTTAGGTAGTGAAGAATTTACCATGTGCAAAACTGAGTAGACTATATTTTCATCATGGTTCTGTCACAAAAATGTAAAATATGTGACAAATTAAATGGAGGAACACACCTTCACGTGACATGAGATTGAATTAATTTTATATAATTCTAAGAGTTGTTTTCTCACCCTCACGTTTGATATCTAGTCACACACAGGGTAGCCCACCTAGCTGCCAGTGAAGTTATTAACTTGACCAACTGTTCAGTTCACTAGCCAGCTAAATTTTACGTTTCATTACTTGCAAAGCATATATCTACCTTTTCAATAACAGACTAATTTTAAACAAAATTAAGGAGTCTTGTCATTTCATTTTGTTGTGGCTAACAGACTTCATTGATAACAGACAGTTCATCTGGAGTTGTATTTATATTTTTTAGGATTTTAAACTCAACAGTGCAGCCTCAGCACCTGTGTGTGCTCTGGTTTTCTCCCACAGACTGGTTAACAGGTCACTCTAAATTGCCTGTAGTTGGAGGTCACCCTAGAGTGACTGGTACCCCATCCAGGGGTACTTTAGCCCAATGCCCAGTGGTTCCCAGAGAGGCTTTGGACTGCTGTGACCCTCACCAGGATAGAGCGATTAATGATTATGGATGGATGGATTGTTAAACTTTCCCACATAAATGACACAGTGAGTTCACTTCATCATATTTGAACCCTGTAATGGAGCCTGCAGATATATTATCATCTTTATTTTTTACATTTCTTACAGAGCTGTTTTTTAGTGATATTAGCTACAACTTTCCCTGGTGGCAATATTTGTCTGCTCAGAGTGACTAATCATTATATGGCCCAAAATAATGCCAGGCCCAAAGCATCTTCATTGGGCACTGATTGATTCATTAGAAAGTGACAAGTCTCCAGTGAGTTTTGGTTCATACTGAAGTGAAGCGGGGTGGAAGTGGGAACAAAATAGGTTAAAAAAATGTTAAATGAGACTTTGAGGGCTTCAAATAAAATGGTACTAAAATGAATGCAGAATACATAATAAATCAACCATTGTTTATATGTACACTCTCGCTATGGGTAGAATTTCAGGTTGCACCTCATGTCGGGTCACAAATGATGTGAGGAAGGGATCACTCTTCATAATGCAAGATAATCCACTGTTTAACTAGCAAAAATAAAGCATGACTACTCTTGGAGTGCTTATGTTCAAAAACAAAATGTCAGGAAAGTTCAAGTCATTGGAAAGACTTTGAAAGGTCTTTTTAACAATGTGTTTAATGTAAGTCACCTGGTCCAATGAATATTTAATGGACGTGAACAAGTCTACCTGTAGACCACTTTATAGCCCCAGTAATTATAAACTCCCCCTTTTGGGTTTTGTTGGATTTAATTGTAAGAGAATGAATTTATGAAGGAATTTTAATTTACATATATATAGTGTAATGTTGATGCCTGACAGCTCCTGAGCTATGAGTTCCAGTGTTGGTTTGAATCTGGCTTAGTCTATGTGCAGTTTGCATATGCAAGATGTGTTTCATGTGGACTGTGACTTTAAATTTCCCTTATTGTATGTGAGTGAATAAGTGTTTACTTTGTATTTGTTTTAACATCCATTTTCAACATTACCCCAAATATGCCTACCTAAAATGTTCAGTAGCAGTAACCTCTTGTCCAAGTTAAGGTCCGGAATCTATCCTGGAAGCACAGGGTGCGAGACAGAGGAACGTACACCATTCCATCACAGGGTGGCCACACACTCATTCACTCACATATTCAGATCCTTCAGGTAACAGTCACAACTTACCTGAAACGTGTCCTTGGTCTGTGGGAAGAACCCACACAGACACAAAAAGAAAATGCAAACTGAACAAAGCATGAGCTGGATTAAAACAGTCCAACTGCTATGAAGCAGTAGCACCAGCCACTGTGCCAGCTATTCTCCCTAAAATTTCTAACATTTGTCTAGTAATTATATTGACAACCTTTTATCCTGAAAAATCTTTTTTTTGCAATTATCTAAAAATATATTTGCCATTTTATTTTTAAACAAAATTTCTCCCATATTGTAAATTCTTTGTTCTGGACTTTGTTCTGTATGGCAATGACACCACCTTGTAGACATAATGGTAAATATAAAATTAAATACTTTCAAACAAAAGGCTATAATCCTCTTACTGACGTCACTTCTACGTCACTTCTAGAGTTTACCACATGCTGACAATGTAGTTCAGTTACTAATTAATAATGCCAAAGAAATATGAGTCACAGGAAGTATAACCTGATAACTCATTACATTAATCTTTAGAAAACTACATTTCACATTGGGAAATTGTGTCACTGTCACAAACCTTTGGAACTGCTTCACAATTAAGTTTGTAATATTTTTATTTCACTTTACAAAGAATGTTTGTGCCCGCAAATATAACAGTACAAAAAAGTTTCATACAATTTGAGCAGAACTGATTTGTTTTGCATAAACACATTATCAAATATGAAATTAACAATCTACCACCACTCAAAAACGAACAAAAAAAATCCCTTAATCGTAAACAAGTACTTTTTTGACAAAATATTTACAAATCCTCATTTTCTATGTACATTAGACTTGTGCCTGCAAAATATGAAGGATGATTTTAAAAAGTTATGTTTAGGTACAAAGAACTTTGGAAGAGAATGTGAGTGTATTTAGAATGAACATGTTTCAAGATGTGCCTGTGTGAATAACAACCATAATCAAGTAGTAAAAACCAGACCTTGTCCACAGGTTATGGAAAAGTTCTACTGCACTGTATTTATGGAATTTGTAGGTTTAGTTTTGAAATATCAAGGATATCATGTAATACATTTAATTGGACAGTGTTTAAAAATTCTATATCTACTAAATGGTCAGTGTCTTGCATTTCACAGTTAAGACTTATTATCGCAAATAATACAAATAAACTCTCTCAAGAGCCATGAAGAAACAGATGTTTTCAGGCTAGAAGTAGTACAAACATGATGGTTTTAGGATAAAAAACACATTATTAGCAAACTTCCTTTAGCCCAGACTTCAAACTTTTTCTGTAGAACAAAACAGAACATTTTAAGCCATGCCAAAGCACAATAGCCAACATATTTCCGACACGTACTAGGCTTGTCACTTTGTATAAAGTGATTGGCACAGTTAACATTAGAAAAAAAAGTGTATTTTTACAGTGTGTTTATCTATGTATATTGATATATTCTATATGGCAAGGAACTGGGTGGATAATTTCTTTTACAATGGGAAAGTCATCACTTCAATCCATGGTTACTGGGTGATCTCTTTAATTTGGGATTACTACAAAAAAATGTACTGAACAGTGGTTATGTTCTTGGAGAAGTGTTGATTCATAGGTGGAATCCATTTTTAAAAAGTAAAACAGACTATAAAAAATTGAACATTTTAAAGAGGATCATTTTTCCATAAAATTGTTGGCCTAATAGTTGTAGACATAAACCAAAAACATTATTCTAGCACCCAATTGGAAATTTATAATGTTCAGATTATTTGAGCTTTTTCATGACAACAAATTATTTAGATACAATAACATAACTATACTGTGCCATTACACCTTACAGTGAGAAAGTCAGTATTATAAAGTTAAGAACTGGATGTTTCAGCAAATTCCACACCCAATGGAATATCATTTCTTGAAAACTCGAGAGACACAAGGTAAATCTCATAAATAAATATATCTTAAATCTACCATGTTAGGCAACAAATATTCTTAGATAACAACCAAGTGACAAAATAAAATTCAAGAGCAATGTCAAATGACTACAATATAGTGCACTGATGGTTCAGATTGAAAAATTTTAAATGAAATTAGAAAAATAAACATGGGCAAAAAAAGGAAAGTCTCAAGATGATTCACTTAAAACATGTATGTTTAAAAAGAGAAAAAAGACAGGACGGTAAAAGTAGGTGGTTTTCCTATTGGCACACAAAATGCTCATTGAAAATACTAAAAGAAAGGTGGTGAAGCAGTGACCAATGACTAGTTAGTGACATTTGATCAAAAAAGGTCTGGTACCAGTTTAAAGACTAGTACCATGTATGTATAATGAAAAATAGCAAATTAATAGTACTGATAGCTGCTAAACATCATGAAGGAACTCTGAGGCAAAGATGAGATCCTCTTTGTTAATTCCCATTGGAGAACATTTCCAGGAAGAAAACAGAATAAACAATAAAATCACTGAAGTTACAGATTAAAAAACTGTAAAAAATTTGAAATCTTTACAGTAGAATAATAAAAACAGTCAAGTATAAGATGTAGTACATTCTTTGTATATTAAGGAACACATGCATACACAGAGACAAAAACTTATGTAAAATATTTACATATTCAGTTATGTATAGCATGTTGAAAGGTTTCCAGTCCCTGTATGGAGTATCCACGCTATTGATGTTGATATATTGGCAGCATGTTTGTTTGTAGAAACTTTTTGATCTTTGAGGGGAAAAAACAAGCAATTTATAAAAAAGTAAAAGATTATAAAATAAGTCAGTCAGCCCCACAAATGGAGTGTGGGCCTGGATAATGCCTGCTAGTTCTGGTGCCGCTTCATGTGCAGCGCCAGGTGATCAGAGCGTGAGAAGCAGCGGCTGCAGGCCACACACTTGAAGGGCTTGGCACCGGTGTGCTTGCGGTAGTGGCGGGTCAGCTCGTCTGAGCGGGCGAAACGCCAGTCGCAGCCCTCCCAGGTACAGCGGTACGGCTTTTCTCCTGTGCAAGACAGAAGATTGGTTATAAATATACCAGTGTATATGCCGATAAGTTCCCTTATATCGTAATTACTAAAATAGGGGTTATAAAGGAAATATGAAAAAAATATATAAATACATATAAAAAATATATATGTAAAAAATGCTAAAATCTGCCGTTTTCATTAAAGTGGACACAGATTCTGCTGTTAAAGCTTTTTTGTTTAGAAAATCTTCAAGTTTGCCAGTAGCAGTTGTGCTCAAACTTTTGACTCATAAGGAAGCTCTTCTCTGACTAAACTGTACTGATTACAACCCAGAAGAATGGGATTGATAACCAAGAATCGATGTCATTTCCTGCTTTCTCCAGTTACCAGAGTCACACCTGCACCCACACAAATGCCACTGAAGGAAGCTTTCTAAGTTCCTGGATCCATTATCCATGGTGTGCAAAGTTCACCCAGTCTATGCAACTGACAGAGCACAAGAGGGACTATGCAGCATGGAATTCTTAAGTGGCAGTTGTGGGCGGAGCTAAACGAGTATGTGCTTGCGGTTTGTTGAGTAATTCAATTCCTTTTCTTGTGTAAACACAAAGCAATTTCTATGGAGTTAAACAACCTGATAAGATCAGGACATGTGCAACATGTAACAATGTTCTAAAAATTCTTATCCTTTACCACATTTGCAGTAATACTTATACCTAAATGCTTACATACATGCACTTTGCAAAATAGTTCTTTTTTTCCTTAAGAGAATCAAGTTAGTAAGAGTTTTATAAAAGCCACACGAATTAATATGGCACCCACACCTTTGTTTACAGACATACATGACTGCTTTTAAGTTTGTGTGTGTGTGCGCACGTATTTTTATGTGTGTGTATTGTTTTTACAGTTTTACGTCCAACATAGTAGTATGGTATACTAATTCAAAGGAGGTGCTGTGTTCCTCTCAGCCGGAAAATTTGTGAGAAAAATTTGTGTGAGGAAATTTTTCTCACACACACACACACACACACACACAATCTATTGCAGTTTGGGTGGGACCAGCAAATACTGGCACCAGAATGTATGCTGAAAAAAAGTGGCATTAACAAGGAAGCCTGGCCACGTGTTGACCCTAAATATTTACATTCACTTTTCTCACTGAAGACTCTTCATAAGCTGCCAAAAACATGCAGTGCCAAATGACACAAAATGCTCCTTCAATCCATGTTGGGGAGAAGGATTCTGGCTAGCAAACCGTGTTTTCATTAAACATACATTAACTTTAGTGTTAAGTTCTGTGCGTTCCAAATCACTCATCGTTCACCAGAATGTCAGTCCAAAACCTGTTCCTCATGTAGAAATAATACATAACAAGATAACAAAGGCACAATGCTATATTTTATAACATGGGAATGTTTACAAGAGCCTTCAGTATCAGTCCAGCAATACGATATTAATATGATATCTGCCTTCATTAAACGCAACTTGCAACATCTGTGTTACAGTCAGGAAGTTACAACAGTGTTGTGAAGGGACAACAAGTTGTGACATTAACATCAATCCAAATTGAAGCAATGTGTCAGACTCAGCTGAGCTGCACCTCAAGGGCAAAAACAGAATGAACTATACAGCACAAACTAGGTATATAGCCTAAATCCAAGAAGGAGAGAGGTGAGACAAGACAGGTGGGAGGGTCCCAGGTGACCCTCACACAGTTCAGGTTTCACCTGCTAAGGTGATGTGTCAAATTACAGCATTCGCTTCTGCCATTCCCTGTACTCAACCCCTTTTTAGACCATCTCACAAAGCCCAACCCAGTGACCTTCCACCTGCTGAAACTGGAAGTTCATGTAACATTTTTTGTTCCTCAGATGTTGTTTTCTGTACTGGGTTTCAGAGGGTAGGCTACTTGAAAATGTGTTCCAAAGGGTACACTGCCTGAAAGTGAAAATGCATGAATGACACCAAACAAATAAAAACAAGCCCCCGTGGGTGAAAAGACGCACGTATATTCCAGAGAATTTACTCCAGGCTAACAGACACATGTGGCAAGGCCACTGGGATGCTGGAAAGCAGAGAGATATTGCCTTCCCATGGCCGGGTGGTTCTAACCCATGAAACTGATTTCCCTAGGAGAACTGACCCTGGGGTCAAAAGCATTGCCACCCTCGCACTTACTCTTATCATGCCATTTGCAAACAGCTCTGTCTGATAGTGTTGCTCTTAAACGAGCTTTTCATTCCCCTAAAGAGTTGACACAGGACCAGATGCCAGCATGGGGCTCTTAAGGAGCCACAGTGTCTGTACCAGGGGCCTGATCAGTCATCAACTCTGTATAGAACAGGAGCAAGGTGAGCTTCAGTTATAAATACACTCACTATTTCACTGTATATTTTTAAGTTCCACTTAAAAACAAAGTGCCTGGAACTGACTGCTCTCTGACAACAAAAAGTGCTGCATTACAGCCATTATTTTGCATTTAAGCATTTTTTAACACAGCCTCTTTGGTAGGTTGTCCATTTTATGGCCATCGCTGTGAAGTGCTAACTCAATGTGTGCAAACAGTTCAGACTCTCTAGATGCCCATAAAACCCTTAAAGTCCATGTCAGTCTCCTGGGACTTTACACAAGGGCAAGGACACTCTGTTTGTAAAGGGAGGGCAAGAGGATGACAGAGATAATGCAAAACTTATTAAAAATGTTCATAAGGCAAAACCACAAATGAAACAGACTTAGTCCATAAAACATGTTTTTGTAAGATTGGTGGACCAGTTTCACATACAGGGCACCTTATTACTAATTGGTGCTGTTTGCTTGAATAATATTTCAGCATCAAACTGCTTTTAAACCACATCTGTCATAACTGTAATAAGGAGACAAAGTTATGGAGTGATTTTATTGCTGGACATTGAATGCAAAATTGTGCTGTGACGTGAATTAAAACAAATAAAAGGCTCTTTCTCCTTTTATTTCAATACATTTTACAATTTCGTGTTGCTTTGATTAATACTATATTAAAATCCTTGTGAAGTTTAAAAAAAAAAAAAAACTTTCCATAGTCCAGTTTCTGTGTGCCATATAACAGTCACCAGCATAGATGGCATGAAAATATTGAAATATCATGTTTAACACATTTAGCCAAGAGTGGCCACATGCGATGCCGTGTTGACAGATGCAAACAGGTTCATACATCTTTAAAAGTGACTTGGGTTTCAAGCTTAGCACATGATTAGATTTTCTTGAAAATACCAAAATAAATAAAATTCCCTACACGTTTTCCCATTTTCAAGCCTACAGTTTTCTTCAATACTTTCTTCCGAAGACCCTGTGACATTCCAAGATTTCAGGACTAAACAGCCTATCTGCCAACAAGCACTCTTCTCACAGTACTGAAAAAACAGGCAGGAAAACCCTGACCAAGGAGTTAAGTGAGCGATCAAGAAATTAGTACAGAGTACAGTTACACCCTCCCAACACCAAAAGTTCCATCTCAGCTATCTTAACAAATGAAGACCCAGGCCTGAGTTAACAGAAGACCGAGAGCAACAGCTCAGCTGTGAGACAAAATACCACACCGAAAGAGGTTAAGAGCCGCAGTGGCTGTTGTAGAGGACAGACTGAGAAGGTGAGATCAGGTATGCCTTGATCCAAATAATTAGAATGTGTTTTAAAGCATTAGTAGATCATTTTCCAAAAAAACCTATTGCTAATGTTAAGGTAGGTGCTTATTTATACATTTGCAAGGGTATATAATTTTTCTCTTGAACACTGCATAATCTTTGTCACTGTGACTGGGGGCAAAAGACCCCTCTAGGTCAGCCAGGTCTCAGCAGTGTGCTTGGTGACACTGAGATCTGTGTACTTTCTGCTTGTTCCCTGGCTTGTGGCTTTAGTGTGGGCCAGCAGGAAGAACAGGTTTTTCACCTGACACTTCGCTTGCTCTGAGTCTCAGAAAACTGAGAAGGACTTTTGCAGGCATGCAAAAAAATAATAAAAAATAAAAAGAAGCAAATAGAGGGCAGATTAATTCCTGACTCCCCTTTCACTACCAGAAAAAGGCTCTTCTTTCCTCTGCTTTCATGTTTTCTTTCCTAGTTCTGGGCCTCTTCAGCCTCTGGCCATATCTGCATATCATAATCCTCGCATTCCATGCAGATGACTGAACTCTGGCTGTACACATTTCCAGTGAAACTTTATTGTGCACCGACATTCCATACTGGTTTTGCTTCCTAGCACTCTGATTACATGGCAGGCTGATGACAGCTTCAAACTCCTCCTTACCTGTGTGCGTCCTCTGATGTGCTTTTAGGTGGGAGCTTTTTGTGTAAACCTTAGTACACCCTATGGAAGAAGAATAAGAAATAAAACATTACCACACAAGATCTCAGGTTGCTGTACGTAAGTTCTGGAGGGAGTCAGACACTTAAGTCTGGTGCTGTGACTCACCTGGGAAGTCACAGTGGTGGATCCTTCTCTTTTCCAGCTCAGGGTTATTCCGTCGGTTGTATTTAGGTCCTGTGAGGACACCCTGGCCCATCAGCAGTGACTGGGGATGCATCTGAGCCATCTTGAGTCCTAGCCTGGCCTCATATGGTGGTGGAGGTGGCAGGAGGTTGATGGGCTCCACCTGGTTCTCAGGACTACCTGGCTGAGAGTTGGGAGGAGATGGAGGTAGACTGTGTGGCTGAGGAGATGGATAAAACTGCTCAGGCATGACGAAACCAGCTGCTCCGGTTGTCATAGTGACACTGTTGAGGTTGTGCATGCTTCTGCTGCCGTTGTTTCCAGCCTGGCTGCTGGATAAAGGCATTGTGAGGTCAGCACTGCTGACTGGTAGCTGGTAGATCTGGGGCTGTTGCGGGCCAATGTGGATGTCCTCAGATGCCACATCAGGCTTAATGTAAAGGCTGTTGACAGTCTGTGGCATGCTGAAGACAGACGTGAAATCGGGGAGGGTCTGGATGGAGCAAGGCACATCCACTCCAGGCTCTGTCTTGATTTGCTGGACTTGAGGCTTGGTGGAGCGATACAGACCTGTGCGTAGGTGGGTTGTGTTGGGCAGGATCAGGTTGATATTCACGCTGTATGGGGTAGGTTTTTCCTCAGAGAAGTACTCATCCACTACAGAAGCACTCTCTCGTCTGTACTTCTTGTCCATCATAACCGGGGTCACCTGCGGACCTGGTTGGTGCAGGTATTTCTCCATCTCTAACCGGGTCTGTTAGAGAAGAGACAGAGAGAAGGCGAGGCAGAAATAAAAATCAGGGCTCTTTGCACATTAAATTTCCAAAATTGCCAATAAGTTGATTCAGGAATTTCATTGCCAGATGGAATCAGTATGATATCATCGTAGAGGACAGAAAAGCTGCAAAAGACAATATAACTCATGTGGGCATCTTGGCTACTTTGGGCAGTACTTGGAATCGGTGGGTTAAATGGTAGTACCAGCCCTCCGAAATGTTCCCCTTCTCAAAGCAGAGCATTCCAGTGAGAACATAAAAAGTGAACAGCATAAATGACCTTCTTCTACTCCCATCTTAGATCCCATACATCAAACTATATCTACCAATAATTTAATTTCCATTTAATAAAGTGCAAGGAAATTCTTAATACTCAAGCCGCAGAGACTTACATATTTTCTGAGCAAACTGCCTTTACTCTCAACAAAACAAACCAATAAAACTGATTAGAGAAATTTGTTGTTGTTGCTCTGGGGCAGAATTTTAAATCTTGGCCATACCGGTTTCCAAAAAAACTCCACAGTAGGTTCACCTGTCGTGCTTCAAAAGTTCACACACATACTTTAGAACAAAACAGCCTGTACTGCATTTCAGGAGATAAACAGATTCCAGAGAAGTGTGCCAACCAAAGTTGGCTTGACCCATAACCAAAACAATGTTAAAAAGGTCTGCAAAGGAGAACCACTCTTACAAATACTGTGTAAAAATAGACTTTGGATCAGCTGCTGCTTGGCTGGACTATCAAGAAACATTAGCATGAAAAACTCACAAGTGACACAAAGCAAGAAACAAATGAAAGATTATATCTCACTGTGGTAGATGAAAACTAAATCTGAACTCCTGAAGGAGCTCTAGGCAGCTGCCTTGACAGTCTGGTTAAATCATTTTCTTTTTGATAATCATCTTATCAACCATCCACACAAAAGGATTCTGGATATGAAATATATGTACTTTGTCCAGTTTAATTTTCCATTTCATACTACAGACAGAGAGTTTGTAGCTAGTCCTCAGCTTATAACATATGTGACTTGCAACAAACTAGAGAGACGTTGGCCATCCCATTAACCAAATTCCTAAGATGTTACAGCTAAATGTCAGCACTATAAGGACAACCACTCCATCTACTGTATGATAATACTGTATCAGCTGGCTGTGAGAAAGTAAGGCACCAATACTTGTCATTAAACCAGTGTTTGGGTGTCAGTCAGCAATTACATTTAATTTCATAAAACATTATTTTTGCAGAAATTTTTCTTCCAAGTTAGTTTTATTTACAGTGCTTACGAAGACGTGTGCTCTGGTGGTATTGAAAAGAAAATAGATTCAGAAATGAAATTGAAAGAAATAGTGCAACATGAAAATTATAATAAAGTGCTGTGTATTATTTTAACATGACTAATATGTGATAAAATGAAAGCCTAACACTAAGTGAAAAAATACAGCAAAATCTCATTATAAAACAAAGCATTCGTGCATGTTATATATTCTTTATATTCTTACAGTTTGCACAATACAATACATAGTATTATATATTATTATTATTTATTATTATTATTTATTCATTCCTTCATTCATTCATTCATTCATTATTTAGCTGATGCTTTTTCTAGAAGCCACTTGCAATACTATGTTCGCATATATTTACGATGATTTGCCCATTTACACAGCTGAGCAATTTTTACTGTCAGTTCAAGGGAAATATCTTGGTCAGGGGCCTATAAATTGCTTCTTCATAAGAGACTGTATATGATATTGACAGAACAACAGGAGGAGATGCGCTATCCCCCCCTCTTCAAGCAAGCCTTTTGCATCCAATCCATCCGAATATGTTGAGAACCTTAATGGCTCAGAATCCCCAGCTGTGTCAAAGTCGTGTCGTACATCCCTCTCTGTCGTCCCGGTTTTGGAGTTATTGGATTTGGCCAGTGACAAAAACTACTGATGATTTGTCACCCAACTCTCTCACAGGCCCACGAATGAGCCCAATTCTGCCTTCACTTGTGAAACTTTCAAGAGTGAGGTACTTGAACTTGTTTACTTCCAGAAAACTTTTACTATGTACACAGTCTCAAAAAATACAGTTTAACTTGATGAACAAAGGCAAATTAGCCGCACAATTATACAGTGCTGGCACAATAGTGATGTTGGCAGGTCTGAAACACCCTCTATGCCCTGTTTCCTTATTTCACTGCCTTATGCTGGCCTGTAACTCTTTGTCTCCACTGTTATTGAGTGGAGCTGAACCTTGGCCCATTCTGGAGCAAGTTAATGATTTCAGCAGATTTACGACTTCTCTATAATGCAATATAAGAAGATAACTTAAGAGGGAAAATATATTCTCCGCAGTTCAGCTGACATTCAATACATACACAACCAGCTAATTATGAAACCTGACCCTCACCAGAACAGCTAGTTAGGGAATCTAGCAGTTAAGGACATGGAATTGGAACTTAAAGGTTACCACCTCAAGCCCAAATCCCCATTACTTCAATAAAAATACCAACATAATGGCTATATCATATACTATGAGGAGCTATAAATAATTGTGAGCTAATCTGCCCCTTCATAACAAATACAACGTATTTAATTAAACAATGCATACTGGTGACACATTAGGACACAGCTGAAAATTGTACAAACTTCATTGTAGTCACACTTGGTATCTGGAATGCCTGAGATGTCTTTAATGACAAAACAAAGGGTCTGGTCTCCAACCAGTGGCTCTCTTGTATCATACTTTGGAAAATACAGGCACGGAGATCAGACAATGAATCTATTTAAAAAAATTTTAAAAAGATGACCAATATAGTCCAGGTCTGTTACAGAGTCATAATAGCACAACTCATCTAAGGACCACAGACAGAGAAAACAAAACCTTTGAAACCAAGTGGATATTTTATGGTTTACGGGAAACAGATAAGAGTTGTTTGGACGCCTCATAATGTTTTCAGATTGTGCAAAAACTTAAGGAAACTTTACACTCATATCCTGTGTGACAGTGGGGGAGTGTAAATGACAGTTGATCACCTCTGGTCAGTAACCTTGGGGCTGAAATTGCCATATATTCAGAACAAATGACAGCAAACATCCAACTTCAAAGAAATACCAAGTATCCCAAGATGAGACAAAGCAAGTGGCTATAAGAGTTGCACTCAATATAATGGTTATGAAACAGCAAACTGTGCACACAAGAAGACAAGAATCGTTTACAAAAAAGTGCCCTGGGCAAAGACACTCCACACTGGTCACACTTTGCTAAAAAGGTGAACAATGGAAAAAAATCTTTCAAAACCAAAATTGTATAGTAATACACATCAAACAGAGGACAAGTCTCATCAGCAATAAGTTTCATGAGTCATATTTTATCACCAAAAGTAGCTTAAATCAGAGACCCTTGGACAACCCAACTGTGCCCAAGTTGCCATTGCATTGTTGGTGTAATGCAATGAGAAGCCAAAACCAATGGTTTCGTTTACACAATATTCCTCTCTCCAGATTTGGACAAGACTCGATCACATTACAACAGGTTTGTAATACTATTCAAAACAATGCTAAAAAAATCATTTAAATTGATAGATGGCCCCTCCTCTTTTACAGAGACATGTGCTCTTGCTTGGCACCTTTCCAGCCATTACTGTTAAATCTTTAGGTTAATCCATATGGTAATTTTGAATTCATAAAATTATAATTAATTATAATAAGACTTCAACTGCCATTTTCATGGGTGTGAGAAAACATGGGAGCTGCTTTCAACTGATAATTTACACAGATTAGCAGGATATCAATACAAATTGATAGGTTGCACGATTTTATGATCGTAACTGACAAAATTCGCAGCATATCACATAGGCTACAGCAATATCTGTATAGAATGCCCAAGTGGGGCCATAAAAATTACTGGCAGAATCGAATACCACTGCTTTCGCATAAAGCGTAAATGCTGATACAGACTAGGACAGAAGTCTAACCACATTTGATCTATTGAGATACTTGTATACATGTAGTTAGGGTATCAAATTTAAAGTGCTTTTTAACTCTGTTGCTTTCATTGGTAATAACATTGGATATAACTGAATAACCAATTCATAATTAAAAAAACAAAGGAACAACCTCTGGCCAAAAAGCAAATTTTCAAATGAAAAAACAATTCTAATAGTTGTGCTGTGAGAAATCAACAAACCAACAGAGGACCAAGAATGTGTGATATTAAATTTGATCAATACATATAAGTATTTCACATGGGGGCTGATGGAATCATGGGACAGTATTTTCTCACCATTTCACAAGTGATCAGTTATGGTGAACTGTGGATTTGCATGGCTGAGTCTGTACCAGCAGGTCTGACTGCATACTGATGTCACCACACAATTGCTCACGTTAAGTGAAAAGCGTACAAGAATCTGTCTTAAGGCCAACATCAAGCACAGCAAGAGAGGATAATAAGGCCTACTCCCTTTTGGAATCTGTGAGTAATTTGGATAATTACATAAAACAACATGTTCATGATTTCTGAAACTATGAAAAACTTCAGCACATTCTGTCACTTAAACATTTTGTTCATTGTCACGCCCAAGTTAATTCTTTAGATTGAAGTCCTTCAAGAAATCCATTCAGTTCTTAGTGATAAACAGCCTGCAAGGATTTGGAGTCCAACTGAAAACCAGTTTCACTACATTAGTGCACATTCCTGTACATACAAAAACATAAAAATAAACTAAAAACTACATGTGCTTTTCAGCTCTTACCAAGTTATTTTCACATTATTAACTGTGGACGTAACACAGGAAAAAAAGCAGTTTGAGTCATGTGAGACTGCCCCTTGACAAAATAATCAATAGATAATTTGTTATATTTATCATCGAAACATTTTGCATCATTTACAAATTAAATTGTTCAGTTCGTTTCGAGCAATAAGGTGCTAACAGTTTATTATACATCAGTAGGTATATGTGACCTCTGCTACATTTTGCAATAACAGTCACTCAAAAGTACCCAACTGATTATATTGCTAATGATTGTTTATGATTATTTAACTCTTGCTTCTCATGTAGCAAACAAGCTATGATTTATGAAAGGGGAATTTTCCCTAGATATCGAAAATGCATACTGTAGGTTGCTATCACAGTCAATATAATAAAAACAAGGGTAATACCATGTTTAGATAACAATATAATTACTATTGCACAACATTAATTTACAAATTATATCTGATATTTACTAATAGTCAGGCATTATTTTGTGATTACCAAAAGTGCTGTTATCATTTCAGAAGGAAAAAAAAATCTATCAGTTTAAAAAGCAAAACGTCTAAAGTAACGTGTTGGGGAAAAAAAGAGTTATAAAAATGAATATAATCGTACTGACCACGGAGTGATTGAACAAGCAAGTGTACAATAAAGTTGTGCCTAATCGGAAGTATCAGAATTACGAGAAGTATTTCAGAACATCTGAACAATTGCAGTCATAATGAATATGTGAATAGCCGTTAGCGCTATGGAAAACCAGAAATTTCCGCTCCGATTATGAAAAAACAGTGATAGAAATGATACCTTTATTACTATTTAATATTTATTATTCCAATACCAAGCTATGATCTCTTTATTTATGATCTTTCAATTGCATTAATAAAATAAACATCTATTTTAACGAGAACAAAAGCTGCATATACAAGTCTTCACTATTTAGTTAGAAAGCCTCAGTGGATCTACTCGTATTTTCCAGCCTGCACTCTTTTTTGTTCTGCCAAAACCTCTTTTTGCCTCCAACGGTTCGCATAAACATTACAACATATCTCGCTACATTTGAGGATAAAAGCATTGTCTGAAGTCAGGTACATTTCAGTTAAAGTGGGTAAAAATTCCCTCCAAGTTTGGCTTTACACCGAACATTATACTGTAAAATGATCCAAATCAAACTGCAGTTTAATATATAAAAGTTTTTTGAATGAATTCTGTAATCTTTAAACAAATTTATACAAGCTAGACATGATTGGCAATGTTTTTCAGCCACAGGGACACGCAGGGCGGGTGGGGGCTAAAGCGGTACGGCCCAGGACCCGGAGCCCCTCGTACCTGGGACAGCTCCAGGGGGTTTGCCGCGCCCCTCGCCTCCGGCTTCACCTCCTCAAAGACTGACGAGTCCTCGGCGGCCCCAGCGGACATCCGGACGGGCTTCAGCTGCGTGAACACGGCCCTCTCCTCCGAGGCGGGAACGCTCACGGACAGCCCGATGCTCGCCATCACCTGCTCTCGAAGCGGAATATAACTACAGAAACCGCAACTCGCTTTTGTTTCTCAGCGTTAAAATGGCGAAGGAGCTTTTGTGCGGCTTTTCTGCTGCTTTTCTGTTACAGCCTGTTGATAGTTCCCTCAAATCCAGGTGAGCTGTTCCTCCTGATGCCGCCCTCTGGCCGCCAGGTTGCTCTACCTGCAACCAAGTACGACGAGATCGGCGGGCTGCGCAATGATTGACAGGCCAGCCACCAAATCAGAGCCAAGGAATAAGATCCGACCCAATCACCTGTGCAAAAGATTGGCCCGACGTGGATCCCTCAAGAATGTCTTAACTTTCCGCTGGACTATTTCCAGGAAAGATAAAAAAACTTGTTTCATTATTGTTTGAATATAGATTAAAAATACAGGATGTTGAGGTTTAGTACAAACATGTACAGACACAAAAACACATGCCTATTTGGAATGGCAGAAAATAAATAATTTAATAGGAGTAAAAAACATGTTAATATATCCTGCTGAAAAGCAGAACAATTAAAAAAGTTTTAAGGTAAAGATTATGAGGGCTAAATATTGCTTGGATAATGCATCTACAGAAAGAGACATGCAGTTTTCTCTGCTTTTTGTACATATAGGTTAGATTAATTATATTTTAGATAGACGGAGCAGCTCAATTCAATAAAGTTGCTTAGTGATACAAAAATAGCCACCTTTAGATTACATGTGCAGGTCCTGAACTACCTTGTGACCTCCCCTTCCAGACTTTTGCATATTTTATTGTACACACTTATTGTATAACATGCCTTATTAGTTTGAATTCATAATTAACATACGCCTTTGTCTTAGGTCTTTTACAATGTTAGGGACACTACATTAAGCTACTTACAATGACCTACCCATAGATAAAGCATAGCAGTTTAGAGTCACCAGTTTCATCTGAAACACGTCATTGGACTGACAACATGCAAGCTCCATACAGACCAAGCCAGACTTGAACCTACCACCAGCATGTCACATACTTATAGTGTTAGACTTCTGCATATCAGCCCAGACCTCAGTAATGCAGATACACAACCAGATATTTTCCTGGAGCAATTCTGGTTAAGTAGGTGTCTTAAGGGTACAATAGCAGGGTCTCTCCAGGGGCTTGATCTGGCAAGTTTTTCAGCCACAAGTTCAGCTCCTTATGCTCTATATCACTTGCAGCCCTCTTTAAAATATGGCATCATTCAACTTGCAATATTGCCATACAAATGGACCAACGCATCATAGGGCACATATAGCTGAACCATATAGCTGGATTAAAAACAACACACTGACAATCAGCCTAGTTTTTCAAGTCTTAATGGATCTGTTCTCTGTGTCTTTTAGTTGATTGTATCTCTGCAGTTTAATGAAAGTGCTCTGAACCTGTATAAGAAAAGCTAAACTCAAAAAAGCAGTGAATACTCAGCAAAGCGAACAATGCCAAGATCAAGTAAGATGCTGTCAGTAGTAACTATTTAACTGCATTCTGGATCAAAAGGAAAGGAATGGAACCTGAGTTTCTAGTTTTTGTAAAATCATCTTCTTCTTGGTTTTCTTTATTCTGTCACTAAATTTCTTAAACAATTTATCTGCCTTTGTTGGAACCAGGAACAACCTGATGCCACTCATATTTGGTTTTTCTTGAATTGTTTCTCCCGACTGATTATTTCTTTCTGTCCATTATTAAAATGGACTTTTAAAAGAAGGTAAATGTTCCTTTTAAATCTGGAAAGGTCAAGATTTTCATGTCTTTTTGGACAACTGGAACCTTTATCTTAGTTCCTGGATCTCCTCCTATCCATTATGAATAACTACACAGACTGAGGCAGATTCTGAACAGACCCATATCCAAACTCACAGCTCAGGAGCTTTGAGGTGCCTGTGCTACCCGCTGCACCACTGTACCCCTTTTGTTTGTGCTTATGAGCACCTTGAAGGAGTCAGTGCCTCCAACGTGGGCAGACCTAAGCTGAAACTTGCACAGGTAGTTGAATTTAAGCTGAATTTAAGCCAGTCATTCATTTAGTAAAAGCATTTCTTACACTGTCCAAAAACAGCTGTAAGAGTTGCTCAGATGGATCTTTTCTCCTTTCCTGTGTACGCCCAGTATAGGCTGCATGCATTTCGCTCCTCACATGGAGCTACACAAAGCAATTTAAAAGCAACCTAGAAACCTAGTAGTTTCCAACAAGCCTGCACATGTGGCCGAGGCAATTGTCTAATTTGCTTGAGGCAAGAACATTATGTAAGTAATAAAGTAAAAAAACTGCCTACATCCTAAGCAAGTACATTACCTGTTTTTTGGAATAGCATTAAAAATACAGTTTTCAGCAACTCTTCAGCTTTAAATAATTGTTTGACAGCAAAACACAATTTAGATAAAATAAAAGGGCCTTGAAACATTTATTAATCTTTCAAAGTTCCTTTCCACACTCTACAGGGGCCTTTTGGGTTCTCTTTGCATCAGTTTTCCATGTTACACCTTTTTACTAACTTCTTTGCTTATTGTTTGGACAAAACTCCTTCAGCACATTCCTCACAACAAAATTTAATAATCTTACCTTTTCTTAAGCCTTTTCCACCTTAACTGAGCTTAGTGATATTCAATTTTCAGTCATACTGGTTCCTCTTCAGCTACAGGTTCTGGCACTTTTTCATTATTTCATTACAACTTTATACTGAAGCAAGTCAAGTTTGGTAACTTTCCTCTTTCCTCTTCAGTATGCAACCTCTCACAAGTCCCTTTTTCAACCATTAACTCTTCTTATTGGGTTATGTTGCATCTTACGCCTCTTCGTCTACTACCTAAAAATGTTTTATCACATTTTGACTTTCTTTAAAAAAATCTTTTTCTTGTCTTGCTCAGCCAAATTGTATGTTATCATTAGATCCACAGTCTCTGAAATCATGCTTCAAATGAATATAATCCTTGAATTATCCCTCCTTAGCATGGAATGTGTGGGCTTTATCCTCCTTATTTTTATGGTTACCGTCCATATTTTTATATTCAATCTAGATTTTAAGTGACAAAAACACTGTTTAGAAATAGACTGAGTTACAACAGTCCACTGAAATCCCATTGTAGCTTCCTGGAGAAGAATTTCTACATAGAATAAAAACACTGAAAATAAAATGTCACAATGTGTAGCATGAAAGCAAATGCGGCAAAGCTTTAGTGAACAAACTAAAATAATATCCAAAAAATTAAACAAGGTCTCTACAAAAGATATTGTGGGTTAGGACAAACTGCTAACTGCTATTGTGAAAGATTTTTTTGCATCATAAACAGAAGGAAGTTCATGAAGATAGTTAGTTATTGCTTTTATTGGTTTTAATAATCTATTTTCTTGCTTTTTACTCTGGTTGATCGACATTTTTATTGAACTAATTACAAAAGTGTATATAAACATAAAAGTTGTACTTGGACCGGGACGGGAAATCCTTATGTCGAAGGATTATCGTCCTGATCAGTTTTACTCTGAGTATGGCAAATTCTTTCATTTATAAATGCGATATGCAAATAAAAATGAAAGCACGTATAGTCCAGATGGAAACTATAGGAGCACAAATACATATATTTCTAGTTTTCTCAAACTTCATGGGGAGAGATCTACATGGCTTACTGCACCAGCTGTGCAAACAAACCCAGCAGAACCCAATGTGCCACTATTATTTTCTGTGTTGCTGACCCCCTAGCACAGATGTTCAAAAGCTCAAATTTTACAGGTTGTTTTTAGTCACTTGCAGCTATCCTGTTTTCTGGTTTGTAATTCTCTGCATACTGTAATTCTGAACTTCTTTCACACCAAAGACATTTTTGAAAAGTCACAGAGTCAGAAGCAGCAACTGGATCAGTTTGCTGCGAAAGCTCCAATTCAAATACATGGCCCGATGTCACAGCACACTCTGTTCCTCAGCCATTTCCCTACAGGCATGTTCCTAGCACACATTAGCTGAGACATGCTACACTAAATACCAAACGATTATTTCCGCAAATAAAAATCGCCTTGGATGCTTTTGCAATGACGCTTAGCCTAAGGCAAACTTACTTTCTGATGAAGTTAATTCATTGTAAATAGAAGCTCAATGTACAGTTCTCATGGTACATTGTATTCTGCTTCTCATGTTCTCTGCTTTTTATAACAGGCAGGTTTGTCTAACAAAACATTGAATAAATACAACCTGGGAGACAAGAGAACACTTCTGACCTAAAGGGTTCATTTTGGCAGTCAAACTGATGCATCCCTGAGTTTAACCTTTCAGATAAGCAGCCAAGTGAATTATTGTAGGTTAACACAGTGAGGCCACTGTTGTTTCATCATGGCCAACCATGAAGTGTGCTGAAACATCCTTCCCCACCAGTAGTTAGTGTCCCCTGAATACATTTTTGCATCTAGAAAGGAGAAGGGAAATGATGTTAGGGGCATCCTACGACTGTGATTGTGGGTGGAGGCTAAACAAAAGAAACTGGGTGCACTGCATTCCTGCACCCCACATGCATGACACTACATTATGCATTCAGTTATATAAGTTATGCATTCAGTTAGATAAGGACACACAGAATGTAAAAAGCTGGCATAAAACCAAAACTTAAAAACCTCAGAATGCAGCCTATTCACAAAAACACTTTCCATAAACATATTAAATGTTTTTTTCCCATAAATATTGAACTTTTCTAATGAGTTGTTTGTTAATGGTTTGTGTAATTTTTTTTCCTGTCCTGTCACTGTATTTCAGAAAATATCACAACCAAAACAATTCATCCTGCAATGTTCTCCATTAAATTTTGCTTGGCTGAATAACACCCAGGTTCTGGACCACCGTGACCCCGACCAGGGTAAAGTTGTTAAGGATAGTAAATGGATGGATGGATGGATGGATGATACCTTAAATCTAAATTCTGTATCAGTGACAAGGACAAACAGTTTATGAAAGTGAATGAATGAATGAATGAATGAGTTACTACATACACAAATGACTATGTAACACATACTATCTCCTTTTATAAAACCTCTTAATACAGAACTGTTAGGGAAATCCAGTTCTTTCATGTTTAGTAAAACAGTAAAAAGGAGAAGGGTATAAATTACTTGAGCCTTGTGGTATAGCTGTCACTTGAGGCAGCTGTAGAAGACCAACCATCTCTAAGGAAAGCAAATAAATGCCCTTGGAACAATTCTTTTGTAAAGGATTTTACATGTATTTGTATGGCTAGTATCACGGTGCTTTCTGCTCCTCTTTTCCAAATGGCTGCCTCTGAAGAACAATTGCAAGGTCAGCTTAACCAGGCAGATGATGAATGGGGGATAGGGGGTGGGGGTCTCAGGTAACAGCGGTGGCCCACGGAGGAGCTGTAATCACTATGATTAGTCCCAGAATGCCAGTGGCAAGAGCTCTAAGGAAGAGAATGAAAGAAGTTCTCAGAGTCTGGGCTTCAAAGCACTTTTCCTTGTAAACGTCAGTTGGCTTTAACCGGCCGAGATGTTTGCTTCCAATACTTCCTAGTCGTTGGAGAAACAATTGTGTCATCCATTGTCTGCACAAAAGAAAAGCAAAGAAATCAGACCTTCATAGAAAAGGCCGACAACAGTCACGGAGTGGGGTATGACTTCAAAGTGTAAAGAAATCTGCTATCAGAAATTTCCTTGCTTATCTGCTGAATCTGTTGAATTCATTAATGTAGCCATTAGACAGGTGTGTTCCTGATTGGTCCAGCTGTGGAGGATTCAAACAAGACAAACTAAAAGAGAATGAGATAAGAAAAAAGTAGACTTAAGCAGGAAGAGGATGTACTCCTCTGGCTACCTTTGATTTCCTAAGACCTTACTTTGTTTGTTCTCTTGTTTCCATGGCGATTAGGTTTATGTAATGTGCAGTAATTCTTTGGCTCCCTGGCCAGTAGAAACCATCACTTCTTGTGATACCTGACTATGGGTTACCGCCTTCTGCGATTGAAACACCCAGTCTGAGTATAAAACGCAGCTGAGGACACTCAGGAATCCCAATCTCTAAGCCTGTACTGTGCGAACCTTTTATATTTTCTCTGCTTGTACAGTATGATGGGTTGTTTGAAGAACACATAGGTTTGGCATGATGTAACAGTTATGGAACAATGAACTGAAATAAATATGGACCCAAAGCAGGTGTAAAAGGCAAGTTGTGTGCGTGCTGTGTGGTGGACAGCAGGGTTGGGTTGACTGCCAAAGAAAAGTTTACGTGCTACCAGTAAACAGAGAGCATCTGATTACCAGCCACTCACCATCATCTTACCTCTCTGCTCTCCTGTTACTCTGAGGCCTTGGCACATGACCTGCCACATTAAGTCTAACACAGAGACACACACCTACTGCATGCGTGATGGTGCACTGCATGTCACCTCATACTGTTTTCCCTACATCTCTGGTTGCTCTACCTGTGGTACACATGCACGATATTTCCACAACTTTACCTCTTACATCGTCGTAATGTTGCAGCACTGCAATGCTGCTGTGGCTTACTTACGATTAGATTATAGATGTTACAGCAGGTGCACCCGGGGCAGATTGCCCTGGGTCACAACAAACCTGTGAGCCGCATGTTGACCGAGGGAGTGGTCCCTTTAGCTCTGAATAGTCCTCAATTGTTCTCTGAAGCTGCAGCTCGCTGCTAAAGGAATCCGCATTGATCTTAGCCTAACAACACACAGCATTTTGATGTTCATAATTCAGCAGGCTCAAGCAACAAGAGCACAACTGCTTTTCTTTGTTCCTGAAAGAAAGAAATAAAAATGTAATAGGTATGTGAGGTGGCCTTTTTTTGTTTGACTTAGACTTTTTTTGGCCTGCTGTGTACATGCTGTTACACACAAATGCAGACATATGCACACATGCAGAGGGTGGGACAAAGACAGATGTTGAGGACCTGCAGTTGATGTTCCTTTAAACTGATCCTAGGCACACAAGGCACCATATCCCCTCTTACAGCACTTTTCATTTACTCATAATGCTCCCGCTTTTTTAAATCTCATTTTACAGAATCATTGGGCTTCAGGCCAAGAGACAGTTCATCAGAATTCTGTATCTTTCACGCAGCTTTTGTTTGTTACCGAGATGGAGTGTTTAGTATTGGCTCAACAGAATTTGCTGCACATATATGCAAATTAGATACTTCATAGTCTCTGTGGTTTGCGTCATGGGGGTGGGGATGAGGGTTTGAATCAACCTCCCAGCATGATTTTTTTCTCACACAAACACTTGAGCCATTTTTTATTGACATTCTGCAATAGGAAATAGCTATACAGTGAGGTTATACATTACAAAATTTATATAATGTATGACTTAACATTATTTGAATATTTGCAAACAGTGTGGCCGTTTGTTTTCCTGTTGAGAATAACTAAACACTTGTGATGGTGTGAAGTTCAGAAACTTTGTGAAAACTGCCTGCCTCGTGTCATTTACTCCATAGGTCTGAGTCAGTCTTCAGATGAATAAGGTACAGTAACTATACATGTTTTTCAAAGCAGTTTCTGTAGGTCCTTAGTCATGAATTACAAACAGGTTTTAATCATTGACTGTAAGCGTAAACAATTTCATGCTTTCATCATATGTATAGGTATATCCAAAACTATTACTTGCATAGCCATGATAATCTTTCTTATGCTCTCAAAAGAGATAAAACCAAGGTGCAATGTATTGATAAAGGAACTTTTACCTTTGTTGAACTGGACTTCCTAGAATCATAGTTTTGGGTTTTAAGGGACTTTTTTTATAGTTTTTTCATACAGAAACAAACTATTTTATTTCAACATATTTTCTATCATAAATATTCTGAACAAGAAAAACAGTAATAATACAAAAGAGCATTATTCTGCATTCTGTGTACTATGAATTGATAGCAAGTGAAGGACAGCTGCTTATGTGGACTTTTTTGTTCAAAACAGACACAGCTTGATAAAGAGAAAACTGTCAAATTTTTAAAGGTCTATTGATAAAAGCAATTAAATGCCTTTAGTAATAAACCTTCAGAAACTACTTCCTCTTTTAAGTTATTAAAGCATTACTTTCACTGACTTATATGACTTTGCATCGGAAGTGAGCAACAGATTATCTTTTCAAACAAGTGAAAAAAGGATGAGGGAATCTTAGGAGAGGTCACCGGAAGTTGACTGTTCCTTTAAGGTATGTTGCACAGGTAAATATTCCAATTGGTTGTCACCATATATGGCTTCAGGAAGTGCTGGAATGCCTTCAGGTGTATCAGTGAAATGACGTCACCCTTTACAGTCACACAGTCTCGCTTTTACCCTGTTCTGCAACACGCAAATTTAACCCTTGCACTCCACAGTGACTGCACTGGCCCTCTCAGGCTTCCTCTCTATTCTGGACCTTCTGGTCCAAGTGACTTTTTTAAAGCATTTAAATATTCTTTAACTATAACAAGTTATTTCTTAATGAGTCTATCAGCTCCCAGATGAAGACACTGTTCTTGCTGGGAATTACTTAACATTAGTTTCTTCTGTGTTTTGTATATGAGATGTATTTATTGTTATATAATAGAGGTATCTATTTACATAGTGTTCTGTTATGAGGTGGCTACAGTGTCTCAACAATAAAAACATATTAACTAATATTAAAGTAAAATTTAAAAAAAAAAGACAATTCACATTTGTTCCAAAAGAAAAAGCAAGAGAAAGTGGATGCAGTTCATTTTGAGAGCAGTGGAGGAGCAGTGGTTCAGCCTCAGGGTTGATGATGTCAGACTGCATTGTGCATCCAGAAGATACCCTGTAATACAGTGCAAACATAACACAGTTCAATCACTTTAGGTCATGTGTTACTATATGCATCAAGAGGATAACTTGATATTTAGTATCAACTGTCAGAAACAGACATGAGTACTGAAAAATTACTTCTTTTCAGTAGAGTATCTGACAGCATCTTGTAGAAAAGTCTTTCCCATAATAGAAAACACAATGCAAATGTTATACACAGAATTGCTGTATTTCTTTTTTATATAGTTTTATAACTTAACTGGAGTACCGAAGCTCTGATTAATAATTTGATCCAAAATCTTTCTTCTCATCTTAATGATAAAACCCCATCACACTTTAACAGCTAACTTCAGACCTCAGTCTGCCAGTCTATGATAGGTACACTATATTTCCCTGGTTAACTGAAAAGTGTTCCAAGCTAGTCCCATTAAGGAGACTGAAAATGGTCCACTATTGCCCTAAGGTTGTCTGTGTTCGCTGACGTAAAAAAAAAAAATGCTTATTGAAAGGGACTGGAGTAATTCTTCATACCTGTGGTTAAGCTGAGCAGAGAGGAAAAAATGAAAATGCAGTTTTTTTTTAACTGGTCACCCTAGCAACCAGGTAACAAAGCAGAATTACAATGTAAACACACAAAGCACTGAGCGAATGGAAAATCTCCTGAGAAGAAAAACACAGCAGCTCTGGGAGGAGAAGGAGAAGAAGGTCAGCAATCTGACCCATGTCATGCAATGACCCTTCACACTGTGCCCCTCACATGCCAGAAAATACAGACCTTACACATCACGGTCAGCAGGTGGTGCAGTTCTCAGGGAACTGGTCCAGTGACCAACAAGTTGCTTTTTCTGCTCTCAAAAGGATCATAGCTGTTATACCCTTATGTAAGATGCTGTATTTAATAAAGTGTATACGTGTCTTAAAAGTATATGGAAATCAACACGATGGCACATAGTGGCCAGGAAAAAAGAGTCTGTTGCATGGTTGTGTAAGGTGCCTGCCTGAATAAATAGAGGTGTATGTATAAGTGTAAAATTTGATGTTATGTGCGATACCCTTGCAGTTTTGGTGTAATATGTAAAATATCTTCAAAAATAATAGGAATTTACTAACTTCTGATCATCAGAATATTTTGATATGACGTTCAAAGTTATACAACAAAAAAGATATCTGTTCAACTTACATATAAGTTTTTCACAGAAGAACAAGACATTTTCACCTGTACAGTATTAAAGGCACACTTTCCAAATATTTGGTTGCACAACCCTTTTGAATGATGATACCTCCAAATGTTTCTTATAGCATCTATAAGCTTTTTGCATCTTTCTACTGGTAATTTCTTCCACTCTTCAACTGCACTTTGTTGCAGCTTTTGTATGTTTGCAGGACTAATTTTATCAATAACAGATTTCAGCTCTTTCCAAAGGTTTCCATTCAGATTGAGATCAAGATTCATTGTTGACTAGTTTAACATAGCCCATTTTTACCTTTTTAAAAATTCTGTTGTGCTTCTGATTGTGTATTTTAGGTCAGCGTTCTGCTGGAGGTGTCATGATCTTCAGCCCATACCATCTTCTGAAACTGGGTAGTGCACTTTTCTCTAAAATGTCTTGGTAATCATTTGATTTCAGGATTCCTTTAAAACTTTCAAAACCTCCAGTACCAGGGGCACCAAAGCAACCTCACAACATTATGGAAGCTCCACCATAATTAACTGCATGTAGGATGTTCTTTTCCTTATAAGTTTAATTTTGTCACATATAAACAAATTCCTGCTCTGCATTGCTAAAGAGCTGTGTTTTGGTTTCCTCAGTCCATAGAACACTTTCCCAGAAAGATGTTGGTTTCCCTATGTAGGTTTGGACAAAGATCAGTTATGACTTTTTATGTTTGTCTTTCAACACTGGGGTCCTCCTTGTCCTTCACCAATAAAACCCTTCTCAGTTTAGTGTGCAGTGTATGGTATTGGGTTGAAAATATCATTCCAGATTGCTCCAGGTCAGCTTTAAGCTCTTTCAGTGTTTTATCTGGTGTTTTTTAACAGGTCACACCAACTGAAGACTTTGTTGATCTCTTCCTGCCATGTTCTGGGAGGTTCTTGACAGTTCCAAGAGAAGAAAACTTCTTAATAATATTGTGAAGTGTGGAAACAGGGATGCTAAGGTCTCTGAACATGACCTTGTGCCCTTTTGAATTTTTATGTTTGGTGATAATTTTTCTGATAGTCTCAGAGAGCTCTCATGTCTTCACCATTGTCAAAAAGGAAAAGGGAATGACGATGACCTTTTTAAGCATTAAAGCCATCATTCATCGGTTAATCCTAGTCAGTTCATGTCATGTGAGTTCTGGCAATTAATTGCAGGTGAGTGTAATTTCACTGCAGTGGAGTCTAGTTCTTCTGACCAAACAGATTTGAATTGTTCAAAAGAATGTCAATAATTGTGCTATGGCATCTTTTCAGTTTTTATAGTATTTCCACACATGTTCTTTTTAAATTTTTATTTTTGTATCATGTGCTGCTCTGTCTCAAACAGTTGAATGCATATAGGCCAAAGCTCTTTCACTGTGCACTTTTTTCAGGAGATACTGTACATGATACAACCTAAAATGCAACAATGCCAATAATGCTGACTGGAATTGTAAGTTGCTTTGAAGAAAGTTGTGTACTGCGCAAATAAAATAATGCCATATGACACAACAAACACACACGTGGCAGAAATGCTGGATACACCCATAATATTAACAAGAGACTGAGATTAGCTGGCCCTTTCAGCGAATCATAAACTCATTCAAGTAAATGAATTTTACTGTATCATCACAAGCCATGATCTTTTTACACTGCAGATATTCTATGTTCTGTTATAGATATTGGATATATAACTAAAAAATATTTTTGTTATATTATGAATAAAGTACATAAACAGTAGTTGTAGCTGTTGGAGCAAAAGGTTGTGAGACAGCCAGTGTTAGTCAGCATGAAATAAATATAAAATTTAAAAAAGATTTAACTTTAAATGCTATTAAAAGCTTTAAAATCATGCTCATGACCACTACTGCTAATTTTTGTTTCTCATATTGTTGTTAAATGACATTATATTTCTACACCAAAAAACTTATTATAGATGACAAGGTAAGAGCCATTAATAATATGACTAAATACTGTTTTTGTAATGATGTTTAGCAATGTCTAACCCAAGTCACAAATTTAAATTAAATAAGCAGATAATACATTTCATTGTGTCATTCAGCAATATGAGATCATAGTGTACATTACTATTACTGTACACTTTAGACACAGTCTTAACGATTTTGTGAACCAACTTTGTTGAGATCTTGGTAAGTTTGAGTTTGACTCAAACTATTCAGAGAGTTAAACTTACACTTTGCACTACAACCTGAAACCGTAGCGTGCCGAGTGCGTCCAATCATGTCCTGGTAACGACAGACCACCATGCTGTTTACAGTTCATCCGTGTGAGCCCTTGGATCTGAAGGTGTGAGGTGTCACACACGTAACCCCACACCCGGGATGCACACAAAGCGAGTGTAAAATGATGCTCTATTGCCAAACGTGCGATGTTTGAAACTCCGCCCAACTCACCGGCTGGCTCTCGAGGTCCTGCTGTGGGTCAATGGGATGCGTGTGGAATTTCACCAGCCCATTGTGTCCCAAGCACAAGGATGTGGGGCCATCCCAATGCTTAGGCCCCTTTGCCCATTGTAGGGGTGGCGCCGAAGCCTTGGCAGTAAATCTCCCTACTGCCTGCTGCATGTGGGTCAGCTGTCTGAGTGGGAACACCAGTTAACAAAGCAGGAATGAAAGAGTTTCCTTAGGAAATGTAGATGACATGTTCACAATCTAGTTTCGGCAGAAGGCATTAAGTTCACAGGGCCCTGAATGCAGATTAAACTCTCAAACAATTTTATACAAATTTATTTATATTTATCAGGGTGACTGCAGGCATCCTGATCAGGGTGCACCCTGCCTCATACCCTACACTTTTAGTACAGGCCAGTTATTGACAATGGATGGATGAATGAATGGAAAAAAGAATAGATGGATGGATAAATGGTTGGATGAGTGAATGTTTGGATGGATGAATGGATGGGGGACAACTGCTACCTATTTTTACAGTAAATGATTTTTTTACCCATTGCAACTTACATGGAATTTTTACAGGTTTGTCAGTTTTGTAGCTCTATGTTTATTAATTCTATAAAGGTCAGACACCAAACTCCAAAGGCAAAGTAGCAAACAAACCCTTCTCAGCTCTGCCACTACACTCAACACACTTCGACGATGGTGTTTTTAATAGGTGATGAGGTGGATTTGTTCTCACTATTAATACAGCCTGGAACTCCCGTTGGGGATTTCCTACTCTTGGTCCTCAGGCTGATCAATTCCAGCTCTGTATTGCATGAATACACTTCACAGTCCATGGATCCTTACAGAAAAGGGCCAGAGCTCATGGAATCAATACATGCAACAGCAAAGGACAACCTCAGACCCTGATGCTTGCCAGGGAGATCTTATGAATACTATTATCCTTGAATAAAGTATACAGTTCTTTGATGCACAGGTATTGAAAAACCTGAGTCATCTCTACTTGAAGGTGTTGCAAGCATGCTGTGAATCAAACTCCTAAACTCAGCACCAACTCATGCTGTCTTCATGTGGCAGCATCTCAGCTACCCTGGGAAGTCTGCAAAATGCTAGCTTACCCTCCCTTGGAGTTTTTTGCAGCAGATGGTGATGTCAAAAATTATGCAAGAAGTGGGCCTTCTGTAGTCTGGATGACTCCTTTCACTCTGGATGACATTCCCACGCATAGTACATCTATCCATGCATTTTCAGGAACTGCTTGTCCAATGCAGGGTGCTCGTGGTCATGGGATACCAGACATTCAATACATACAGAAATAAACATCAAAGACACAGTAAGACAATCATATTCCAATGGTTTCCAACAGCAAACTTGGACATCAACCAAAATAGATGTTACAACACACTCCCCTCCCCCGCACCCCTGACCACCTTCACAGGATGGTACACATTGCCAAGTTCCGCTACAACATGACAGCACTAGTGCAAAAGCTTCAGCTCAGTGATTTACAGTTAAGCTCTGGCTCAGCCCCGTCTTCGAAGGCCCATTATTGGATCGGTGTGAGTGTGAAGCAAGCAAGGAAGAAAGGAAGAAAAAGCCAGGTTCATCCACCCACCCCCTCCACATTAGCAGTACAGCACACAAGCTGCTACATGCAGTTCAGCCTTCGTATACATTGCACTCAAAAGCCCTTTAGTTCCATGGCATGGAGTAAATTTAGTACATTTGAATGCCTATATGTAAGACCCTGGCTGGGCCTAATGTAAATAGCCTTTGATCATTATTTGCAACCTCTTTGTGCAACGGCAGAACTAAGCCAGCTCCGTGATGCTTGATTACCAAGGGAAAATGTCAGGTCCCAAGCTTTGCATTGGCCATGTATTCCCCGTGCCTAAAATAATGACATCGGTTGGGTTGCAAAATGGAGAAGGTGAGGTGGCCTGGTCATTGTGGCACTGTGTTCTGAGGACGCGAGGCTGCAGCAGAGGGAGCACCAGCAAAGGAAGGAGAATCCCCACTTGCATGTGCTTGCTCTTGTCATCCATGAAAATCTAACCCCCCTTCACCAAAACACACACACTTCAGGCCCAGGAGCCTGGACAACGAGGCTGCCTGAACTTGTCCCTAGCATTTGTGCCAGATCAACCACAGCCTACCTCAGCCGTGTGTCTGCCATTGTTCATCATCTCCACATGCTGAGGAACGTGTTTAACAGGCACATGTGCACCCAGCCAAAACCACCAGTCAACACAAATGTGCCCACAAACATATGCTTTCTTTCTGGGCAAATCAGTCCAAGCGGATGATTCTGTATTTCTTCACCTAGTACTTAGCAACACAAGTATGCAACCCAGCATCTGCATCCTGCTGTGTAAATACTTAAAGTAGATTGTTTTCCTACCATGGGTGATATTTGTCTGGTCTCATCCTCCACAACAAAGATAGCAGTTCTGGTTCTATCCTTGCAATACAGTTGGTTACTGCAGCTCTTTGCGCTTAAACCCAGGCAGTAACTCTGGATACACCCCCATGAACACCATCAACTACTCTGGCTTTGTGCCCCGTAACATGGGAAATAACTCTTTTATCATTCCCAGCCACTGAGATTCTGACTGTGCTTGTATCCACTTGAACACAGGCAGCGACTCTGTTTCTATCATCTAAAACAGCAGCAATACAGAACAAGTGTAACTAGGGTTCTCTCCTCATGGACATAGTCAGTTACTGTCGATCTATTCCCAACAACACAAGTATTACATTTTCTGTTCCATATCCCATACAACACTGATACAGACTCTTCCACACCAGAGGTGACTCTGATCCAATCTCCTTCAACAAAAGTAAGTGTCTTGATCCCCTTCAGCAAAGCCAAAATAGCATCTGGTTGCTGCAGATGCTTTTTTTAACCTAGTCAGGTATTAAAAGGGTCTGTTGATTGTTCAGGGTGATAGAGTGATGATGGCAACCACAGTTCTCAATGTGCTTAGCACACATGCATTCAGACAGACGTCCAATGGAAAACCTTTCTTATTATGACTTTTTAGAATCACTGTTGCTTCCTGCTGCAATATGTCATCAAGGTGTGCAATTTCAGCATGACAGACCCTGTCAGGAACAGGACCAGGACCAAACACCTAGCACTCCATCTGACTGGAGTCCACCCACCTTCAAGCCAACCAGAACTGGCACCTGGGGGCCATGTGCACAAAGGCCCTTGTGTGCTGCAGTCTCATCCCATTCAGGATGGCATAGAGCTTCCACCTGCTTGGTCACCTGTCTGAAGACCCAGTCGAACCCACCTCCCACCCCTGCATCATTCCTCACCTCTGCCAGTCTCCACACACTGGCACTGTTGTGCCAGTTATCTGAATCATCCCAGTGCCCATATCACATATCCGGCCCCCGCCTGACATCCGCTCCCCTGATCTCCATGCTCTGCTCCCATCCAAAAACTATTCCGTGACCTTCCCTGCCCCTTTCATCACAATATTCATCTCTTTCACCCCTAACAGTGATGCAAGCCTGCCTGTTCTGGCTACTGAGAGAAACAGTTGCCACAGCAATGAAATCATAACCAGCCTAACCAGCAAGTCTGTATCCTTTGTCAGAGTTGTGTTTATTCTACAGTCAAAGGTTTTCAGCTTTTGACGCCATGGATGACGATCTTCATTGTCTTGTATGCTTGAGTCACTGGGAGTACAGTTGTTGAGACCTGCAGGCACTGCGTGACTGGTTCCAACTCTTCCATTTATTACTGGGCATCGTGCAGAGAATGGCGAGGTTGTGCAACTGTTTGCTGTGTAATCAAACTAGTTTAACAAGGCTTATAATGAAGTATAGAACTTGGCATCTCCTGCCAGGGTTACTTCTGGGAGATAACAGTTAAAGTTAAACCTGGGGGGATTTTTTTCAAAGCAAGAGGCCCGTTTCAGGACACAGTGAACTGCTGTAACATATGGTGGCTGAGTTGGAAATGACACTTGGACAGTGAACAAAGTGACATGAGGGAAGCAGGGAGGCCTGTGTTCATCACCAGATTTTCATGAGGAATGTCAGAGGGACAAGAGTGCATACGGACACTGGATCCATGCCTACTTGAAGAACGGGCGATCTGCAAGAATGGGTGCACTCGATTCTTCAGGATGAAACCACCAAACTGTAAGTACTGGATTACCTGCCCTGAAATAGCAAGCTCTGACTTGCAGCTGGCCTTGGGAATCAGTAACTGGAGGGAAAATAGACCTCAGCTGCCAAATTCCCAAGCACAGCTGGTGCACGGTTACTGCAAACGCATAATACAGCGGCATCTGCTGGACAAGAGTAGTCATGGAACACCAAACTCCATGGTTACACATGATGGACTTAGCCTTATGGTCTGGGATTTTCATCTTAGAATCAAGAATAAGAAGTTAAGAGCTGAAGACCTTTGTAAGGGCTTACCTGTAGTTCTGAAAGCCAGAAGATGAATATACTGAGGTCTCTGCCACCATGCTGAGTCATGTGGGTAAAGAATGTGAAGTGGGAAGTCACTGAAATCCACATTCGGGGGTATGCTGCTGTTTCAGTCCTGATAGAAACACAGGATTCACAGATTCACAGTATTACTACACTATGAAACACGATGAAACAACTTAGACTCAGACATCTGCTGTGGCATACCCAACATGTATTTAATATTTATTCTGTTTATTAGGCTATGTGCTGGCTTTCTTCAAAATAACTTACAATGTAAGTTTTGCACTCTAAGCTACTTACAGTTATTTAACCATTTATATAGCTGGGTAATTTGTAGATTAACAACGGAGTCTAAGTACCTTGACAAAGCAAATGCAAATGCAAAACGGTGGATCATTCCAATAGACCACCTTCTGCACCTTTTTAATATTGACAACTGTGCTTCCCTTTTAAGACCTTGAGTTCCACCTCTTTGGTTGCAGCTGTTCTAAGAGGTGAGTGGTAGGTACACAGGAAGCCCTTGGTAAATACAGCAAAGGAGAAGGGATAAAAGGGAAAAGGAGAACAGTGAGACTGCTGTCAGGTCCAATCTCTGCTCTCTCTGTGGTTTCGGTCAAGAGATGCAGACGTGCAATTAGAGGCACCAATGCTCTGAGGCCCCCAGCCCCTTATCGGTCTTCAGACAGGACGGCAGCACATCTAGTCAAACTGTCAGTGACAATCCGTGCCAGTGTGGTCTTCCCACCTCCACACATGCCTGTCCATCGATTAGCTGACGTTCTGCCTGGTTACTCAGATAATTGTGAAAAATTTCTCCTTGCTATCAGTGCGATGAGGATGACATGGTGTCACCATACTCTCTGGGTCCGCCTCCCTTCTCAGTCATTCATGATGAGACTCGGTCACGCTGCGCAGGTTCTGCTGTACTAGTTGGCATGTGAATCAGCCACAAATTTCAACTGCTAAACTCTTCTACATGTGTACCTAATTTAATTTTTTAATTCAGTCTTTACAGCATTGTATCTTCATGCAAATCTTTAATTTAATTACATTTTTTTATAGTTTCATTTTCATTGTAACATTTCATTAAATTACCAGACTGACTAGCATCAGGGCCATTTTGCAGACATGTGGCTCTAGCAGATGTGAATTGGCTACCATGGCAACATCTGATGTCATTTAATGGTACCTTCATTCATTTATTCATTATCAATAACCACTTGCTCAGTCCAGGGTCACAGAAGCCTGGAGCCTGTCCTGGAAGCATAGCACATCAGACAGGGTACAACCTGGACAAGATGCCACCCCATCACGGGGCAACCACACACATTTTCACTCACACACATACACACACTAAGGGTAATTTGGAGTTTCCAATCCAGTTTAAACACGTCTTCGGATTGGTAGGAAACAGGAACACCCAGAGAAAATCCACACGAATATGAGGAGAACACACAAACTTCACACAGACTGGATTAAAACCCCCCTTCAAACCCACAGCCAACACCAGTGCTACCTGGTGCACCACCATGCTTTATATCAAAGGTACATTTTAACACATTAATTAAGAAAAAATGTTTTTCCTACAATAAATGCACAATGGGAAATTAATTTTGTTCCTGTTTAATAGACAACACAATTTACACATGGTTTAAATGTGTGGATGGAACGTACAAAAAAAGGCAGTGCTGACGTTATTCTTTCACAAAAGAGAAAAAAACTGTGTTCTGATGAAATTTTTTAGTCAGTAGTTTCAAATAATCTGATGAACACCTGCTCAAGATTTCAGAGCAAGAAAAGAACATCACTGAAGAGCAACACTACAATACCAACACCACGGTACATGCGAGTGTTTGTGTGTGTGCACTTGTGTGTGTTTGCCTCTAATTGTGTGTTCATCACACACTGTGGGGTAACAATCACACACGTGGATGTGGGGGCAGGGGGGTGATTAGGAAGCACTAAGGACTGCACTGGCTCCGGCCCGCCTGCGGGGGGAGGAGGACAGGGCTCCGGGTAGGGGGTGGGGGAGTGCTCTCTGAGGACCCCCTGAGGTGCAGCGGATTAGAGGAAGGTCTCTCTGGAGGGGTCATTAGCCTGCGTTGATTATCTAAGATCTGATGACCGTCCCCACCCCACCCCACAGTCTCTTCAGCTCCCCCAGCCGGCTTCCACCCTACTTACCAGACCCTCGAGAGGTTTGGGAGGGGGGGTTATAGTGAGGTGGATGGAGGAGGAGGGCATGAGTGAACCCTGCCTCCCTTCTGCTGAATTTGTGGTTGGGTGTGTGAGAGGAGATGGAATGAGTAGCAACACCAGACCAACCACACAGCAGTGGTCACAGCAATGCCTGTGGCAGGTGGTGAGGCCTGTGGGGGGGGCATAGTCTTGGCAGCATCAATTATCTTTACTTAGGTGACATCACACAGCTATGAATCTGTTAAACCCTGGCCTGTACGCCCCAATCCCTGCCCCACCCCATTTGTGACATTCCTCCTTCTGTCCTTCCCATTGTTCAGCCACCAGGTGGCAGCTTTGTCCAAAGCTTCCTTAACCACCAGGCAAACACACACTTACCTTGTACTTACATGTTGGGATGACTAATTGGCAAACACACGGTTTTTTCATTAAGTTTATATCGCTAATTTGCACCTGATGTTCTATTAATGAAGACACTAAAAAGGCCCACAGAGAGAGATTGGATTTTAACAGTGGGGTCTCCTGACAGGTTGTTGAGATAATAACTAATCAGCTTTGTATAATTAAGATCGAAATACACACACACACACACACACACACACACACACAAAAGTTTTTCTTTGTTTAAACACCTTAAAACAAATTTAATTATGGATACTAAAATAAACCTACATGTCTGCATATAAACAGTGTAACACAATAATTTCTATTTTCTCTGTACTGAGGCAGCAGGTGGCATAGTGGTCAGAGGTTCCACCGTGCATTTGAAACTGGTATATTACCCTTGGTCACACAACTTACCTTGAAATGATACAGCAAAAATATGTAAATGGGTAAGTTTGCCAGTTTAGTGTACAAAGCTGATTTTGTAAGGGGCTTTGGATAACATCAGCTTTGTGTGTGCAGTAAATGTACTGTAATAAACTTCTCAGCACTACAACTCTCAATACAATGATTTTTGCTAACAATGCTGAAATGAACCTGTTAACTGGTTCAATCGGCTTTTGTGCACATTTTTTGCATTGGAAGAATGAGTAAATATGCACACATTACTTGTAGGCCAAATGGTAAGCATGGCTTTTGAGTGGTCATTTGGGGAGCATCACATTGTGTTCTGCCTGGTCATCCGTGAGTTCCACTCCACGGTCGTTCCTCTCTCCCTCTCCCTACTGGAGAAGTAGGACCTTTTCATTAGACCCAGCTGACTGTGAACTGTCAGCTCTGTCCTGGGCCTTTCCTGTGCTAATTGTCCTGGTGCCATTAGTGCGTTCCATTAGTGCCGCCGCCCCACCTCCCTCTCTGCTGCACTGCCCCTTTTTACTGCACCTCTGAGACGTGAATGGACACATTCACACAGATGAGCACAGGTGTGTGTGTGTGTGTGTGTGTGTGTGTGTCTGACAACTGAGCCCTGTGATCACATTTAATTGTAAAGGCACTTTGCAACAATAAGCCATAATTTCCTCAAAGTTTTATTATTCCCTCAAAAGCCTTTATTACGATTTTAAAAGATGCCACAAAAATCTTTACTGTCACAAGTTTGATTAATAAAATGAGCTCTGACTAATAAAATGAGCTAAAGTACAATTTTATTCAGTAAAATGGAACAGTATTTTCCAGGAGTGTATGAATACTAAGAGCTGTAGATAGCACAGTGGTTGCACCTGTCGCCTTCCAACCAAAGATCCACATTTTAATTCTCACTTCTGCTGTAGTACCTTAAAACAAGTTATTTACTCTCAATTGATTCAGTAAAAATTACTGTGGGGTTTAAAACGAGAAAAAATTGTAGCAATAATAACTATATACATACATGCATACATATGTAATTATTACCTTTCGTGCAAATAAGGCAGTTCAGAGTGTTTTACAACAGAAAATAAATTGTAACAAATAAACGAATGAAAAAATGACTGAATGGATGATAAACTGGAGGGTCTAAGGGAATCAGCTTTAATAGATTTAATTCAATAATAAAAATACCATTAAAATGTTAATCAAAAACAGAAGTAAAATATATGTCGTTATCTACAGGTATCGACAGGTATCTACAGAACTTATCTAATATAGTGGGATTTTGTTCCATAACTTTGGTGCACAGTGTCAGAAAGCTGCTTCAGCAGTAGTCTTATCTGTAACTTTTGGAATATGCAGTTAGTTCACAGTTATAATATTAATTGCTTATAAAATATAATATTAAGCTACTACAAATTTTCTAGATACACATGATTTAGGGGGCTATGATTTGCCTGGCAAAATGTGCAAAAAATGTCTTTGCAACAAGATGTTCACGCATCTCAGCCTGTGGATAACATCCTGCTTTCCAGTATCCCTGTATTACACAGATTTTTTCATTGTGGATCTCACACAGACCCAATCACATATTTATACAGCAGGGAGAAAGGCAGGGAGACATGAGCCCAAGCTGAATGTCTGTAGGAAAATTCCCACACTCTGTGTTGGCTTCTGATGATCCATTTTTCATAGAATTTTGCGCGCCTCTCCGTCCCTCCTAGCTGCAGGGCATTGTAAAGGGGATTATATGAAAAAAGATTAAATATTAAAGTCCCTTCCACAACAGTGGGAGCCACTTGCTCAGTAGTCCCAAAAGAAAGGAGACCGGCAGTCGAGAGGGGAGGTGGGACATTGAGGGGAGCCCACCAATCAAGGCGTTCATTATTGTCCCCTCATTTCGCATGAATGTGGAACTGCATGGCTGTGTGCAGGAACGCGTGCTGTTGATGCTGTTGATGTGCTGAGAGAGGTGCCTTTCCATAAAAACATGCAGGATGTACAAAATCAAGGGTGGAGGTGACCTGGATCAACAGACTGCTCATTGAAATGTGGCCAACATGAGGACAAGCTGGCAAAAACAAGCAGAATTCCCTCTGTCACCACACCACAGTTGCAAAACAAACTCTTCAGACATTAATGGGTGCATCTTCAACATTGTCAGCAAGCTGAAGTTACCATTGCAACTGTCCCATAAACATCCCTCTAACCCAGGGATTCTTACCATGGGATCAATGAATGCTATGGGGGTCTGTGAATAGGCATGAAGAAATAACAGTAACTGAGTAAAAGTTAAAATAATCAAAACAATCAAAATAAAAAGGACATGCTTTAATTATATGAGATAATTCTAACTGAAGGAAATCAATTTTCAGTGCAACTTTTGTCCAACTTTATTTGTGAATATTTTTCTAGGAGGGGGTCCTTCCCTTTCACCAGATTCTTCATGCCCTAGAAAAGTTTAAGAACCTTTGATTTACCCAAAATGTGAGGAGGCTCAATGAGGCCCACTTACACACAAAGTGCTGTTTTTCACTGCCTTTGACAAGACAAGATGCATACTGAGCAGTGAAGTAATCATAAAGGGTTTGAATGTAGACCCAGGAGGGATGCTACTGTTCTGCTGAAACCAGGGAAAAGCTGAAAAACATCAGGACATGTAAGGTGCAGAACTCGCAAAACTGTGTTCTATGTGGGTCACTTTACCTAAAAGCTTCCTCGAAACAACTCAGACAGAATTTTGTAGTTTTCACATTCTTGCCATGCATGCAATCCAAAGATATATAGAAGAAAGCAGTGGAAAAACTACATGCATACCTTATTTTACTATGGAATTTACTCGAGTGGCTGCTATGAGTTGAATTTGAATCAATGCGATTTCTGCTTCCAGCCCAAACTGTAAGTAGCTCAGTATACTAATATGATTGTAAGTTGTGTTGGAGAAACACTAAGTGAATAGATAGTAATAATCTGAAAAATAATATAGCAAAGTCAGAACTCACCATACTAGATGAAGGGGAAAAACCAGAGAACAAACATGCAGACAAAGTGAGGCTGTTTTCCAAAATTGTTTTAACATTAATGAACACTAGCAGAAGCTTAAGGTACAAAAATATTTCAAATGGCTCCTCCCATTAGCTTACTCTGTAACTCAAAATGATGTCACTCTGGAGCAAAGTGCTTTAATTTTGCCATTTAAATCTCCTTTGACTATAAATAAGATTTATTTAAATGTCAAGGCTGAAGGAGGGGTTAAGCACATTAAGTAAATATGGAGCGTTGCTTATAATATGGCTGTAAAGTTGAATTATCAAATAAAATCAGTAGAAAAATTTTACGTATTTATCAACTTAAATATTGATGCATTTAAAATATATGTAAATTGTTTCAGTTTATTACTGTTCTTAAGGATATTTCAGTAATGAAGATGTTTGAATTGCTGCGATTTACTTTCTTAACATGTCGATAACTTGCAAGAATAATTAATAATATTTATAGAAATATAATTTGTGCCTTCAGCGCGTTTTTTTAATTAGAGCATAATAGGGAGAGACAAGGAGAAATAGAGAGAGAAGGAGACAGACATGAAGGTTCCTGTTAGGAAGACTCTTAAATATTGCATGGGTGGCTGAGTTAAACATTTCCCACCCTGCTTCTTGCGGCGAAGTGACAGCCATGGCGTAAGAGGCACTGTGACAGAGCATAGGAGGAAGGACAGCTGGACAGAGACATCAGCAAACACCCTAGTAACACCCCAACAGAACCCATGCAGGGCGTGGGCCTGACCACCATTCCACCCCCCAGCCCTTGAATCCTGTCTGGAGCTGCTCTAAAATAAACCAGCTAACATGTAACTGCAATTTAAGGAGTTCAGGCATCCTGCAGGCTATGCATCACATCACCTTTCGTTTTCCTATTAAGCTTTAACTGCTTGTTGTTGGTTCACTGGCTCTGGTGCATAAAACAGACCATGGCCAAGCCAGAACCTTCTAGAAGCACGAGACAGTCTGAATAGCACAGCTCTGGAAGACCACAGCATCCTACAGCAAAAACCTCTGAAGTGGCTCTCACTGCAATGGGTACTTCTAGCACTCCTGTGCACAACATTTTTTGACCTATTGCTTGAATTTCGACAGTGGAATGTTGGCAAAAGTCTTGCATATAATATGTTACACTGTTGTCATGTTTTTTATCTACTTTGTCCAAAGTGACCTGTGCAGCTCACATTTAGAACCACATCATATGTCAAATGTTGCATGATTAATTTAAAAAGCTTGATATTTTAGGAGCTCTGCTCAAGGGTACAAGTGCAAAGATCCTTCTGGGACTTGAAATGGTCCACCTCTTGGCCATAAGCCCAGCTGTACAACAGCTTCTCCTCCAGCTGCTGCAGGGTTGCTCTGCTGGGTCGTAAACCCAATGAGTGTATGTGGATGCAAGGAAACTACGGAGAAGTGTAAGTTTGGGAGCCCTCTAGCATGACAAATTGAAACAGATGTGCACGACTTAAGGGTCCTGCTGTCCAGCAGCAGGAGAGCAAATGAAACAGGTCACATGATGTTGAAGAACATGGTGATGATGGAAGCTGTAGTGCATATAAACTAGTGATAGAAGGCTGCCAATGGAATCTGATGCTGGAAGTTGGTAATTGGAAACTAGTAATTGAAACAATTGATGGGGACTGGTGACTGAAAACTAGTGAATGAAGCTTGTGGTTGGAGGTTGGGGATAGCAGCTGGCTGGCAGGACGATAGTAATGGATGCTGGTGAGTGGATGGTAGAAATGGAAATTGGTTACTGGAAGCCAATGATGGAAGCTGGCAGTTGTTAACTAGTGATAGAAGATGGTTAGTTGGAAGCCTGTAATGGAAGCTGATGATACAGGCTCCCACCCTCTCTACTCTGCTCATGAGTGTATTTCTGCTGTGCTGTGTGGTGGCCAATGCTGGTGTTATTAAGAGGCTTGGAGCTGACCCCCATTTTTGGGGTTTTGAGATAATGAGGGGAAAAAGGGGCTGCGTTGCTGGGGGCTGGACAGTCTGCAGGCGGCCAGGCTGGCAGATGTTCAACTGGTAACTAACTGCTGGGCAGGCGGAGTTTAGGGTGTCAATTAAAGTCATCACCCCCCACTGCTTTACACACTCGTCTGTGCATTTACACCCCCTCCACTTGCTGGTTCCATTATGCCTTCCAACAAACAGACACAAATTGGCACAAATGACATATTGTGACATTAGCAAATATATGAGGTATCTGATAAACCCATCTTTTGCAACAGTACAGTTAAATGACATTGAAATACAGCCTTTTCTCACTTTACTAGACCTTGATTTTATAGATTGTGCATGTTATGAATGGTGGCAAAAATTCCAGAAAACAACAGAAAAATCATAAATATTGAAGAAACCTGCTTTTAAGCCCAACATAAAATGAAGGTGTAGTACATGGTGCAGTATACAGCACCATAATAAAAAATATTATACTTTACTTACTCTTTTAATTTTCCTGTTTTGTTGCCATATCTGGACACTTCAGGATGGACTGTATTAGAATAACCTAGTTGTTACTGTGATGATACCAGCCCGCCTTCTTTGCCTGTATGGCACCAAACATTTGTGTGTCTTAAAAAGTGAGAAAATTAAATTGGAAGGGAGGAGGGAAAAGCCCCAGTGAGACATATGAGTAAACACTGAAACTTGGTCCCAACAGACACCAGCAGCTACCACAATCAAAACTGCATATTTTTTTACCTATAAATCACACAGTGCTGTATTTCAAAACATATGTGTGCTTCATGCACACACCATGAAAGCAGTAACTGAAAAATTAAAATTAGAAAGAAAAACCGACCTTGCCAGCTTATTTGCATGCAGCGCAGTTAACACAAAACGGCAAAATTTTTCTCAGGAATAAATAGTTGTGAAACAGTTCCTCTTTCCCTGCTGCTGTCTTATATAAACACTTGCGGTGATCAACATCCTGGTTGCTGGCAGCACTTCGGGTTGTATCGCTGCCTGCGGGCCGTGTTGATTTTGATGGCTCTTGGCCTGTGGGACAGAAAGCAATCGTCTCCCACACACCTGCTGTTGGCACAGTGCGGGGAACACAATGGCAGCACATTAAGTCATTTGTTACCATGACCCACGTAACAAACGATGCAGCAACTGCTTGTCTGTGACTTGTTGGGGGCCTTTCTGCTCTCACAGTTTTTCATTTGAAATGAAAGCGAAATGCTGGTGGGATGCTGGCACAGCAAGTAACGCTGGTGCCTCACAGATCCTGGGATGCCACTTCTGCTGTGAATTTGAATGTAGTTGTCTGTGTGGGGTTCACATGTTCTCCCATTGTTTTCAGGGATTTTTTTTTTCTAGGTGCCCTGTTTTCCACCAACACTCGAAAGGCAGGTTTTCCCAACTCGTTTTATGACTCTAAACCGCCTTAAGTGTGTGTTTGAGTGACTGAATGCCAGCAATGGTTTGATATCCCATCAAGCATGTGACCTATCTCAGATCTCTTGTGCGATAGACTCTGCAATGGAAAAGCTATTGGTAATAAACATGGAAAATGGATGTATGCATGTTGCTGTTATCAGCAGCTCATTGTCTTGCATCGGCCAAGGGCTGTATCCAACACTGACAAGGAGAAGTTCTGCATGAGCTGCTAACCTTGGATTCTCCAGCATAGTGGACTGCGATTCAGATAATGGAGGGGAATGCTGGAGTTCAGAGAGGTTAACTATCAGACGGGCCTTCCCATCCATCTTGAGCTGGGACGCTGGCCCATTATTGATTTCAGCATCTCTCCATGATGCTGCTACACTGATTCCTGACTATGACATGGCTTTTGAGAATGAGCAACATCTTATGCTGGATTCACATGGGATATGAAACAGAAATGAGAGGCTGTTTCACATTCCTTATGGATTTTCCTGGGAACTGGGGCTAAATGGATTCCTCCCCCACTGCCAATGGTACGGGCACTACATGTTAGAGGTGTATATGACAAGTTCAATTACATCCGTTTAATCAACTCTGTTGAATTAACAACAAGAATATTGGTCAGCGATTGTTTTCCCCCAAAATTATGAAAGTGAAGTTTCACCAAAAAAAATTCACTTCACAAAGGAAACTTCTTTAATGTTCCAGCATATGCAATATGAAATAACTACCCATGTATTGGGGGTGAGGGTTGGAACTGCTGTCTAGCAGGTTTGAATCCCACTGTTTGGTATAGTCCCCTGAATTAATATACTTACTCTAAATTGCCTCAGCAAAAACTATCCAACTATTCAGCTGCTTATCTAAGTTTAAGTAGCTTAAGTGTAAGTAGCTTAACACTCTATGATAGAGATATATGATATGGTATACAGTAATGCTCAGGTTAACAGTCCCTCCTATAGCAGTTTCATTATGGCCCTGATCCTTATGCTGTAATGTTATATATTTATAGTGCACCCTTGGAAGTCTTTTGTTATTAATGCTATCATAGTCCTTATTCTCCTCATATCTCTCATACCGTTTACTCTGGCCGCTACTGTACTCAGGGCATTTTTTGTAGTTTTTTTGCTAACCATCCCCTATCCTTTGCTCCATGGTTCATGCATCTGCTAAATATGGAGTGAGATGTCTGATCTTGGCTCATGCTTTCTCCCACAACTGCTGGCATACACATCTTGTGGCTGTGCACTCTCACGTTTCCCTCTCATGCACAACCAGGAGTACATTCTCACACCTTTCTCTAACCCATTTTACATGTGTGTTGCATTATTAGGTTAACCTCAAAGTTTTCTAACATTTGAGCATCAACTGCATGCATGTGTACGTGTTTTTTGCTGAATTGAGTTGCAGCTATTCTAATAAAACACACGTGAGCATGCCAACCAGCTGAAGAGGAGAACTCCTATCTTAACATTGTTTTACTTCATTTTTAATCTTTTCATTTATCTCCCTGCATCTTTCATGGTTGTGTACAGTGCAGTTACAAAGATAAGAAATTGTTTATGTGATTTTGATTAGAAGATGTTCAACAAAAATTCTTTATTGTCCCACTGTATTAGTATTTTTTTCACCTATCTAGTAAGACATAGAGTAATGTTAAAATAACCCTGATTAGTACTGTTTCAGTTAGCACCCTGCTTTCTAGGAAAGTATCCTGAGTACAACCAGGATATTAATGTACAACTGCCATGTATGCAATGTTTCGCCGTGATATTTTATTTGAGGCAAAGGCCATGAATGTAAAAATTAAAATAATATTTTTAAGCACAGCAACTAATAAAGATCCAGAGAAGAAAAATAAATTGTATAGATTACAGAGGGATTATTAGATTTTAAAAATGATAAATGCATGATGTCTGTCAGTGGCACTGGATGTCAGCTATAACCGCAATGTTAAATTCTTTTGACACAGAATTGGTTCAGCTTTGCTTCACTAAGTGCTAGATATTTCCACTTGTGGCAGAGTGTTTGAATCCTGTGTATGAATGACCCAGTCCAGGTAAAAATGGTATGGTAAACGGTCTGGTGGGAGGTGGTGCAGCTGGGGCACACATTGGGGGCGGGGCAGACAGATGTGCCACGCTGCTCTCGCTGCTCATGCCATTATCCGGAAAGTGGAAACTGTTATCCAGGCTGAATGGCACAACAAAGGACAGCGGGCCACACAATGGGGGATCTCACTGTAGCAGAGACGGGCTCCACTGGGAGGGAAAGGACCCTTTCAAAGGAAACGCTCTGTGACAACACATTGCAGGGGGTGGTGGTGGGGGGAATGCACGCTCCTCAAAGTGGAGAAAGAAATCAGAGGAGTCACTTTGTTCAGCCTTCAGATGCACAGAGGGGTAGAAAGAGCGAAAGAGATGAAATATTGCAGCAAGCTCCCTGGCGCTGTTTAAGACACAGAAGTGTGAAGAGCCCAAAGGAGACACTGTGCAGATGCCTGTCTTCTCCCGCTGAGATGGATCGTGGCTAAGTGCCTCTCTGTGGCACGTCGCTAACATCCAGTGAAATCACTGCTTGTGAGGGAGTTTCACCCATCTCTCTTTATGTGGTCCTTACCCCTTCTTTCCCAAACTCAAAAATAGTCACTCCACACAGGGATGGAGCTGTCATATGGGATGCTGGGATCATAACAAGAGCAGCAGGCAGAGGAACTAAGCTTGCTCAGTTGCAAAAACCCTCAATTAGGTAAATAATGAATTAGTAATAATTTTTACTAATCATTATTCAACTGACACGTTTGTTCAGGACAGCTAATAGTGTAAGGTTTGAACACCAAATGAATTAGAGTAACATCCTTTTATAAAGTTGGATAGATTCTACTGTAACGCATGGCAAATAACTTGACTCAGTTCAATTAATTCAATATATTTTTATAACACTCTCTTCTCAGCAGGATAATACAGAATGCTGAACAATTGAGAACAAGTAACACAATGGAAAAAAGTATCTAAAAACAAAGATAATGGTAGGCAAACAGTAATGTTCAAAGTCAACTGGCAACTGAGGAGAGGAAAAAACTAGCAACAAGAAAGGGGGAAAAATAAACCTCTGCCAGTGGAGGTAACAATGGCAGTCTACCCCTACCAGGCAAATCAAGGGTACTACAATGGGAGCAGTGGCTCAAATCTGGGTCTTTCATTTACAGGATGATGGCTGTAACCATTGCGCCACCTGCTGCCCTTTTGCAAGGCACTTCCAGTGCCCTTTCCCTGAGACAAAAAGTCAAAGATCATGTGGGTTTCAAACAGGAAGACAGACAAAAACACTTGGGGTGGGGAATGTTTCTATGAGCTTTGACAGAGGATGAGAAACACATACAAATAAAGCTGATGAAGAATTTCTTGATAAATATGCATAAAGACGGCACTGATTCTCCCTCTAAGACTAACAAACACACATCCAGTCAGTATCACCTCACGCTGAATCCCTGGAAAGGTTCTTTGCAAAAGCACGAATGGGCATATCATTTGCTGAACAGAAATTTTAACAAGCATATAATTACAAACAGTGCTCCTCTACACAGTTCATCAGCACTGGGGTTTGTGTATGATAATTATCAGGTGGGGTAAATACAGTAAGGTGGCATGATGGTGCAGTGGGTGCCACTGGCGCCTCACTCCCTCTGGACAATTGAGTCAAAGCTTCTAGCACCTGGTTCAGTTGTACTGAGTTGACATGTTCTCCTGGTTTTCTTTGAGTGCTCCAGTTCCTCTCACAGTTCAAAGACCTGTGTTCAGGTGAACTGGTCACTGAAGCTGCCTGCATGTGTAGCAGTTTGATATAATATACCTAATACTGTAAGGTACCCTGGAAAAAAGTTGTTAGCTGAATCCAAGTTTTTTTACAATGTATTTTTTATCTTTCTTTCATTTCAACAATAATTACAATGAACTGCAATCATCTTTTTTCAAGATCCCCTATAACCCTCACCCCACCTGGAAAATTGAAAATCTAACCAAAATAATAAATTGACTAATGAATAAATAAAAAATTCATATATAAATAAATAGAAAAATTACAAGGAAAAAAATTCATCTAAATATAAGATTTTCACAAACATTATTCCATCTTTCCAAATTTCAAAAGTCCTAGGATTGGCATTTTCCAACAATGATCTTGGCTGTGGCCAACCCTGCCAGCCAGATTTTCTGGGTCTTTTCCATGATGGAAAATTTGGAGTCATCATTAAGAAGATGTAGAGTGGGGTCCATGGGGAAACACACAACCGTCACAGTTGAATTAGCGTCAACAACCTTCCCCCAGAAAGCATACACATGTGGACAGTCCCATATAGTGTGCATAAAAGTGCCCAGTGTCCCATGTGAACAGTAAGTGCAATAGAGGTGTGGAATTAACCCCACTAAATGCCTCACCCTGGGTGTCAGGTAAGCTCTATGACAAACTTTCATTTGAATAAATTGGCAATTAGGGTTATGCAAGGCTCCATAAAGATTATTCCATACTGCTTCCCAGTCCACCTCCCTTCCCCTGTGTGCCATAGTTTTATTCTGGTCCTTTTGATCAGAATTATTAACAAATATATGCAAAATACACTTGGCAAAAGTAAAGAAAAATATTCTTTTGGGGGCTTCTGGAATCAAGCTGACTACTGAGTGTTGTTTCAGCTGTGAGCACCTGCGATACTGTGCTTTGAATGCTGATCTGAGTCTAAAGTAATACAATACGGAATGTTTACCTTCAGAACTAAAAAGTGAATTGCTACCATCTTCTAAGACCTGTATGCTGAATTATAGTTAATAAAATTTTATGCTGTTTTGGAGACTAGTGTCAGCTACGAAATAGTTGATACAAAACAAAAATAAAATGTACAAAAGCAGAGTCCTTAACAGGTGCACTATCAAAAAGAGATTTTGACACTGGCCCCATTCAACCCCACACCTTACCACTGTGTTCTCACATGGGACCCTACAGTGGCTGCTACAACGGAGCGCACACACGTCCAAACACACACTCTGACACACACACACACAGTTGTGTGGAGTCTTTGTTTGTCATCAGACAAGGGAGGTGAAATTAATATCGCTTGAGCTGGTAATTAACAGGCCGCCATGCTCCTCTGCCTGGCCCAGACCGCAGACACAGGCCTCCCAGCTGACAGTGGATCACGTGACCCTCAGGGAGACCCACCCCCCCCGACTGGTCGTCCATCATATGGCATGCCTGGGGGGTTAGGAAAGGGGGTGCGCTGTCCCTGTCCAGGAGGCCGACACAAAAATAAGAGACACTCGTTGGCTTCTCTCTCCTTCCCTCCAGGCTTTTCACCCCCCCATTCCCACCCCCATCACTATATCTCTTTAACTTACAAACAGCAGCGGTTTCTTTGTACCCGTCCACTGTCTGTTACTTTAGTTATTAGCCACCTCCCTCCTGCCACCCCCAAACATACACTTTTGCTGCTACAGAAATATTAGAGCCATACAGTTGAGTGCTTTATAACAACCACAACCCCACACCTATCATTCCAAAAACCACTAAACAAATACCCTGGTGTGTCAGGTGACCTCCTCAGCAGCTTCTCCCTCATAAACCTCTCTCTCACACACACATGGAATCACCTCAGACTCCTTACTTTAATGAAGAATGGATAGGAGAATATATGAAAGCTGATTTGGTATTTTTAGTTTTCTAAAAACACCTTTAAAATGTCACAAGAAGGTTATAAAAATACACATAGAAAACACAAGCACTCGTATATGCACATAAATAGACAATAGGCATCCCCTTAGCCAGAAACAACGAGCACACAAACAACGTGGCTGTACAGATGACACCCAAAGCGCCCCGTACGCCCCTGTTGCCCCTGTTGCCAGATGGGGAAGTGGGTATTGCCTTTCCCACATGTTCCTCCCAGCATGAAGGCAGAATGGGGCTGGATTACACACACTTGGACACATGCCCTTAGTAGGGGGCTCTAAACAGTACCTGGTACCAATGGATCTCTGAATGGATGGTCCTGTAGGGTTCCACCCTAAAACAGCCTTCAACGAAACTGCTCTCTGTTTCCAAGAATCAGGTGAAGTGAAGGACAATGACCCTGCAGAGTCAAAGCACCTGTGTGGGACACCGTGGTAATGTGTTAAACTCCAACTATTGGCTAAAACCTAATAGGAGCTGTGTTGCATCATAGGAAAATATTACAAACAACACCAGGCCATCACACGTCATCACTTATCTATCAAATTCCATGTTCCCTTTGATACAGGAGGCACAAATCTAGGAACTGTGTGTGACAGGCACCTTTCAACTTTATGTGTGTGTGCGTATGTGCACTACTGTTGTTGGAGTTGGCTTGTCACTTTGCTTTCACTCTTCCATCCTGTTTGTCCCCTACAGGTGTTTGTTGCCCAAGTGGGCACTCATTATGGGCAAAATGGCCACAAATTTTATTGGTCAGTTTTCACAGCTTTTATTGTACATCAGCTGTATAAATGGAGTATTTCGGACAGAGAGGGTGAGGGGCCGAGGATGGAGACTGTCCTGATGTCCCACAGTCTACATTGTGAGCCCATGTTGTTCAGCTGACTTTAGTAATTAATATGATAGAATGGAATTGGTAGGAGTGGAATGTCACAAAAAAGGCTCATTTAGTTCTCAGATTTGAAATTCAGATGATTTCCCCCCCCACATAAATCATGTTGATTCTCGAGTTGAGTTGTGGTCTTTCCTGCACCTGTTACAGAGGGGAACACTGCTGATCTGGGGGTCTCCAGCACAGGCCAGGGTCTGGGTCCAAGAATCCTGCAGGTCTCCATAAGCCATAGTTATATTGAAGGGGGAAGGATGGCATACCTCCAACAGGAAGAAGAACAGCTCACTGGTCCAGTTCAGGGAACTCACAGCCACTGAGTTTCACATTTCTCTCTGGTCCTAATGGTTTCCTAAGTGCTGAGATCAACAAAGCACCTTCATATATGAGGAATGGAAATATTTTCCCATCTTTCAAAGGAGCAGAGGCCATCAGTGTGATTCATTTCTGGATATCGTACAGCATCAATGGGAGGCGTCAGGGAAATATCAGAAATGTGCTTCTTGATCTTCCACCCAGGAACCTGTGGAATACGTCTAAGCTGAATTCCCAACAAACAGAACAATAAAAGGGCAAACAACCATCACCTCACACAACCCCCCCAAAAATTCTGCCATGACAACTAATGCTTTATTTATTTCAGGTTTCACGGCCTTAAAATTTTCTTGGGCATTTTTGTGATTGTGATTCTACTGCCAGTGTGGGCTGTCTGTCAGCCTCTTCACCCCACCAGCGTTAGTTAACAAGGGTAAACAAATAATTGCAGCTTTCCTCTCCTGCTGAATAATTTATGTGGCTTCCAAAAGCCTTTTGTGAACATCTGTTTTACTGCAAGTTTGTTCTTATACAATAAACACAAAAGTCAAAATGTGCCCACAAGTCTGAGTCACCTGTCTCTGCATATCAGATACATGGGGAGAGGTTGAATCCCAGCTATGCTTTTGACATTGACTCTCTCTGGGAACAAAACTGACCAAAATGATTGTTTCAGTTGCTGATGTAGGCCTACTGTTGGACACTGTAGAACCTTCACTGACCTGAACTGCTTTATTTAAAAATAACTGTTAACAATAACTGCAAAAGAAAATATTGCAAAAATAAGCTATGCAAATCATTTCAGAAGAAAGCATCTAAGAAGCAGATTAATCATTATTGAGGTTAAATAAACAAGACAAGCTGCCCTACATATTCAATGAAGGTTATGAAATCGAGGTAAGGCAAAAACGTGAAGGCACCGAGCCGGGACCCTTAGCCCTTCTGTCCCTTTGCTCACTTCGTTAAGTGGGAAATGTTTTTTTTCTTGTCTTCCTACCCATTCTTTACCTTGCTCATCATTAAAAATTCACGACTCTATCCTCAGCTAATTGTTCCCAACAAGACGAAGCTCCCTGCCTGGTGGAATTAAATTAACCCATTAGCCAGCATCCTGCAGCTCCCGGAATAAAGTGAGTATCTTCGAGTCTGCATGAGTGTGTATGGACATGGAAGTGCTCTCATCATCCCAAAATATCCTCCAGACCCACAATAAATCCTCCGTACACACATGGTCTATCATCTACAGACACCCACTCAGCTTCATGAATGAGGATGACAGGAACCTAAAACACCGTCTCGACCAGGCCACCCCACCAAACTGCAGCTAAATGACAAATTCATCTCAGAAGTCCTCAACCATAACATATCCTCATTTTTCAGAGCAAAAGCACAATAAATTACAATCATCTGTTCCGGGTACATGAACACCAACAGGGTCATTTTTATTCAAAGCAACCAATGTTGAGCTGAATAGTTTCACATACTTCGCATAATTCTGGTCATGATAACAGAACTGTTCAGGTGAACATACACTCAAGATATTATAATGGTTAGAGCCATTCATGGGACCCAAGTTTCAATCCCTCCTCCTGCTGATGTACCCTTTAAAGTATTTACCCTGAAATGATCAGTAAAAATTGCCCAGCTTTGTATTTGTGTCATTCATTATTATTATTATAAAAGTTCAGTATAGCTGAAAAAAGCAAGAACGTGTCAAATTAGTTGATGAACAATAAACCTAAGTTAAGGGCTCAAAAACATTGTGGGGGGGAAGTTGGACCTGGGATCACAAGACTCTTTATATTTAGCTGATGCTTTCCTCAGTGCAACTTAGAAGGTTACACTGCTTACAGTTATTTACCCATTTGTACAGCTCAACAATTTTTATGAAAGACAATGGCTCTAATTACTAAACCACCTGCTTTGGCTGCCTACGTTATAATAGCATAAGAAACTAGCAGATGAGTTCTGAGTGGACCGTGGGCAGTGCACCTCTCACAAGACCCTGATTCCAATCAAATGCTGTAAGATGCACTAACATGACATCAGGAAACACACACAGTTACTTAAATTAAATCTCAAGTCAGTATTTCCAGCTGTGGAAACCTGCAAAGACTGAATGATCAAATAACGGACGGAAGTGACAGCTGTTAAAGTCTCATCGAAAGCCTGTAGAAATGGAAACTTATTTCTCCTTGTCTGTTTTTGAACACTCAGGACATCACACTCTCCCTGCCCATTCATTCATATCCGTGACCCCTTGACCCTACCCACCCTGACACACCGGAAAGCAACCCTGTGATCTCAGAACTGCAGGGGTCAGCTGTGACCTACTGACAGTGGCACAATACTGTACTTAGTTTCTACTTTATTTAGTACCTACTTAACCCCTCCTTAGCATCCATTTAGTATCTACTTAGTACCTACTTCATATCTATTTAGATCCTACTAGTCCATACTGAACATGCACTTAGACTCTACTTAGTATTTATTTAGACTCGACTTAGTCCACGTTTAGTATCTATTTAGAACCTCCTTAGTACATATTTAGAGCCTAATTGAACCCTACCTAGTGTTTACTTATGTTAAAAGCAAAGGGAAGATTTCCTACAGTTCTCTGATACTGGGGAGATGTGGCAGGAATTATAATCTAAAAATTGAAATGACTGAGCAACAGGAAGGAACTGATGTTCATGGAGCAGAGTGAGAGAAGGGGGTGCCGACGATGCCTGCAGACCTTGTTGATATCAAGCAGCCTTGCGACTGCTCTGAATTTCATGGCACAGCCCATGTCCTTCATAATGCGTGTAAGGTCACTAGTAACAACCTGCAGGACGGAGCTGCTCCTGCCCAAAACAAGTGACACACGCAGGAATAGGGAATATAACTTTACATCATAATTGTGGAAAAAATAAAGAAATACAAACCCTGATAACTTTTCAAACTTTATAATCCTTTTTCAGTGCAAAGTGGATGTCAGAGATTACTTGGATAGTTTAAAATTTTAAAATAATTGATGAGTGAATAACATGTTTTCAAAATCTGGCCAAGCACAATTTCTGAGTGTGAATGAAGTGTTTTTTTATTATTTATGTTTGTTTTGTTTTATTTTAAGGGGGCATTAAATGTGTCACCATCTTCTGGCAGTATTGTGGAAACAAGGGCAGCGGCTTGGGAGACCCAAATACGGGTGTGCAGTGGCAGACACGGGAACGAGGAGCCGCACGTGATACTTCCAGGGGAATCGTCCCCAGACAAAGAGACTCGGCTCCGTGATCTTAATTAAGACCCAACCTCATTAGTCTCCTCTGCTGTGTCAAAATGCTTCGATTCCCCGTTGATCTTCTCCTTTACGTCTCACGCACTTGTTGTGGAGAGTAGTAAAGACGTAAAATTTGATAAACGAGGCGATCTTTAAAAATTAATTATGTATTAATTACATTCATAAGACAAAACAAACCCTGATTAATGATTTATGAGGCTCCAGCTCAGTTTATTTCTAATTTGATTGTCCAATCAGATACTTGGAGAGAATGTGGATCTTGCATGCCTGTACAGAATGAGGTAAATAATGACAGTGCCTTGCATCCAAACCTTACACAGCACCTGCTACTTTACCTCTTCTACTCGTGCATTTTGCATGTTATTATTCAGGGGGACCTAATGCATTTAAAGTATGAATAACAAGCGATGCCCGAATATACCACAGCTACGATAACAGACACCTGTGCAGGAGTCAGATGGTGGACCAAGGCTGTTTGAGTCCAGTTAGTCCATGACAAGTCATTCTTTTCCACAGGTGGAGATATTGCACTCCATGGCAGCATGTTTGTAGGATCATCTCCTATCATCTCTGACCCCTTCTGACATTCACATTTCCCACTCCTCTAAGATTTCAGACCATGTGGATGGAGCCTATGACCTCTGACCTCACTGTGACCTTGGATACCCAGACCCAAGCCAGGGGGAATAAATCAACGTGGGGGACATGGATAGTGCCAGTAGGTGGGAGGGATAGAACTCAATTTAAAACACAATGAACATCCTCAGAGACATAGTAGTTATTATATCTGTGAATGGGAAACATAAATGTGCCTTTGTAACTTGTAATGATTTACCCATTTAAACAGCTGGGTAATTTTTACTCAATTAGTACTTTGATCAAGGTTACTACAGCAGGATCCGAGCTCACGTGGAAGAAGATTTCTTTAATAGCTGTGCTACCTGCTGGCCCCCTTATACTATAATAATAATAATAATAATAATAATAAGAAGAAGAAGAAGAAGAAGAAGAAGAAGAAGAATTCACTTGTTGGTGTGTTTCCATCCATTTTTTTTCATCCAACCATTATCATTAACTGCTATGTCCTGGTCAGGGTCATGGTAGTCTGGAGTCTATCCCAGAATCAATGGAAACTTGGCTATGAAACTACACTCTGGATGGGACATCAGTCCATCACAGTATTGATGTGTTTGTAAAATATAATTTAAACTGAACACTTTATCTATAGAAGCACATATATGCTTAAACATTTGAGACTCGCTGTCTTGCTGAAGAAGATATTAGCAGTGCAGCTTTGTTGACACAAATATATGTAAATCACACTCAGAGTCAAACCCTTAACTGCTACACCATACTGCACACTGGCGGAAGGGGGGGGGGGGCTAAATACCATAAACCATACTAGTCCCTAGACTCCAGCTGCAAAATTGGCCAAAGGCCTTCTTAGATTGGCACTGGGGGGCCAACTCTAGGATTGTTCACAGGTGCTGAAATCATGTCTCGTGTCACAGCAGTCACAGCACTGATTTTTGTTTGGATTCACAGCAAGTAAATGACAAAACAGAGCAGTTTGTATTCTCAGCAAGTCCTGCATCTCAAGATGCATGTCATTTGCTAAAAGAGAAAACCACTCCCACAATGCTGCCCCCACAACACATCTCTGCTGAGTTAAACCTGCCTCCCTCCTCTAATAAATATTTCAGAGGCGGAAAGTTTAGTAAACAGCCGTGCAGGGGGTGCTGTTGCTGGAGAGACAGGTCACCAGGGGAACAAAGAACAGATGTGTGGGGATCAGCCAGTGCCAGGTAAAGTGGCGCAATGAGCCTGCCGTGGAACCTTCTGGATCGTGCCCTCGAAGAACAGCGTGAGTCACAGCTTCTGGGTATGTTCCAGCAAAGTTGTGACTTGCTGTTACTCGTAATATTGCCACTACAGAGAACAGTCCATACACGCGAAACTGCAGCCTGCAGGTTTATAATCTAACACCATGAAAACATTCTGGATAAACAGCATATTAGTATTAAAATAAGATATTTTACAGCTGGCTATAAAGTATTTAGACTTTCCATAACTACAGTAATAATGAAACTATTGAATATGGATAAATTATTCTTCAACTCAACAACTACAACAATATTAATAAAACTGTTGTTTTTGTCGCTGTTATCACACCATTGTTTATCAGGTAGTTTTTATTATGATTATTATTTAGACACCCTCATCAAATGCTATTTACAATCTAAATTAATCACCTGGCTCTGGAATTCTCATGCAAAAACATATGAATCACTGCATTACATTCACATTTAATACATTGTTAATTACACTAAGAGTGTCAGGGTCACTGCAATAATGCACATGTTGTGATCTGAATTATTCCCCTGTGAAGGTAAATACGTGAGGGTCTCTTTTCCTCACAGCCCCCTCAAGTCCCATTTTGTCTAGTTGGGAAGTGCAGTTTTGGACCATGTGCTTCTGCTGTAAAGCTGATCTGCTCCTTAAGATAAGATAAAAACACCTAGGGTTGGGTGGAGGAGGCATGTACAATCAAATGATTCATTTAACATGAATGAAATAACATAATAAATTAACGAGACCAAGAGCAAATTAGTAAGCCGAGTCTTGGGTTCAAGTGAGCACCATGTTTTACAAATTATACATGGCCTAGGTAGTTATACATGATAAGTGGTCCAGAAAGTAGAAGCTGTCTGTTATTGTTGTTAACATTGTTTCATGTTTGCATTACTTTTAGGGATCTAAAGAACAGAGGGTCAGAAGGTGGGCAAACCAGTGACCTGGTGTTTGGACACAGGCCACAGCCGGCTCAGGTGGGGGGGATGTGTGAGGGGGGTGTGGTGGTGGTGGCAGTGACAGCAGTGAGAGCTGGAGTGTAACAGTAGCCGACCCCGGCGGTAGCCCCCCGTACAGCCTGTGGCGGGGGGGTTGGGGAGCGAGAGCTGAGGGTGGAGGGCTGGGGGGGGTGGTGCTCCGGGGAGGATAATTGGAGCGGCGCAGAGAACATATGGTGCAGCAGGAGAACCTGCTGCTGCAGCAGCTGTGGGCTGGGTGCTGGAGATCAGAGACACATTAAAGAGCCCCCAACACCCCCTCAGCCCCCCCACCACCACACACACCACACACACAAACCGCGACCATTCTCTCTCCACACAAACACTTATTTAAATGACGGCTCTTAACGGACCCCTTGCCCACCCCCCCATGCCCAGGGGCAGCTCCTAATGCAGGCGGATGAGGGGGTGAGCTGAGGCAAGGGGGTGGAGCTTCTCAAAACTTTGTTCTCTCCCTCCCCCCTTGCCTACTCCTTGCTCTCCTCGGAGTGAAATAGAAACCACGGCGGTGATGTGGTCTCTGTTCTGCCGCTTCCCCTCTTTTATCCCCAGGAAAAAAAGGACACACATGATGGAGGCGAGCAGTGCCCATGCAAAATGAATGAGTCTCCCTGTGGCAGCATGGCCGTATGACAGAGACACAGCATCGGTGCAGGGTGCCAGGGAGGGCCACATCGGATGGGTGTGGCTAGCCTGATCAGAGTACTGTTCTGCCACACAGCCATCTGCTGATTTGGGTTTTTGTGTAGTTTTTATAGGTGAAAGTACAATAAAGACAATGCTTTGGTTCCATGTTATGTGTTGATCAGCACACTGCTAACAGTGTGCGTCGAATGTGTAGACGACTGTTGGAATTATGCGTGGTGTACTGGGTGAGATACATAGCTGCACAAAGCAGTACATGCACAGAACAAGCCTATTAACTTTTAAGGTCACCACCAGACATACCTGTCTCTGTTTATTAACTGTTTGTAAAACTACAAAAACTTCCTTGTCTGGATGTCAGTTGAGTGGTGGGAAGATAGAGCAGGCAATAAGCCAAACAAAATACATGCTTTGCAGGAGAAACTGTGAACTTTGTTATGTTCCAACTCAATACAAAAATAACAGAAGGGCCCAGGATAATAAACTTAATTTTTAAGTTATATGCAATTTAATTTACCCTTGTTCCCTCCAAGAATGGAAAGATTTGCAGGCCACAAGCAAAGCCAATAATAAAAGAACCAGGTGAGGTTATTGTTCAGGAGGGCAAAAACAGTGGGGAAAAAAGAACAAAATCTGATATTTAAATAATTAATAATGAGGTAATGTTAAATAATTCACATGTACAAATCAGGGAAGGTGGTAAGTTATTAATCTTTAACAGTATGGCACACCTTGGCCTGCTGAACCACTGAGGTTGCATGTGCGTATGTGTGTATCTGTAAGTGCTTGTGGGTGGGCTCTGTCAGGCACTGAGACCCAACTGCACCTCAATTTTGGCTGGTCCCACTGGAGCAGAATCCCATATAAGACCTTGGTCAACCCTGTGGGGCATCTGAAGACAGGCGATTTGCCTACAGCGCCAACCTGTGCCCACTTCACACCTCACCAAGTTCAACAAGGGTGCGAACAACAGATCGAACATGGGCTTTTACAGCAGCCCATTTTTAGCACTGTTCACTTGTTCATACAGCTCAAATTCTGCTATACATATAGCAGGTTTCCAAACTGAGATATGACTATGAATGAACACAGTAACTGCCAGGTTTGACACAACTCGTATCATCTCATCTCATTGCTCTCCCTAGGTTTGAAACAGTATGTGTATGTTTCTCTTCTGTCCAAGTATCTGCAGAGACCTGGGTGGAGCTGTCTCATAGAATTATTGAATTTGAGGGAATTAGTGCAAAGTTTGAAAAATTCAAATTTTTTTGTGTTTCCTTATGTTTTTTATAGTACTCATACTCATATATCAGCATATAATAAATAAGATCATAATTGTAAATGTAATGATAAATCATAACTCTTTTGTGTCAGTAACAGTAATGATTTAATTACATTTTTTTACTGAAGTTAGGTTATTTAAGGAACAAATTAACTTGGCCATGAACTATATGCATATGCACACATTTCCTATAAAAATACTCAAGTCTGTTTATCTATGAATAACAAAAAATATTATTGATAAATATTTATAAAGAGTAATTTCAAAATGACTAAATAATTTATCCACAATTGTCTTACATGTTAGTTTTTATCGTATTTTCTCATTTTGCCCTTTAATAGATAATTTAATGTTGTATGTTTACCATGTATGTTCTAAATATAAACTATAGTATGAATTTTATGTGGTGCATATGTATATGAGATACAAAATACATCATTTAGATAGACAGATATAAATCACTGATACATAATCATAATTATCTTATTGTGCATCTCCCTTGTCTATAAAAGGAACTGTTGTTTATTTATGAGAGTATTTTTACTTTGTGATCTACAAAAACACAGCATGCAGTTTGAAAAGAAGCAACAATCTACCTGCATACAATTGGACAGCAGCACACCTGTGTGACTCCGCCCCTCACCTGAACCCCCCAGCAGGAGAGGTGCTCAGCATCACCGTTGCCAAGCATCCCCATGTACCACCCCCAGGCAGTTCCTATGCATTATTCATGGCAATCTTTCCGCTGTTTTTCTGTTGCCAACTGTTGGCCGGGAACTTGTCCGGCTGGATACCTGTCAGTACTTTCCTCAGAAAACGCTACAGCCTTTCATGCTCCCACTTCCCTTGTAACCCGAAGATCCAGTCACCCATGACAGGAGTGCAGCAGCAACTTCACTCACCTGTTGCGAAGCAGGCCACGCCACCCACTGCACCGGGCCACATCAAAGTCTCAGATATAAAGACTTTGAGCGGCAGAGCAGTGCCTCCCTTGTCCAGAGAGCAGCAGCCTGAGGGTGGTACCAGGGGAGAATGGATGGCGGGATGGCCCTGGTAGCCATCAGGGGTGACCACACACAGCAGTTAGAGTGAGCACAGCAACGGCAGGAGCATATGCTTTGAAGGTAGCCGATGAAGTGAGGCAAGTGAGAGGCAGGCTGCACGTTTATATGTGTTCGCCCCTGAACCAGGGGACTGAATAAATAATACAATAGATATTCCTCTGATGAAGTCTCGCCACGGAATTCATAATTATTTCATTGTAATGAGAGCGCGGGTCTCGCTGTAGTCCCACACTGCCAGGTACAAGCACTGTGCCCCTGGGTGCACTAAGGAACATGGTACACTTATTTACTGCTGTTTACACCTGTATCATACAACCTACATTAAAACAACCTGTACATACACACACACTATATTCTGCAACACCACACAGTGGACTGGTACTGTACAGCTGTATTCACAGAGATCATGCCACACACAGGCACAATGCTGCATACTTGACTAAAATCAGACACATGAGTCTCCCAGCAACCACAACCCCCAAAGTAAATGTCAGGCTACTGTGTATAACAGCAAGTCTGGCAGTGTACAAGTCTCGATACTTTAATAAGACTAAGCAGTTCTGAAAAGAACCCAGTGAAAACATGACAAACTATAGAGCAACACTCAAAAATTCAAATACACCTGGGAAATACTTTTATGGGGTGAAGAATGAAAACAAAGCAATCAACAAGTGCCTTTTAACAACAACAACAAAAACAACAACAATAATAATAATAATAATAATAAATGAAAACCAAACGTGCAATGTCATGTACAGCACCAATACAAAAACTATAAGCCATTTAGCCTATAATGCCAGTGCACCTGGGCAATCTGGCGAATATGTGATGTTTTGGATGTAAGACTGAGAGCAAAGCAACACAAATGTTGTACATGTCTGGGAAATGATGCAGAGGATGGGAAAACATTGCACCTCATTTTCTGATCAAACTTTAGTTAATAAACTGATGCTTCCACTACAAAAAAGAAAAGAAGAAAAAAACAGGTTCCATCCTGTTGCTCAAACTTTTGACTGGTACCGTATTTCTATCCAATACAGTGCACAGCAGGAGAATAACAGGCATAGAGCTGAAATTACCCACAGTGTTGGAGGTAAGACACAAAAGCAGTGCTGCATTGTTTGGCAATGCACACAGAAGACTTACTGTACACAGATTGACGGTGCACATGCTGGCCGTGAAGCACACAAAAAAAATCTATAAGATTGACACCCTGTGCGGAACAAATATTGCTTCAGTTTCTCAAATTAGAATAGGCACTATGTACAGTGTGCATAGTCGGGGGAAGATGTGCAGGACTAAAAATCAAAAAGATGAACACATACAGTACATGCACATAAATCTACTGCTCCTACTAACAAAACACCCTTGTTAACAAAAAGTACAATATACACATCACTCAATATTAATGTTGTAGTTTATCGATAGAAGAGACAGAGAACTGGCAATGCGTTGTAGTATCCTTGGTGTCAACCTCTGGGTAGCGGGAGGGTAGCATGGTTACCCATTGTGGATACAGTTTATCAAACGCTGGCCCTCCCTAGTTTACTCCAGTCAAGGTGGAATCACATACCTGAGAGAGTCATCAGCACACATTTGTGAGGCCGGAGACTTCCAGATTGGGGAAGACATGCAACCTCCACAAACCACCTAACTTAGATGCATCAGGATCTGGGGTCCCTAAAAATCCATGGCCCCAGGAAGGAAGGCCAATAACAATAGACAAAAATATTTAATAGGCCTCATTCTTTGCACCCAAACCATACTGAATGTTATAAATGTAATAAATCATTGTAATAAAGTACCGCGCACAAAAACACACTAAATAATCACTCTCTTACACTTGTGAACCACTAACCACAAATGTTTTGTTTGCTTCTCTCCTCAGTCACTCTGTAAGTTATAATAAAAGCCTTGACCAAATGAATAAATGGATGTAATTTTCACTGTCACATAGCGCTGTTGCTGAAGTGTATAGAAGGGATTTATACTTCATAACTAAGCACTAGACAATTCTACATGCGGTCATTCCGAGGTCTACGCTGTCATCACTTGGGACAGTGTGCCGGGTGCTGCTCATGAATGGGATGGGGGCTTCCTGTTCCACACACCCCCGCGGGCTAAGACTATGGCTTACCAGCTCCATCAAAGCAAAATAAGGAGGTTTCCTAAAGCCTCAGTCAGAAGGGACCAGGGGAAGTGGTCAAAGGCCCCTGAGAGTGCCTTCCAAACTTAATCCTGTTACCATCCAGCGGCAAGACCATGATATTCAGCCACCCCCACTACCATTCTGAAGCAGCTGGTGTCCCTGTAACAACACACCCTGTCTACAAACACCAAGCACTCCTGTCTCCAGTGTGGCCTGTTTACTCTAATCTCATCTTCATCAGTGGATCACACCTCTCAGGCTACATGGTCCACTGCCACTACAGGGCCATCACAGGGAAGTGGCTCACACACACTGCAGCCCCATGTCCAAGTGGCAAGACATCTCCTCTCAGCCCTTTACTATCCCAAGTGGAAACTAAACAGTTAAAAAATTCTTTATTCTCCACCAACTGCTCAGTCTCTCCATTGTTTCACTCATTAACTAGATCATTTAAAGCAAATAAGGGAACTATCACTCCCACACCCTTCCAGCACGCTCCACATATGCACCACCCTTTCACACACGCTCCAAACAAACCAATAATTAACAAACTAGTCCCTTTGATGCGCTCAAGTCTACTTTTCAAAAGCGCCAAGTTAAAACGGCGCTCGACAACAGGCTGCATTTGAAGTGGATGCGAAAGGGTGGAGCTTGGGCCCTGGCGGCGAACTGCAAGCGGTGAGGACGAGTCGGGCCGGCAAGTGGCGGCTCCTAATTGGAGTGATCATCCCACAATGAGGAAAATCAATAGGTCTGCGTCACAGCGCATTTCACCAGCACATTTGAGTCCAATGAATAAACACAAATGGCCTGTAGCAAACGCATTAATATTTCACTAAATAAAGAAGAAAGACAAAAAGACTTAAGACAAATGTATGTTGGAGGGAAAAAAGTCTTTCTTCCTATTCGGTTCCTCTTCCTTTCTTGGTGCTGTTGTTGTTTTTTCTTCGATGTCATAAAAACTCATCTGTTTCACCATGTCATTTAGTTTGCTTCAAAAAAGCCTGTAAATAAAACAAACCCCTTCCTATTCTCAATAGCTTTGAAAAAAATAATTAAAAAGAGTCTCTCCTTTCTTCCTATTCTGGAGCACTGAAAACAAAAACGTGTTTAATTGAAATGTACATGTCATTAATTTTCCTGTTTTTGTTGGAATATTTACAACATTTTGTTTGTGTGCCTTACAGGATTGCTTTCTATTCTTGTAGGATTAAAAAAAGTTTATGATGCTATTTTATTACTGTGCAAGTATGTATGCAAACCATATTTGACGCTGCCCGTTAATTGCCTGATGCCTGACAATTATTTCCATGTTATTTCATGTTGGAGATTGGAAAATATGTGGCTAAGAGATGAAATGAGAAAAAGGCTTAGAGGGGACCTGAAGTACAACACTGGACCATAACAATAGCTTTTCTCAATGTGAATGTGACAGTATAGGGATTAGAGCTTCTACCTCTGGACTCAAGAATTCACATAGCACCTCCAGCTATAATGTAAATATCAATCATAATACAATTATTGCTTGTAGGAATTGTTCTTCAGATTGTTTTAGACAATCTGAAGTCTTAATGAAGAGGCACAATGAAGCTTAAAAATAATTTTTAACTGAATGTTATCCATTAAAGACATAGCCACATGCAAAAGACCAAAACCCATGCTGATGTTAATATCAAGTTATAGATGCATTGTATGCTGGAAGTTTCTACAGTGTGCAGTTCACAGTAATTAACAAAAGGAAAAGAAAAAAAATTTACCTAAGGTAAAAGCAAATAAAAAAGTAAAATAATAAATATCATAATGAACTGATGTCCCCTTTCAGAGTGTGCTGGCTTACACCCTCTGCTTCTTGGACACCTCAGACCCTTATGACACTGCACAAGACAACCAGACAATGATAATGGATGTATGGATGAATAATAGCACTTAAACACATAATACTTTTTTTTCATAATGCAAAAAAGCAAAAAATGCAGGCATGTTTGCTGCCTTGTTTCTCTGGGGTTCAGTTACTGTAGCAGTGCTGGCTCCTCAGCAGTGAGGGGATCTTAAGCCAGGGTGCCTTCAAAGTCCTTGATCCTCCTGTCGAACACCAATCCTTCCCCACCCCACACCTGCCCCCTGCTGTCCTCAAGACCTTATACCTTGCAAGGCCCGAAAGTTTTGCCCATGGCTGAACGGCCAAAGGGGCAGTGGGGGTGGTGGTGGGGGTCGTGGAACACAGCTCCTTGCACAGAACGCTTTGAAACAAGTAAACAGTCCCGTACTTTAAAGCTTTTACACGTCAATTCAACAGCACATTCTCTTTATGTCCAACTGCTGTAGGGCTGCAATTCATAATTAATGAGCACTCAGTTAATCTATTGATCCGTGCTTTTCGAGAGTTAGCAGGGCCAACCCACCGCACACAAGTAGTACCAGGTAAACAGGGGACAGAAAAAGAAGGATGGAGAGATTGGCAGACAGTTGCAAGGATGGAAGAAGATGTGGAACTTGCTGGAAACGTACACTCTCACATAAATGCACCAAGCTGGGAACACACATACAGCTGCTTTGTTAACCATGTGGGAGCAAAGCCATGGAGTGGTGTATTTCGTCAACGTGTCATTCAGTCACTGCTGTAAAAATTGGAAAAACATACTGTAACGTTCATGAGTCTGCTTATGACATACCGCGATCCAATGAAGCACAATACAGCTGGCTGGAAATATTCATAACATAAACTCTCAAAACTGGAGCATTCGCATCTTTAGTTTAGAGCAACTACTAGAGCTGCGAGAAACATCCCATCCAATGGGATCAAAGCCATCGAAGTTGGGATTATATCAGGAACCCCAGGTCCAAAATCTGAACTACTGCTCAGCAGCACTGTTATGGTTGGAGCCCTGTCTCTAGATCTGGTGGTTACAAATTTAGCTCTCACCTCCTTCTGTTGTACCCTTCGTCAAGGAACTTATCCTCAAAAGCTCCACTAAAATTTTCCCAGTTTTATAAATGAGTAAAAAATTTTATGTTACTTCAGAAAAAAAACATCAGCTACATGAATGAATATAAATTTAAACTTTCCCTCGAAGAAACATCCTGTTGCTGAATGAGACAGGAATTTCCAACTGGACGAAATCAAGCGATCCAACATCAAGACCACCCCCCACTTTATGAGATCCAAACATTGGGCCTGGATCAGTTTTACTATCAGGCATCAAGTTTATTTTATTGCCCTTTCAAACCCAACCTGTCAGATTATGAAATTTTTCTGTACTTCACTGTTCCACTTGGCCTCTCCGTCCCACAGCAGGTCAGTTGACATACACTTCTGCCCCCAGCACCTACCTCAAACCATCCCGGAACCCAGGCACCTCTCCTATCCCTCTCCCCTATCGCCAGCCTCCTATCATGCACCTTTTTGATCTCTTAAGGACATGCCCATCACCAAATCCTCTCTACAAATGCAAAAAAAGCAAAAAAGATTTCAACAGCAGTTCTGCACTCTAGTGGTGACCCTGTTTCTCCATTTACCCCATGCCCCTCCATCTCCAGTGGCCTCTTCTCCTGTTAACCCACTACAGCAGAGTCACTGAGTTGTCTTGGTACCTGTGATGATGGGTCCAGCGCCAGGGATGCCTCTTTCAGAACTGGGAGCACCAGACCCCTTTCAGCCTCGTATCTTTAATTTGCGCTGGCAGTCAATAAAATATTTACCAGGAACCCTAAAGGCAATTACATTAAAGTGAGTAGTTAGACACCCCTTCCCTTCAGCAACCCTGCAGTGTGAAGCAAGCGATTTGGTGAATGGTCGCAATCTACAACATTAGATTTTACACCCCATCAATAATTGATCAATCACAAGAAGAAGAGGCAAAAAAGAAAAGAAGATGAGGATGGAAATAGAGGAAAAATGGGATAAAGGACTGTTTGTGTGTGTTTTTTCCTTCCCCCTGCCAGGTCCATTTGTTCATCGTAGTGGAAATGTGATTTCTACTGTGAGTGATGACTTGCCTTAACCTGTCCACATTTTGATGAATTGCACCACTGCACTGTTGAAGAGGTGGCCAACAAATGGGGATGCTTCAACTCTAGTTGTATTCTTCTTGAAGTTGGCATGAAAAGATCAAGTGTCCAAAACAGAAGGATGGCAATGGCCTGCGACCATGCTGGGAAGACTGGTTCAGTGGATACAGAAAATACACAGGGGAGCTGAAGAACAAACACAAAAATGACAAACTGATATGCGCTTGAGTGCTGACCCCATGGGAAGAATGTTGAACCATTCTGGGTACAAGCTGATGAGAAGTTTGTTGTACTAGAGAGAAAACAGAAGATGCATTTCTTAGGGTATGGGGGATGGGGGCTTACAGAGGTGGAAAAGGCAGAAAGTTGCTTAGTTGCTTCTGTTCTCGGTAACAGCGTTGCTTTTATGCCTTTTGAATACAACAATAAAATCCATCCATCTGTTATAATAAACCCCTTGTCCTGGTGAGGGCTGCAGCTTATCCTTATCAGAGTTATAGCAGTCCAGAGTCTATCCCAGAATCACTGGGTGCTAGGTTATGAAACTACACTCAGGATGGGATACTGATCCATCACTGGGTGACAATAATAAATAATAAAATAATAATTATAACTTGTCCTCCTTGTAACTCCTTGGTTCAAGAAACATCTGTGGAAGCTTTTGATTAATGAAACACTCAGCATCCCAATCACTACTCCTTGGCATAAGTGTTTTATTCTTCTGTAGTTGATTGATTCAGTAAGTTCTCTGCACTCCATTGGGAGTAATTAACAAAAATTATTGGCAAATATTGGAGAGAGTTCATCAAACAGCATTCAGAGGAGTGAAGAGTCTGTACAGCTAGAAGGACTTGAGAGAGGGAGGAGAGGATGGACAGAATTCATCTAATCTGGATCTGGATGTATAAGCTTCACAAGTTTCTTTTACATAGATCCTTTTAACATACCTGTGTCCTGTAAAAGGTAAGTAACTTAATATCTAATGGAGCACCAGCTGGCATCGTGTGCCTCCATATACTGTTTTCAGACTGGTACGCCACAGTTCTGCTCTGGGTTTTAGTCTGTCTGTCCACCTGCTTGTTCCTTCCCACTCTTCAAAGCAGCTGATCACTGGTCCTGAAGAAGGGCAGCAGAGGTAATGTTTGATTTATGAGGTGTTCTGTGCATCCAATGAAGAGTAGGGTCACTGTTGGGGGTGTTGGGTAGGGGGCTCATGTTTCTGGGTCGACGCCCCAAGAACCTGTCCTCATTGTTGGACCCTGCATTGTGCATGTATAGGGTTTCAGTTCCATTTATGGAGATGACAATGTTGTCTAAATATGACTAGGTGTAACCAAGGCCATGGGACATGGGCAGTTGTACCAGTAAGAAATGCCCCGGCACATGTCCATCAGGCTCTAGACACCCTCCAGGGTTCCAGGCCACCCAAATACCGCAGAGTGCTACAGGCCAACAAGAACTCCTCCATCCAGGACACACTATGTCCTGTATGGGGACACACTGCAGCAGTCACCATTTCCACTATTACTCTATAGCACCGTGAGATCATATATTTCATCCTTCAGTTAATTTAATTTGTCATACTGTCGTCATGCATTTAGTCGTTCATGACTTTTCTATAGTCCGCCTTAGTAAAAAAAAAAGGAACCGAAATGTACTGGACATGTCACTAAATTAGTGGTTACCACACAGTAACGCGAAAAATCTTAAATTTATTCGATAAGCTCAGAGCTATAATCATATTATTTTGAGGGTAGCTCTGAAATTTAAAAATATGTAGTATTTTTGAGCCGCTATCACGTCCTTGTTTGTAAATGCTATTTAGATAAACTAAAAAAACTGAAATCTTCCCGATTTTGAGTATATTTTAATTATTTCAAATTATTTATTATGAAATGATTTATTTCGGCTTTCTGTTATTATTGCTATGGTCTGTCTTTTGTAAGGTTAATTTTTTAACAAGTGGTTGGTACGATCTATGAAAGAATTGCATCAAGACAGAGAAAGGCAGCTTGCACACAACTAATCACTGAAAATAACTGGAACACCAAGACACTATTTAAGATTTTTACGTTTTCTGGTGATTCCCGCATTTTCATAAAAATGAAATTTAATGCAACATAAACTTACACTACAAGTAATAGATAACAGTTACAACGCATTTAATGAAACCTGATCAACTTTTCAATGTGATTTCATTTAACAGCTTTATTATAGTTAGCAACTGGTTCTGCCCACCAACTGCCTTGCACACAAAAACCTGAAAATATTTATACAAAATAAACAAAACAAAAGAGGACACCCACCTGACACGGTGTAATAGGCGTGCCTAAGAGTTGAAGAGCAGCCAATAAAACCTGACCTGCCAAAATCACCATCCAATCAGCCGCTGAGAAAGGATTGTCATGACGCGCGGAACCGCTTTCAGGCGGGGCGACTTTCCCACCTTCCCGAAGCAGAGACGCTGAGCTAGAGAGTTTTCGATCACAGGGCGTGGTCACAACGTTGGCTTCCAATGACGTGGAGAGGCGGGACAAAGAATGTGCTCGAGGGCGGGGCCACTCGTCATGCTTTATTTTATAGGTCCCTGCAAAGATTTGTCCCGTGTCAGACTACTGCACGCGCCCGACAGCCGTCAATAAAAGCCCACCAGTTTAGATTACTCGCCGGACGGGAGCTTCTGCAGGTTTTTCCACGTTGGGGGGGGATAAAAAAAAGTTTTTAAAAACGAATTCCTACATTGTCGCGGGGATAAAAGAAATAGTAGAGGAAGAGGGACGACGAGAAGATTCGCCGACATCTGCAACCATGATGTCCATGAACAGCAAGCAGCCCTTCAGCATGCACCCGATCCTGCACGAGCCCAAGTACACGCCGCTTCACTCGAGCTCGGAGGCAATCCGGAGAGCTTGCCTGCCCACGCCTTCGGTAAGTCTGACCGCCCGCACCGCATCGCACCGCAGCTTAGCTCTTGTATCACCGCGTTCCCCAAATCTAACCGCTCTTCAACATCTCCATCAACGGACTCCCCGTCAATGTGTTGGTGCAGCTCCTTTAAAAGTGACATCTTAAGAACCCATTGCAGCAACTTTGGAAATTAAAAAAAACTTTTTCGTTTGAGATACTCCATAATTTTTGTGAAAAGTGAATATTTTAAAAACGGCTACAAAAATGATGCCAGTAGTACATATTCTGAGCACACTGTAACTCAAATACAAAATAATTTGGTTAAAAAAAGCATCCTAACATCTGTGCTGTGTTTTAGGACATATTGCAGCTCGCGCCGAGTTTGTCCTTGTTGCGTGAACTGCAGTTTCCATTAATCACTTTTTCTTTCTGTCTTCCCCGTTCCTTTCCCACCCCCACCCCGCAGTTGCAGGGGAACATCTTCGCCGGCTTCGACGAGAGTTTGCTGCAGAGGGCCGAGGCACTGGCCGCCGTCGACATCGTCACGCAGAAGAGTCACCCGTTCAAGCCGGACGCCACATACCACACCATGACCACGATGACCAGCATGACGTGCACGCCCACGTCCTCGTCCGCGCACCTGCACCACCCGTCCGTGCTCACGTCGCACCATCACCACCACCACCAGCCCGCGCAGGGCCTCGAGGGCGACCTGCTGGACCACCTGACACCGGGCATTTCCCTGGGCGGCATGCCGGGCTCCGACGTGTGTTCCACCGCCTCGCACTCGCACGCGCACATGTCCGCCATCAACCACATGCAGCACCACCACCCGCAGACCATGAACATGCACCCACATGGCCTGGGCTCCCACGGCGCATTGAGCGGCGGCGGCGGTGGTGGCGGCGGCGGGGAGTCTGAGCCCGACCCGCGCGAGCTGGAGTCATTCGCCGAGCGCTTCAAACAGAGGCGCATCAAGCTTGGGGTCACCCAGGCGGACGTGGGCTCAGCGCTGGCCAACCTCAAAATCCCCGGCGTAGGCTGTCTCAGCCAGAGCACCATCTGCCGGTTCGAGTCCCTCACGCTGTCGCACAACAACATGGTGGCGCTCAAGCCCATCCTGGAAGCGTGGCTTGAGGAGGCCGAGCGGGCGCAGCGGGAGAAGATGACCAAGCCGGAGATCTTCAACGGCGGCGACAAGAAGAGGAAACGCACGTCGATCGCGGCCCCGGAGAAGCGCTCCTTGGAAGCGTACTTCGCAGTGCAGCCCCGGCCATCCTCGGAGAAGATTGCAGCCATCGCCGAGAAGCTGGACCTCAAAAAGAACGTCGTTCGGGTGTGGTTCTGCAACCAGAGGCAAAAGCAGAAACGGATGAAGTTCTCCGCCACGCACTAGGCCAAAATGAAAGACCCATATGTATACAAATATTAATAACTTTTAAAGACAAGCAAATCACAGCACAGCGTCATGGCTGAAGCGGATAATCGAAGCTTTGAGACACGTTTCAGTGATATAAAAAATGGGATCGAGACTTGAAACCACACATCCAAGTTATAAACTCAAAAACTTTTGTTATTAAACATTATATGTATAATAACAAGATAGGAGATGATCAATATGTTCTCCAAGGAGTCGGGAGAAGGAAAATAAAAACACTTGACCATTTAACTCAAAGCAGTTATTGTACAAATTTCAGACGAAAAGATCGAATAATTGTTATTATTCTGTCATGTCAAAAAAATAACTTTTTTATATTTATTCGTGTAAATAGTTCTGAATACATTGCACCTCTGTGTACGAAGAGCGCATCGAATTGGTTTCTTTCTAATGGTTGTTGTTTGCAGCATTATTATAAATGGGGATTATGTTCATGTTACTTTTTACGTGTTTCCAGATGAAGCGAGCTAAAGCTCGTGCTGTAAAGCCCATTGCATGGTTCAGCTTTTAATTGTGCTTTATTTAAACAAACAAAAAAATTCAAATTTGAATGCATTGCAATAAGAAAGCACACGCGCGCCTACGCACGTCCACACGAACACACATTCACACACTCACGTCCACAGTCCACGTCTCCGTGTCTACCTCATTGCTGTAGTTCTGCCACATTCATGGTCTTTAGAGAAGCGAGTAGGTGCAGCCATTTGGGCTTATTCTCTTTTACTTCCAGTGGACTGATTTATTATGGAATTAGGAAACAAATGTTTGTAAACGTGATATTTGTTTTGAATTACTCCACTTGCAAGGATGCTTTGACAATCAAATTATTTAGACTTATGTTGTAATAACTTCCCGTTATGCCAACTAAAATCTATCGAAATGCGTTATTATTCCTACATCACTACTGTTGCTGTCATTTAAACTGAGACCAGTAGTAAACAGTGATTCTCCATTCCTCCCCTACAAATGATAAAATCAGTGCACTTTGTAGATAACCTAAAATATGAGCAATTGTTGTTTATTTATTTTTGGCTCATGATTTTTTAAACTTATTTATTTTAATTTAATTTATTCTGAAGACGACATGAGTATTTAATTTGTGAAGGTGTGCTTAAAATGTGTCTGTGTAAGCGACAGAATCTCAAATAAACTGCGCACGTTTTACCTCATTGCTTCTATTTCTGTGGCTGTCGACCAGTCTCGTCCTTTTTCCACGAACTCTATTCGTGTTTTACAGAAGATTCGTCACCTTGTATGAAAAAATGTGTTACATAATTATTTATTGTTTCTGAGCTGCACACATATTTTGATAAATGCTTTTAGATACTCAGTGTGGACTGTATATAAACGTGTTGAGTCGTAATCAAAGCGCCAGTACGAGGGTTTCAGATTTTACTGAAATACTACAAAATATTTTATTTTTTTACATACGTTTACTTTCTTGGCCTCACCCTAAAATCTTTGACAGAAAATCATTGTTTAACTAAGACTTGAAGTGATTTGACTTTCTGTTAAAGTATCACAATTTTTATCCACGATGCAGATAATTCACACGACAGTCACGTCTGTAAGATAACGATTTCTTTATTATTATTATTATTATTATTATTATTATTATTATTACTGAACTGGAAGAAATAATAGCAGCCTTGAAGGATGGTTGCTACTCATTATTATAATCATTACCGTTATAGTTTTATTTTTTATTTTTGAACCCTCAGATCAGATCGATTTCAGCTATAGTTCATTTTTTGAACAGCACACTAAGAGCAAGCGCGGTTTTCCCTGCTTCTTTCTTGTCTTTCCAGTAGGCCTTGTTAAATTGCACGTGATCGTGACGTGCACGTGATCGCGCTACAGGTAGCTCCGTTACCTTTTACCTGATCTCACCTGTCATTCAATATCACCTGCAAGTCACCTGCATTATGACGTCTGCTTGAACGAAGCATTTTTAAAACTTGCTGCTGTCATCATCTTGTGTCTCATGTACACAAGATCCATATACAATAAACGCATATATTAGGTAAAACCATATGTAGTGTAAAAGTGGGCATCATTATACATAGAAAGAAAGACTGGTGAAGCCTTCCTGCTGCGTCTTCTGTTTCTTCTTCTTCTTCTTCTTCTTATTATTATTATTATTATTATTATTATTATTATCATCATAATCATCATAATTATCATCATATGGTTATATCAGTTAGACGTGGCCGCTCATGATGCGCCTTCTGCGTCGAGTTGTTTCAGCGCAGATTTCCAGCCACGGCCAAGAGTTCTCTTCTTCACAGAATATCAGGGCTTCTTCGCCACGCCCGTGTTCAGCAGGTGGTTTCAGTGTGTAAAACTCGTTATTAATGAATAATGAATATGAGCTGTTATGATACTATTGATTTCTGTATGTGTTTGTTAAGAAAAGGATATCCTTTGGTTGAACGGCCTGTCCGTGTTGTACAACACGAGTACTGGTCCCTGGCCCTCGGAGGGCAGAAACTCAATGCAGCCCCCAGATTCAACTCCGAATGTCCTCATTTTAAAAACCTTTGGCTTAAACAAGAACAACAAAAAATAGCAATACAATTAATTATTATTATTATTATCATTATTATTATTATTATTATTATTATTTACCGCGGTCTCGTTAAAAATTCATTGCGAATTTACAGCAATTCCATTGCTAAAAATACGCCTATTCGTATCACGAGTAGGAACAATCTTAATCATTTAACGTGTTGTTCTATTTAATTTCAGTTTCGCATACGTTCTTAGAATTTTTTTCACTGGTAACACGTTTGGTAAACAGCATGATCTGAAGTCGCAGAGAGTTTACAACGAACTGACCTTACTTCAATAAATAATGCTAAAGAATCCGCTTGGACACACGCGTAGTAAGTTGTATTTCATTTCTGACATTGAGTTGCTTTTTGGATTTAAGACTGAGCTGAACGAAATAAACAAATAATGCTCCGGGCCTACTCATAGTTTACCACCGGTGTAAAATACTGTATAGACACACAGCTTCTCCCCATTTTCAACAGTTGCGTATGCAGGACGTACTTCACCGTATCTATATAAAAACTTCGCAGTACAACAATGGGACATGTTCGTCTTAGGACATTTAAACGGATTTCCTGAAGACAATCTCATACAAAATTTATTCGTAATTATTTTAAAGTCTCCAAAACACCGTTGGTTTCTCGGCTTTTTGGTTCAGTGAGATGAAGCTCGTGGTCTGACGGAATCAAACAGCAGTTATGAAAAGACTCGGGACACACCATCGCATACGTGATGACATCATTTGTGCGCACTTGACGTGGTACTAAAAATTAAACTTACACTGACCGGTGTGAAAATACGAGTTACAACATGCAGTACATGAATAAAGCAAAATCTGGAACCCCAAAATGATGTACTGGGTGCTACAGGCAGTTTTATAACCCCAGTCTTATAGGCGAAATGTCACAAAAACCCACAGTATAACTCTTACTCATAAAAGAACGGGAGGGAGCGAAGTATTTCTATAAACATATGTGTACAAATGAACATGTAGGCTAGCGATTTGCATAGCTCTTTCTAAAGCCTTTACATTATTTATCAACTCTGGAAGCGGAAGAAAGACCATATATATGTCAAATAAAGGCCGGCGCGCGGCTGTCGCGTGTGGGACTCGTGGCCATATTGTTAGACCGTTTTCAGAAGCAAACGGCACAAATATATATAAGTATAAATGATTACACGCTTAAAATTTACATTCCTCCCCACGGTTCTGTTTTCTGACTTGTGTCTTCCACGAAGCGGAAAGCGCATTTTCATAAATAGACCTTGGCCAAGCGCTGCGTATGAAATTTTAATGATGCTGGAGTCTTGAGTGCAGCTCAGGGGCCTTGGAGAATCATCTCTCTCTTACATTACTGTGGCTTCCCTCCTCCTCCTCCTCCTCCTCCTGCTCCTCCGGCTCCGGCTCCTGCTCCTCGCTCGCTCGCAAACACGGGCACCGCAGCGCCCGCACTTGGCCCGGCTTTGCGGTCTCGAGCACCAACAAAGTGCACTAATATGACTGCAAGAGCTCCACACTTTGCCCGTATTAAATATCATTATATATTTTCGAGACACGCCGGTCAAGGACGGACCGGACCCCACATGCTGCGCGTGTAAACAGGTTTCTTCTGTTCCTGTCCATGTGTTTGCATCGCTTATGGACGCATCACACATCACACCCCGATCTGAAACGCTGCAGACATTTTATCACCATTGGTAGCTATACATACAAGGACATACAGGCAAAGCTAATATATATTAAACCGTTTATATGCGTTATGTGGGTAGGTACGCAATAATTACTCTTTGTGAAACCTGACGTCATGACTACAGTGGGAAATGTTTTTTTCTACTGTATATAATACCGTTAAAACTGCACGCCTGCAGGGAGGTGAGACTGAAGGGAGTTCAAATTGATGCTGACAAGGTGAACAAGGGAACATCTTTGTAGCGTTTGCGTACTCTGGTTTGAATAACAGCGGGCAATAAAGAACAAACGCGCATAATTTGGTCTCTCCTGAGCACAGGGGGGACACCCGAAAAACATGCATATTCCACAACCATTAAAACATGACGACGTAATTAAACAGATTGTTTAATCGAATGTAATGAACGGCGGCAGTGCGGGAGGTTATTACAAGTCGACAGTTTGGCGCCAAACAGGCACGCGCTGTCGTTCCAGACCGTTTCTCGAAACAAGTGTGTGTGTGTGTGTGTAGAGTGTGAGGTTACTGTGGCGGTCATTCGTCATGTGCATCATCCATTCACAAAGACTTCGACAGTCCTACATGTTGTATAGTTTCAATATAAATACTTTTTACATAGATTTATTCTACAGTAAGTCAGTCCTGGATGTAAAGCACAAGTTACTTTCAATTAGGTTTCATAAGCTTTGGTCCTGCGTCATTATATGGATTTTTTTTCATTTTTGCATATTTTGAGCATATTTTTTGACTGCTGTGCCAAAACTCTTATCTATAAACAAGAAAAAGAAACTCTTTCAACTCATTTGGCATTCCTCGAATGCGCAAAAATGAAACTCCTTATTCAAGAAATTATAACCAAAATTATTGCAGCTATTAATATTGAGTTACTCAAAATATCTGTGATAGTGACAAAACACTGAACACACAACAAACTGCATGAACAAAGATTTCCAAGATAAAGGATTTATGAACAAGTGGTTAAAATCTTTTGTGGCGTACTTGGCTGGGTGGATGAGGGCAGCGATTCGAAAAGCTACGTGAACTTAACAATACACATTTGAAGAAATTCTTCTGATAGTCAAAACTCAGGATGTAAAACATTTTTTGCAAATTCACAAGAGCGTTGATGAAATTCAGTTGAACATGAAACGGTAAATAGCTCTGAAGCTAATTTTTTACCTTCACAATTTACTTGTCAAATCCCATTAAGTGGTGTTTAAATTCACAGTGGAAAATAAGGCTACTTGATGAACAGGTTAAATGTTGAAAGGGGTCTTTCAAAAACGACCATGAAGTTCCTTAAAGATGCATCTTAGTCTTTAATATCTTACTTGGGCCTGTTGGAAATCATTTTCATTTCCTAATTTAAACGGACGAGCAACTTCGGAGTCAACATGTCACGGCCAGTGACCTGAGGTGCAGACTTTTCAATAACTGGTCCAAAATTCAGCAGCCTGCGTTACTGTAGTAGCTGCTTAAGAGCTAAATGCGTGGGAAGCATTATTAATTAATGACTTCGGATCTTCTTAGGAGCGCGATGTTTCCACACACAGATCAGAGTTTTTCCTGTGACACGATGCGGATGGTGCCCGGTTAGCGGGTGGGAAGCAAAGGGAGACGAAGGAGAGCCAGCGTGCAGAGAAGGAGGTGATAGTGTAAATAAACAACATTTATCGTACACACCATTAACTTACACATCAACACATGATGCAAATTACAAAAGTCTACTTTATGTCAACATATAAAAACACCTAGGAGTAAACATTGAAACGGTATCTAACCCAGCACACAAGTAAATAAGCAGGGTATGTTTATGATTATTGCATTTTTTATTATTGCTGTGCATTTTAGACACATTAAGTTTGAAATAAATTAGTGCCAAATCGTGTAATACTTTCCAGGCATTTTTCAGCACCAAGGACAGTTCCTCGTCGTTAAAAAAATCTTTCGTAAACACACTCAGGGATATGAAAAACCTACAAAAAGGTTGTTGACCTCAGTAAAAAATAATGAGAAACACAATGAAAGAAGTCAGTCAGCTAAAATGTTGCTGTCCTGAGCGAACTCCATCACAGCAAAGATCGGAAGAATTTACCTCAATATTTTCCAGCACCAATCTGCAGCAAAAATATTATTCAAAGAAATGTTCATAAAATATAAATTATTCGTCCTGACTATTATCTGGGATTTAACTGGATGGAAAAATGTTTCATACTTTCAAAGGTTGGTACATTCTATAAACGTGAAAATAATCATATGGACAACTAATGGTATCTGACATAGCAATATATTTTTTATCACAAAGTACAGTTAAATTAGGCCACCCAGTCTTAACCAAAACAAGCTAATTATAATGTTTAGTCCTTAAATGTTCAAGAGCCGTGACCTATTTATAAATATTATTTTTATGTGAAATTGAGTGTATAAAAAGCTGGAACTCGATGGTTGGGATTAAAAAAAACAATAAGTGCAGAACTGGGATGAGGGGATTATTTTTAACAGTTCTGCCAAAACCAAAATTAACAGATGTATTGTATAATCAATTATTTAAAAAGAAAATAAAAGGAAATGACGACGTAAAATGTATTTTTGAAAAACGCCACATATGGGAAACGTTGTTCTTTGCACCATTCTAAATCTTATTTGAAATCAGACACTCGCCACTAAGTCCTGACCAGTTTAACTTGTTGAAATTGTGTTCTGGTTTACACCGCTTCCTTATGTTTTTCCCACTGGTTTGATTAAACTGATTTATTTCAAACTCTCATAATTAGTCTAAGCAACTAATTTATTATTAATATCACAACATTTAATGATACGAAATGACAAATATTGTTATGACTTCTGCCTCAGCCGGATTTAGTCATTTAGATCTACAAATAAAATAACAGATTTATCATGCTTGCTCACAGTTTACACGTACTGAGTATCTTTTTTACTACATATGGACATGTAAAATATATTACATCGGCCACCTTATTTTCAATTGAAAAAGTCTTCAAAGCAACATGTATAACCTAATCACATAAATTTCATAAATAATATATCTGTATTTTAGGCTGACAAGATAACGGACCGAGCAGGACTACAGCAAACCTTCGATTACAGTCGGAGGCCAGCTAAACATGTTCGTTTAAGTAGAATACAATTTTAATGAAATTCAATACATTGATTACATTTATTTATGAGAACTACATTCAAAATTATCTGGGCATGTTTGGGATGTAGAACGCTGACTGTCATGGAAATGCTCTATGTCAATATACCCCGGCTTCATGGTATCTAAGGAATGTAGCTCATGTCCACGCGGTACCTGAGAGGTTATGTATGAAGCCGGTTGGGGCCCAGAGTTCGGAGGAAAAATCGAGCCTCCGTGGGCCGCGGCTGTCCGCCCGCCTGCCGCGTGCTGTGGAGCTAAAGAGCCCACGGACCGGACCGCTGCTTTCGTGTTACAGTGATGAATAATGCAGGACTCGGAGACCAGCAAGTTTCCAGTTAAATACCAATTTGCTTAACCAGTGTCTCCCCCTCTTTGCCAGCAGCGCTCGGGAGCACCGGCGCGCGCTAATTACGGAGGGGGGTGTCAAGCGACCGGCCACGCGCGCGCCAACATTCAGCTCCTCGCGATTGAACGGTACATCTCGATACTTTCGTTTTCGAAGGTATTCTGTTTTTCAAAGTAAAACATCATATGTTCTTATTTATTATTATTATTTTTTAAATAAAAAGGTTAGGAACAAAAAGCCACCGACTCGGTTACGCTCTGATGCCGGGCAAAATTAATGTGACTACGTGCAGGTCGAGTGATCTTCATAGAGAGCGAAAGCTTTCAGCGATTCAGCGTTTAGGGATCGTCATTAATTCTAAATCATTTGGTGAACAATCGCGCACAAGTCCAGGACTGAAGAGTTACAGAGATATTAAATTATACATGGCCAGCGGTTTAATGATATTGAGGAAACCGTGTCCTATTAATTGTTCGAGCCGTGCTGCAAATTTTAATCCTGTTAATTAATTAATTAATGGAAAGAGTGTGATGATATAACAAATTTCAACTTTAAAAAAATCCATGATGTACATATATACAGGTTTTTCCCCCCGCGGGAAGATTATTGCACGACAGTCCCCGTTATAAGACTTGTTCCAGTTAATGTTTTTTTTCCACGATTGTCGAGTCTGGATTATTATATAAAATGATAAGCATAAAACAGTGATTTTTGGGCTTCTGCCTCCAACCCCAGATTTGACTCTAATGCCTCTTATTTTTAACATCCTACCTGTATGTCTGCTTGGAGACCATTCTCGTTCAAACCCCTTTTTCTCCTGTTTTCTCTGCAAGCGCAGTCTCTGATATCATCATACTCCATATTTAATTTAATATCCTTAATGCTACATTTTTAATAAGCGTTTAAGAAACGCCAAAAGGCGGGAATCGGAACAAACACTAACAGGTCAAGTTATTTGCACGCGGCAGTCGGGTGATCGACATCCCAGGAAACATGCAGTGAACAAATAAGTGAACTGCAGTGTACCTGCGGTCAGGGACGGGGGACTTAACCCGCTGTGTGCGGTGCGGGACCAGCGATCACCCCCGCCCCCCTCCCGCAGCTCCTCCGCTCTGTGCGCCGGGGTCACGTGCACACCGAGGAACGAAGGTAAACAGAGCCCGCGCTCCCCTACCAATTGTTATTCATAGAAGTGATGAATATTTAATATCTTCTAAGGATACCTTTTGTTAACAGAATTACCAACAAGCGCTCCACAATGAATTCTAATTTAATTCGCATTATTGTGCGCACGTGCCTCGTGCTCACTCTGTGCGCGCACTTGCCTTTCCGGCGTTACCTACCGAGGCTCGAGCCAAGCAGTGAACTTGGTCCAAACGGACAGCAACGTGAACACACGTAGTTATCTTGTGGGAAGCGAGAATACAAGAGCGTGGGGTATAGTGCGTTGTATTCCATAGGAGACACCAATGTGTTAAATATATCAAAGTTAAGTGTTAAATGTTTGGGTTAAATATGTCAAAGTTTTTTTTTCTTACTTTTTATTTTTTTAAACTCCAGAAAACAATCAAGAAATACCACTCAAACGATTTATCGATTTATCCGACTTTGCTTAGATTTAGAAGTCTTAAACATGCTGTCCAGGGGGCTTAGAGTTTTTCCAAGTGCATTTAATGCAAACTCAGCTCTTGGCATACTGTGTATATTTGTAAATGTATGGTGAAGTATTCATATATGAAGAGCATATGATAGAATACATGTCCGTGAAAGAGTTAGACTGCAGAGAGCAAATCTTTACCAGCAAACATACGTCACGGGTGCTACGACGACGCCATCAAACGGGGGCGCAGACATCACTGGCGTCACGAGCCGCCGCCAAAATCACTACTGGGGCCGCTGTTCATTTCAATAAGAGTATTTGCTTGGACAGCCGTGGGAGACCTTCTGAGAGACCTGTTGAATCCGCCGCGATTGCGAGTCTGTTGGTTTACCATGAAAGTTTAATCAGCTTTGGCGCACTACCCTACAGCTCTCGAAGGCGCGTTAATAAAATTCGCCCTTTTTTCCTCAGAAAGACACGGATTAGGGATGCAGAATTCCCACGCGTGCATAGGCAGAAAGCAAAGAAACGCGGAGGTGCTGCCAGCTCGCATCCGTGGGGCCCGCGGGTTCCTACAGTAAGTTTAGTCGGATTTCTGTATAGATTAAATCAATTATAATGACGACGAAGAGGCTGTGTGAACCGAATAAAATCACTGGAAAAACTGGAGAGATGGTGTGATGCTAACTCTAGCTTCCATATTGCCTTAATTCTGTCTGTGCTCGTTTTTAATTTTTCCATCGGATGACATACATTAACTAGTGTCAGTTTCAGCATATGGATATATACAAGGGTCGATCAAAAGAATTTTGCTGTCTTCTGAGAAGTGGAAAAAATTCTTACTATTTTCAGATCACCCCTAGCAAATTAGAAATCGGGAAGTATTTGCCAACGGTAGGTCTGTACATGTCTTTAAGGTCATAGGTCATATCTCTAGTTTAAACGACAAATATGCAAAGCAATAGCTACATCGTTTAAAGTGATGCTAAGCAGTAGTGCACTGTGAAGATACTGAATTACTAACATTGTCTTTATTGGCCAGTATAATATCAGTGTTTCAGTAAGACACCCTTTATGCTGGTGTCTAAAATTCTCCTATACCTCATTAATAAATGCCAAGGAAAGGAGAAAGGGAGCTGCATTAACTGAAAAAGACATAAAATAGTCAATTTGACTAAAAATTTTAAATTAACGAAAAAAGACGACTAAATTTTGCAAGGTTGAAATGACCTGCTGGGTTTTTGCTGAATTCATTACCTCAGAGAACTTAATTGGACTCGCCACTTTGCATGTAAAAATATGTGCCTATCAAGTAAATGAAGTGTTAAATTTTTCATCACAGAATCCCTAACTGCTATGTTCATTTGCCTCTTTTTTCGGGATACGAACATCTGGCTTGTGGGCAGAATTCGTGTTCCTGGAATGAATTGCCCCAATTAAGCACTGGAGTGCTGGTCACAGCATTTGAACATTATTACTGGGGAACGCAGGTTTCCATTAAGTATGTGGATTATGCATATTATGAAGGATTTAATATTAATAGCTTTTATTGCCCTTATACTAGCATATTCATGACCATCATCTAATGGAATCGTATGAAGCAGAACTGACTCTGGGAGCTGTGTCACGCTGACAGACAGATCTGAAGCTTCATATGTCCACTGAACAGACATACAGGTTAACAAATATATTTACTGTATGTGACAGATAGTAAAATGTATTTAATCTGTTGGGCCCGGTTTGAGTAATGTCTCCACCATCATATTCTGAAATATTTGCTTTCTTTCTTCAATTTTGACCAACCTTAGACCGATAGAAATACACTACACTGGTCTAGTGTTAATTTCAATTTAAAATTTTTATAATCCAATAAATTATATTTTTACAGAGGGGAAGTTTGTGGGGGGGGTCTGAGACATGTGCACCAGGTTGTCCACCAATCAGATGAAGACCACTTTCACGATAGTGTTTATTGACAATATTTTAGTGTTTTCATATTTGAATAATTATTTGGACCTGGTGGTGTCACCACATTGTTAAAAATGGTACATCCCACACCACTGACAATCTCCCTGCCTTTTCAAGCACCAAAATTATGTTTTATGACAATCTGAAAAATGAAATGAAAACTGAAAAAAGTCACTTTATGGAAAGTTGGAAGAGAACATGCCTGCATATCTAAAATACACGTTGGCAACCACTCTGTCTCTGCTCTGGACTGTAGGAATTTCACCATTTATACAGGTACTGCATTGTGTTTCACTTTTTATTCCTGGTTTTTAAATTTATCATATGTTGTTTGAATGGGAAACATGGATAATTTTGTAAGTACTCCCATTCCTCACATAATCAATAAAAAATAACAACAATAACAACAATATTACTACTACCACTTCTACTACTACTACTACTAGTACTAATACTACTACTACTACTACTACTACTACTACTACTAATAATAATAATAATAATAATAATAATAATAATAATAATAATAATAGTAGTAGTAACAACTGGCCTTTAAAAGTTATATTTTTCTTTATTCATTCATTATCAGTGAATCAGGAGTTTATCCTGGAAGCTGAAGATGTGAGAAAAGATACATCCTGGGTGGAGAAACTTCAAAAATTCGGCTCATATTTGTTTATGATACAAATGAAGTTCACAAGATCACTACCTGTGTCTTTCACTCTGCAAAGCCTTCTGCCACTCTGTCTTTGGAGGTGCTGCAAAGCCTTACTAATGTTGAATCCTTGTACCTGCTGTAATACCCTTTTGTATGGTACTTACCCTGCTCTAAAACTAGCTGTATGAATGGCTGAATCAGTGCACTATACTATAAGTACATAGTGAATCAAAATGACTGTGTAACTGGGAAAAAATGCAGTTGTACTGAATAATAAACCTGTTGTATAGAAAATGGTATTTTCATAAGCTGTGGTTACCCTTTTTTGTTAAACTGGACACTGCTATTATAGAGTTAAGTGTACCTTATACATCTTGTTGTTTTGATAATGACACCCAAACAGAAGAATCAACAATAAGGAGTAATATCAGTGTTGTTATACTGGCTACAGTTATATTGTTTTTGACAATTTCAGGTAGATAGATGTACTTAACTGTAGGCATCTGAAGATAGTGTAGTTTCTGTAAATTTTTATTTTTTCATCTTCTAACCCTTATAAGAATTATGTCACTGCATTCTTAGAAATTTAGATAACAGGGAAAAATAAAATCATATAAGCTTGCATATATACAAAATTTAAAATTTACTACATACCTTGTTACAGAAAGGAAACATAATTGCAGCATCAAAGAAATACACTAAATAATTAATAAATATTAAAGCTTGTGCAATGTTAGCATACTTAGCCAGTTGACCTTGGCCCCTCTGAGGTTTTTTCTTTCTCCTCTACCAGCCTTAAGAGTTCATGTTCTCTCCTCTGTCACATGGTTTCCTTTCCTTTGTCACTTGTCTTCACTTTACCTACTTGCCTTTGCATTATCGATATTACATCATTTTACTTGTTGCATCCGATTCTTTAAAGTATAATGTTGACCACTCACTCATAGGCAACATTCTGGGAACAGTGTTATTCACAAATGCATTGAACAAGATACAGACCCTGTAAACTGCAGTTTTCAGTGTAATCTGAAGTAAATTGGTAAAAAAAACTGTTAAAGTAGTTAATAATTTAAAAGATGTGTAAAATGACATTTTTCTCCAGAGTTATTTATGTAAAATAAAACTTCAGATCATGTCTGCTGATGCTCACTTGATTTTAGTTCAAGTACAAATATGATTCCACAGTGCTCTCCTTAAACTTCCAGATACATTTATTTTAATTGCTATATGAAGACTGTCTGTGTTTGAGATTGGAAGGTTGCAAAGGGGGCAAAAATGTGGTGACAAGGGTGGAAGAAACTGCTCCCGTGTTTTTACCTACTGAAGCCCATCGAAGTCAAGGCCTCTGTTAATTTCCACAGGGGTTTCCACATCTTCTTTAAAAATGCCAGTCAAACCCTCTCTGGTTGTCTCATCTCTTTTGATTAAGCTGCTTTGATGTGGGGTGACATCGTGTCCCTGTGGGTACAGCTTTTAACTCAAACTGCCAGCATTGCTGGATCGAATCTGGCCCCAGCTCTGTTTATGTGGAGCTTTCCTGTCCTCTTTGTGTTTGTGTGAAATAGTCATATTCTGATCGCATCCAGTTACAGTACCAGCTGGACTCTTGTATTATCTTACCAAAGCTGGCAGTTTATTTATATATACATAGTTTTGCAGCCATTATGTCCCAGAAGTGACATAAATGCCTGAATGCATGTGATTAGGGCAGTTTAAATGTTTCCTTACTTTGTTAGTGGTAAGTATTACATTGCATTATTTTTTATCACACATAAATGGTTCCTTTAAATTTTACTTCTCATTTTTTGTTGGATCAATATATTTACTGAGTATCTGAGTGACCCTTTCTGTAGGTTTAGAATTACTTATGCTTTCTGTTTTTCTTGTCTTTAATTCACCACCTTTTGAGTTCTAAACCTCATTGAGGGCAGACTGAATTTTAGTGATAAAAAAGATTATGAAAAGAGAGCCTGAATGATGCTTTTATGTACTTTGTGACAAGCACCAGAGAGAGGGCTTTAGCTGGGCTTGCCATAGGGCTGCATGCATCAGCAGGAAGCTCGGGCCATGAGATGTGGCACCGGCAGGAAGCAGCAAGCGCAGCAGCGGGCGATGAGTGCACTAATGCATCTCTGTATTAGCATGTTTTCCTGAACGCCACGAGGCAGCGGTGCGCTTCACAGTCCACGTGTCGGAATTAATATTTGTCACTGCCAACTCCTGCCATGGTGCCCCCCTCCCGCACCCACCCTCAGCTTCACCTCCAGCCCCTCTTAGCTGATTTCCAATGAAATTTAAGGGGCAGTTTGCAATCAAAGCAAAAGCATACAACCCCAGCCCTGTTCCCTCATGAGAGTTTTGTCCTATGCTATCAAGGGCTTGTGATTAAAGCCTTGAGAACTAGTTGAAAAATCCAGCAGACATGGTTGACATCATCCAAATTCTTATTAGTTATTAAAACTCTTAGGAAAAACTGCGAAAGCTATAAAACTGCATGAAGCACTACTGTTGTACATCTCTTATTGTGCAGTTGCCCATCATAAAAAATAGAGATACACAAAACACAGTAGACAAAGCGCAGATATACTGCAATATGTGGCAGATCTTAGTTTAAAACATTGCAGATGCAACTGAACAAGTTGTAAACCTTATGCCACTGAAATCTATGACAACTGCCAGAGTAGACTGAGCGGAGACAGTGGGGAGGCTGGGATGAAGGGGAAGTTAAGGCCCATTATGGACACTGGCTCACATCCCCTCCATGAAGTGACTGCCATGAGTTCTTTTAGGCACATGAATATTCAGCAGCGGTGTCCAAAGAAGCCCTTTTTGGGGTCCTTACCAAAAGTCCACATCTACTTCTATAACACCATGCAGCTGACTGTCACAGAGGAGCAGGGAAGTGCCCTGTGACTGTACAATTATTTTACTTTACAAATTGTTTAGAAGTCCATTCCAGCTGTAATTTGTAATTGTCTATTTTGTTATTTATGTTTTGTTATTGCTTGATACTTTGTTTCTTTTTTCATGTATGTATGTATGTATGTATGTATGTATGTATGTTGCCTATCCCGGCATCGCTAGGCACTAAGCTAGTAATGGTACCCTCTTGAATGGAACACCAGTTGATCACAAGGTAAAAGTTAAATCTTTTTGTCAAAAGTAAAAAACAAGCATAGTTCAGGTACTGAAATATTTCTTAAAGCAGATGGTCTTATTCAGAGAAACATGCAACAAGTAATGTGAAAAAATATTTATGTGTCCACACACACACACACACACACACACACACACACACACACACACAGGTATGCAAACATACATAAAAAAGTATGTGCAAAATAAGGCCATTGGGGCCTGGTCTTCCTGAGAAGAACATGCTGCAGGCAGGTTTTACAACCTCCCATGTCTCCTGTCCAAATTGGCAGAAACACAATTTGATCTTGATCTAATTTGCCTGACCACAGGAGAGTGGGAGCAAAGCAGAGTGGGATAACACGTAGTTGAGTTGTGGGGTGGCACAAAAGTCAGATGAGGGTAGGGCATGCCTACAGACATTTTGGGTAAAGAAAGGGCTCCAGACTTTAGGCCTTTGAGATCCAATGGCAACCTCTTCCAACTGGACAGTGTGGCACCTTTGGGGAGACATTCATTCCAAGAGCACTGACGAGGAGTGGGTGTGAGTGAGAGTGGGGGGCAATCCCAGTCTCAGGGTAGAAGGACTTCAACGACTCTTACATCTGTCAGCCTTAAGAGCTCATTATTAGAAGCAACTTCCCTAGACCCAGTTCTGAAGAAGAAAGCAGCCCATGGAAGTGAAGCACAAAGGAGGCAGGAGGAGGCAGGAGGATGCCCGCTTGTGAGACACAGAAAAAGGGCCAGCCAGAGAAGCGAAAATGAAATAAAAATTCCCTTTACCTTCTCCGCACTCCCACCCCATTATTTCTCCTGCGTGACTTTCTTCTGAAATTGCCCTGAGGCTAAGCACTCTCCTGGGTGGCTAGCCCGGAGCCAGCCTTGTTTTCACACACTAGTAATAATTTCGATGGTCGAGAGCTGAGGCTTTTAAAGGAGGCCCCCCCAACCTCCACCTTGAAACCCCTCCTCCCTCGGCCTCAGCCGTCTTCCTGCACCCGACCTGCTCTTCTTGCCATCCTCGTGCAAACTTTAACTAACCCTATACTTGGTTAAGCAAATCCCACTCCGGCCCAATACGCATATTCTATGAAACCCAGTCCTCATTCCTGAATCCAAAGTCCAGTCACAGTCCCTCAGTCCAAACCACAAAAATTCACCTTAATGGGGCACTGCCTCTGCTATCCCTTGTTTGCCTGGGTTGCCCACAAAGAGAAAACGAAAGAAGCTTGGGTAGACAGAGGTATTCTGCTGTGGATTCATGCATTTTGTAGAGATATACTCTGCTGTCTAATTCAAAGCGGCCATCTTCCATATGCGGTTTTATGCCTCAAATTTCAACATGGATCCTTCTCTCCTGACGTTATTTTTAAATCTTTAACCACAACCCCACTGCTGAAATATGATGTGGTGAAAGGGAAAGTTTTGGAACCTGGCTGTGTAGAGCACTGGGCTGGGTCTTAATCAAAATGGCTCTGCAACATTGTTCTTGTCCTGTTTTTGCTAAAATTCGGTATCCCACTCTTGATTCCATGCCTCTCCTTTCTTTCGTCTTCTCAATTAATGGCCAGTCTGAGTGTTCCAGTCGTGGGGGTGTTCTTCAGAGAGGAGCCACAGGTGCCATGAAGCCAATAGGGTATAAGCACTCCAAAGGGTAGAGAAGCATGTGGATGGCTGCAGAACTTTGGGTTAGGCCCTGCAATGCAGCAACTGTGTGGAAGTCAGGCTTCCACTGGGGGCTGCTTAAAGCAACAAAAGCAGACTCCAAGAGGAACGCATGTCGCACAAATTCACGTTGACCCCCCCGTGCAGGCCGTGACAGGAGAATACAAGCCTGGTACCTGCCGTTGTCCCACCCACAAGAGGCAGATCTTTTATTTAGCCGCTGCTGCAGCCAGCTCCTCATCGTGAATTATTCAAGGCCCGGCCCTGAAACAAGCTCTAGTTCGCCTCTACACCTTGTGTGTGGCTTAAAATATAGATAAAAGCTGAACAGCGAGCTACAAACATTTTTTTCATGACAGGGGGAAGTGGACTAGGGGAGGGTCCAGAGCAATTAGAGGCAGCGACAGAGGCAGTCTGGTTTGGCTCTCTGCCTCGCTGAATCCTGTGCAGGATAGACTGAACAATGGAGTTTCTAGCTCATTTGCACACGCACTTGTATGTGAGTGTATATTTGGTCTTGATCACCTGCTAATTGCAAAGGAATGACTGATGAAGGACCAATTGAGAAAGTGAATGTCTTAGTCAATGACAAAGAAATGTGACCAGTAACAAAACCTGTCTAGTCATCTATAACCCTAATTTATTATCACATGTGACATCACTGGATCACACTTTTAAATTGCTTTTCTGAGCCCTCCAAAACGTGTAAAGGCCCATTGGAATGTTCTCGTCATCTCCGTGGTCCTTCCACTTCTCAGTCTTGGAATGTGTGCACTGTAAACGGAACCTCGCTTGTGCAGAGTACATGCTGCCTCCTTCGGGAACATATAACTGACGGCTCACGCATAAAAAAAAGATGGCAAACACGATGAAAAGGTGACACTAAATGCCACGTGTGACAGAAACCTCTCCCCTCAAGGCAGCCGCTGCCATGAAAGGTAAATGACAGGTTCCCACGGTGACCAGGGAAATAAAAGAATCAGGGTAACGTACCATGAATGTGATCGAAGGCCTTTGCCGGGGGGCACACATCCACAGTCCCCACCCTGGATCATAGGTGGGAGAAGTCTGAAAGTGAGGATGTGGAACTCCGGCCAGGGCTCTGGATTGCAGATGCTAATAAATAAAGGACGATTCAGCATAAGAAGGTATTGAGGTCAGAGAGAAGAAATCTCTCAGGTGTTCCATTCCCACACATTATGTTCTGTGTTTTAATGGGGAAAGGTATCTACCAGAGTAGTTTCTATTCCTACGGCAAATCATATACATTGAGAAAAGTTTTGCTATGCCTTTTCTCATTCTTAATCTCAACATTATGTATCTTTAATCAAAGTATTTGCTGCCTCCAGTGTGTGTTGTGTGGCAGTGTAAGGGTTGAACTTATACAACACCCAGAACTCAGTACACATTTGGACATCAGTTTGTTTAATGTCCCTGTGGCTGATAGGGAAGCCACTGAGAAGTATTTAAATCTTCTATTCTTCACCTGGTGTAGCCAACTGTTACAAAACTGCTTTCTGGAGGCAGGAACTATGGCATATGCTTGGTAGCAAATGTACTTGTTGATATGGCCAGAAACAGACTGATTCGGACTCCAAGATGGGACAACTTCCATGATGATGAAGAAGAAACCCCCCAGATGCCTGCCAGTTTCTTTATTTTCTGGATTTTCACAAGTACCTTTAAGACACACGTCTACAACAAAAAGTAGCATCTTTGACTGGCTGTCTGAGGTCAGAGTGAGTGCAGCAGGTACAGGTGTTCTGGCCAAAACCAATGAATATTTCTTTACCTTTGACCAGCCATTAATTTCACAGTCGTTGATAAGAATCCTTCCTTTGTTTCAAAGCCACGAAATGCTCGCACCATATGAATTATGCATTACCTCACAGTTAAATCACAGTGATCTGATGACAATTCATTAATTTATTTATTATCTGGTTCAGACGAAAGGGCAGGGTTAAATGTCAGTCACGTGGGTTAAAGGAGAGGCCATCATAATAATGAACTTTTAAGGCAAATGAATTTTCTTGTACTGATCAATAAAGTATGACATTGTGAAAAAAAAGAATTTTTAAAAATACAAATGGAAAATGCAAAATTATATGATAAAAATCAAAACAGTTGAAGAAATCATAACTTATAAACCAGCATGTACTTACAAATGTCTTGATTCAGTAAAAATACCAAAGTGTTTTACAAGTGGAGAACAAAAAACAAGAATAAATTAACAAAAAACTATTAAACTCTCATAAGTTAATGCAATTGTTTCTATGATCATCACCTATTAATATCAGCAGCCGATTTTTATGTTGGTATTTAGCTTTTACACTAACATTCACAGGTTAGACTGTTTCACTAGTTTAAGTCCACACACTGTCATTTTCCATCATCTTCCAAGGTGGCCCCTTTCAGATTTTGTACTCTAAGAACATTTAAAATGGAACTCTATGTCTTTTCATCAAGAAATATTGATATTTATAGGATAATACATTATAAGTTTTAGCTTACCTGAAATTACTGTAAAATTCAGTTAAAACTGTTTTGATAAACTGCCTAAAATTGCTATATATTTACCTTGTTCATAATATAGTTTTATTATTCAATATAACAACCTGTGTACCCATTATACAGTCGTTCTAATTCATCAGTGGGTGGAAAAAGAGTTGATGTAAGAACATGGACACCTTTGCTCTTATATTATTTCAACCAGTAGTAGGTTTTTGTGTACCGGTGCAAAGCAATTTATGCATGGCTTTCAAGCTGCCTTGTACACTGGGACAAAGAAAGCACATAATTAAAATTAAAAACAATGAAAGACACTGCTTTGCCTCAGTACTGGTATGGGGTTTCTGTTTGTTTGAAGGATTGCAAAAATATGTGAGCCAAATAATCATTGCATTGGACAAGTGGTTACTGAATATGAATGCATGGAAATGTGAGAAGACAAGTGACAATATTTTGTTCAAAATATTACAAAATGTTTTGGTGGTATTATCATGCATAAAATACCCCTTATTTTGATATTTGAATTCACTTATTGGGACATATTTCTCTTTTGGGAACAGATTTGGTTTGCCTGTAATAAATAATGGAGAAAATAATGGAAATAATGATGTCCATAGGAATTCTAACAGGGTTATTTAACAGAAAGAATTAACACTGCTATGTGAGCAATGGGTGTACTTGCATACTGCATGCATATAAATGAGTTTGTCTGTTGATGTGCACACAATTACAAGACTGTTTTTAAATTAAGAGATTATTCATAAGATCAATGGCACCAATGTAAATTGCAAAACAATCATATCTCATATTTAGCTCTTGAAAATGACAGCTTTCATACCAACAGCAAAGGAGTGCAAGAATTTGGATATGTCAGTTTGTAGTTTCCTTCGTGAAGTTTCCAACAGGAAGTAAAATCCATCAGGACCTATTTCACTGAATCACGTGTGAGGAGTGGAAGGCAGTGTTGGACAACTTCTGTGTAGTTAAGAACTGATATGCCTTTGAGCAGTGGAGCAGAACATCAAGACAGCTTTCTCTGGCCTTTTCACTACATCGAAGGAGATGTTGATTTCATATTTGTGAAAACTTGCTCAGTGTTGACTAATATAAAATATAGAAAGAGTATGTATAAAAGGAACACAGAAACATGTGAGAATGCTTCACTCAAACGCTAGTACTCCTTTCTTCTTGTATGTTTCCCTGTAAATATGAATTACTAATAAAAAACTCAAACTTTAGCTTGAGAGTTAAACTACTGTTATCCGAACATAATCAAAACAAAAAGTGATTATTTTGATATTTTATATTTATTCCCAAAAAGGACATCGTAAAAGCTTAAGTTCATGTTGTATATATGATATCAATCCCTTATGATGTTTTTGATTTTCTGGTGTATAGAATTCAGGCCACTCATCTCAATGTAAATTAATAATGGACACCAGTTTATTATAGTCAGTAAAAACAAGGCTATACAGAAGAAAAAAGTCTTTTGCGTTAGTCAGAGAAAAATAAGAATGTGTTGCTTTGCTAGAGGATTGGAAAGCAAAGAAAAGTAGGTCTTCACTACAAATAGGCATCAATCAGAGCAAGTTTACTTTAAAATAGTTGAAAATTTAGTGATTCTTCATGATTCCTCATGTTTTGAACTATGTGATTAATTAAATAAACGGTTCATTTGCAGCTAATTAATTGCGAGTTCTGTTAGGATAAAAAGGATATAGCATACATAGTAATATGGAATACACTCACTGGCTACTTTATTAGGAACACCATTTAAATGCCTTAAATCACAAATAATAGCGCTGGAATACCGAGGATCCAACAAGGTGGTGGAAACATTCTTTAGAGATTCTGCTCCATATTGACATGATTGTACAATTCAATTGCTACACATTTGTCAGTTGCACATTCATGCTGCCAGTTTTCCATTGTACCACATCCCAGAGGTGCTTTATTGGATTCAGATCTGATGACTGGGTAGACCACTGAAGTTCACTGAACTCATTGTTATGTTCATGGAACCAGTTTTGGATGACTTGTGCTTTGAGATATGACACATTAAAATGCTGGAAGTAGTCATTAGAAGATGGGTAAAATTTTGGTTGTAGAATTCAAATGATGCTTGATTGGTATTAGGGGGTCCAGTGTATGCCAAGAAAACATTCCCAACACCATTACACCACCACCAGCCTGAACTGTTGACACAAGGCAGGTTGGGTCCATGGCTTCATGCTATTTACACCAAATTCTGACCATAACATCTGTGGGTTTCAGCAGAAACTGATACTCATCAGACCAGACAATGTTCTTCCAGTCTTCAGCTGTCCAGTTTTGGTGAGCTGGTGCCTTCTGTAGCCTTAGCTTCCTGTTCTTGGATGACAGGAGTGGAACCTGATGTGGTCTGCTGATGTTTTAGCCTATTGAACACAAGGTTTGATGGGTCAGGTGTTCAGAGATGCTTTTCTGCTCACCACTGATGTAGAGCGGTTATTTGAGTTATGGTAGACGTCCTGTCAGCTTGAAGCAGTCTGGACATTCTCTTCCGAATTATCTCTTCAACAACCTGTCTCTGAAAACAGAATTTCCATCACTAGATGCTTTTGGCTTTTTGCACCACTTTGTGTAGACTCTGTAGACTGTTGTGCATGAAAATCACAGCAGAGCAGCAGTTTCTCAAATACTGAAACCACCCCATCTGGCACCAACAACCACACCACGGTCAAAGTCATTTAGTTCACATTTTTCCCCATTCTGAAGTTTGATCTGAACATGTACTGAAGCTCATCACCTGTGTCTGCGGGATGTTATGTATTGTACTGCTGCCACATGATTGGCTTATTAGATAATTTTTGTGAACAAACAGGTGTATAGGTGTTCCTAATAAAGTGGCTGGTAAGTGCATGTCAGCTAGATTTTAAGATGACAGAAAGTGGTGGATTTAAGGCAAGAAGGAACAGTGTGTTAATATGTACTGAAGATTTTCTTCCACAGCAACTTTTTAAGCTTATAGTTTTACTCAGTTATACAGAAAGAAGTTTACTGCAGATCAGGTTAAACATTTCTTGATCTTGAATCCAGCTGACCCACTTGTGTTCTACTGCATCACAGCTTTCCTCTTGGACATCTCTGCTTGGATGACTCACCATGATCTACAACTTAATCTTCCCAAGGCCTAGATGTTCCATCTCTCAGCAAATCCATCCCTGTGTCAGAAACTCACTGTAGAGTAGACAATTCGTTTATTTTATCTGTTTCTTCAGTTTAGAGCCTAGGAGTAACAATTGACTGGAATCTCTGCTTATACCAGGGCAATGAAGCCATAAACCAGTTATACAGATATTATTTGTATAAACTTTGCAGGATCTGTACCATTTTTCATAGCAAACCCTTCAGCTCCTAGCCCAGACTATGGTAATCCTGTATCTTCCTCCTGTCTGGCCTTGTGGCCTCTACCATCAATCTTCTTCAGGTAATATACTCTACTGTCCTGCAGCACTGTGGCTCTCTTTGTCATGTTCTCTGGTTATGACCTACAAGAGAGTCAAAGGATCTGGTCTCCAATACTTACAGGGTCTGGTCATTCCCTACATCCCAGCAACACCTCTGGCCACTGGGTGGTCACATTCATGAAAGATCTAAAATCAAAAAGCTATTGATTCTTGTTTTTGGCTCTGATGTGTTGGAATGAAATCCCTCTCTCCCTCAGAACTGCTAGATCCCTTTCAACATTCAAGAATGGTCTCAAAATGCATTTCTTTGAAACCCAGTTCTCCCCTGATCAGACCAATCATCACAGTCATCTTTGTATTTTCTATGAGACTCAGTTCTTTAAGCATCTTTTTGTGTATTCTGCACAAATTGGGTTGTTGCACTACTCTGGTTGGTTGAAGTCTTTCAAACTTGGTCTTGCTAATAAGGTAGAACAGACATCAGAGCTGGGGCACTCAAATACTTGGAAATTATGAGCATGCAAAAAGCTGAGTAGGTCAATAAAACTGCAATACTGCCCTATAGCAATCGACACAACTGACACAGAAAGTTTTATTGAAATACTGAACTAGCATGACTTTCCTCATGTTTCCTTGTAATTATGCTGTTTAAAGAACCTCAAATGTTATTTGATGTCTCACACTGTACTCAAGACTGTAGGAATTGGCTGTGTGAGAGCAAATGCAAGTCACATCTTAACCTGCCAAAGTGTACGATGCTTGAGGTTTTGAAGAACATGCCGATTATTCATAGTATTGGTAAAGTCCCACACTCCAGGCTCGAGTCCTAGTCTCAACTCGCTCTTCCCCCACTCCCAACTCGCCCCAGTTGTACCCAACCCCAAGAATTTGCGGTCAAGAGTGAGGGAGCTGATGGCCTTGTCACCTGCAGCAACACTGCTTGCGCTGAATTATTAATCACTAATATCATTATGTAGTCACTCCCTGTCATAACAATCTAGCCAGGCAGAAGGAAACTCAATCTGCAGTGGCCCGCACAGACAATGCCTATTAATTATTGATACAGACTAATTGGCTACAGGATTTACGGGGCACAGTTACTTTTGTTCTCCTCATTGCTACTGCTGCTCCTTGAAGAAGCCGTACTATCAGAGGCCGACCTCCCCTTTCGCCCCCCGTGTCTGCGAATTAGCAACAGTATCGACCCGCTCCCCTCCTGGCCTTCCTCCGACCTACCCTTCTTTCATCTTTTTCTCATTTGTAACTTCAGACCCTTCCAGAACACATCTAACCCCACCTAGCACCATCACTGCTGCTCCTTACCCCCTTCACCCTGTTCCACCTTTAAGACCTCAACAGCTGAAATTCACTATAACTGACTAAAGCTTAATAGCACTATTCTATTTACAGGAACTCTAACACTAGTCACAGAAAACCAAATGAGTGAAAACACACAACGGTTACAGCATGTAACACTTAACACGCTAATTTGTGGGAAGCTAAAAATAAAAATACAGAGCAGCCTAATTGAGGCAAAAAAATATTCATTACCATACAGATATTCAAGCACCCATGACACTTGATTTAAGGCAAAGGTGTATCTTGCTTCATTTACACCTGTGTTGTTCTGTGGGCAGCAAGTGGAGCAGTGATTATAGCTCCTGCCTTTGGGCTCAGGGTGCAGGTTGAAATCAGAACTCCTCCTGCAGCATCCTTGTAGCAAGGGACCTAAAACTACTCCAGGAATAAAATGGGTAAATAGTTGTAGGTAGGTCAACATGATAAGTCATATTGGACAAAAGGTAAATGAACAAAATTGATGAATATAAATACTCTACAAGCTTTTCATAACATTTGGCTAAGCTGGAACAGCAGAAGCATAAGGTGTGCATATAAAAACGAGTGTGATGTGGATCCTTAAGTCCCAGACTGCAGAACCCAGGAGGAAAAGGATTGGAGGTGACAGGTGTAGACTTGGTTCCTCAAGTAACGCTCTAGTCCTTCTCCTCTTCCCCAAATCAACGCTTTCTGTCCTTCTGGACCTGTCTTCAGGCTCTCAGGAAGGTAACCTTTCAGGTCACTCTCGGTATTTTTCTGTGCACTATGCTCACTGTACCGGCCTCGAGAGCCTCTGGATGGCCATATGACCCAGCTCCCAACTCTAGGGGTCCCAGCAGCCCACTGCATCTGCCAGCCTAATGGACGGACACCTGACCTGCCTCACAAAACAGGGGCCTGGGACTCAGAGGTTCTTCTGCTTTGGATGTGACCTGGTCTTTTATCAGAGTCATCATTAGTCTATCAATTTGCATATGTCAAAGTACAGCTATACAAAACTGACTCTTTTATGCACTCTAGTTGAAATTTTGAACAACTTCTTTTGCTACCATCTACCTGTCTGAATGGCATAAACCACCCTGAAATCAGTTTTCCCACATATTCACTTTGGTTGCTTTATAGGTAAAAAAAATAATGTAGTAAAAACATGCGGCTTCAGATGGTTAAAAATACTGGAAGAAAACAATCTTATGTTTTGTTCAGAATAGATTTGGTCCTTGATTAAAATGTCCCTGTGTTTTAAGGTTCATTTTCTGTCATCACGTTTTACTGTCTAAAACTGCTGTGATTTTCTTTCCAGAAAAGCATCCTTACAGCTTACAAGCATAACCATGCTTGGTACCAGGTTTCAGAAAACAGGAAGAGGACACCAAATAGTTCAGAAGGTGTGTTAGTAACCAACTCCTGACCCTATATTTCACCACGTCTAGGACACAGCAGCTGGAAATCAGTGCAGGACAAGCAAGACATTTGCAGAGTGCTGTGGGTTAAGCAGTCTTTTCTTCTCAGATAGTAAGATCACAGATTGAGGTAGGTGTTTCTAGCAAAGAATTTTAACAGTTACAATATTTAAACATTGTCGGCAAAATGAGAGGGTCTGCATTTTTAATAGATAGAGTCTTTTTAAAGAATTAAAGTTTCATACAGACGGTATCATTGCCTTAGAGTTCTGTTCTTATCTCATCATTGCTTCTTCTGTGAACGTTTTGTTCTGGCTCAGTCCCCAGCACAGAAAGCCAAGTCAAAGACCTGAATGAAGGTGATTCTGTTTGCAACCAATACAGCCACAACAGCTGTGGTTCACACCAAATGGTACTGGATATTTTTCACGAGGTTTGAATGCTAATATTAATAACAAAAATATTAATTCCCTCCAACATGTAGTATTGCAGTGTGTTGGGGGAGATGCTTTGAAAGGTGGGAAAGGTCTTGTGGTCTGGATGGCCAGCTGTGATCCTCCTCCTATGCTGATCTTTAGAATTCAGTCTGCAAGAAGCAAAACCAAGCAGTTTGGAGAGGCAAAAGGAGTGAGTGCCCCTGCCCTTGGCCAGGCCAAGATGGTGTCACATGACATTATGACAATGGTGGCTTCGTGTGACCACCAACCACCTGAAACTTAACTCTATGAGTCCATTGCACTAATTTGAACTCCCAGCAAAGCAAAGACCCAATGTCTGCAGAAGAGACCAAATTATGCAAAACCCCTATCCCCCCCACTCTCTGTCTCCTGTTTGCCCTACTCATTTTGCCCCCCCCCCCCCGGCCTAGCCCAGTGAAATCGCCATGTCACAATAAAGAGGTTTAGCCCATTAATCTGCTTTTTAGGGGCTAAGGTGAATGCTCATTTCCATAATCAAGCCGACAGGTGTGGAGAGGTTGTAAGAACATAAGAGACCAAGGCGGAGGAGAGGAAAAGAGATGGGGAAAGAGTAAATGGATGGTTGTGGGAGAGGCAGTGCGTCAGGGTGAGTGCAAGTGCTTGTCCTCCCTCTCTCTCTCTCTCTCTCTCTCTCTCTCTCTCTCTCTCTCTCTCTCTCTTTCTCTGTCTCCAAAGTAGTAGCAGGCCCGTGGGCCCTCAGTGCTGATTGGAGCTGACAGTCGCACCTGCCACCCCTACCAACCCCGTCCGTCAGTCCGTCAGCAATTACTGGGCGGCCCCGGGGTCCCAAGGAGCGGTCACAGGGCCCCGTCTTTTGCATACGACGTGTCACTCAGCGAGGCGTACGCCTCAGACATTAAAGCGGGGCCAGGACCCCACGGCCGTGCCCGCATTAGTGCCGCATGCAGAGTGGAAGGCGGCACGGCACTCTCCTTTTGCCAGCTAATTGAGGGCCACTTTCAAATTCCCAGGGAGGACCAATCACCCGGTGCAACGACAGGAAGAATAGTAAAAGGCCCACAGATGCCGACTCGTGTAGGGGGAGGGGTGAACGAGGGAGGAGGGGTGAGATGATCAGGTCGACAAGGCCATAGGGTTCAGCTCCATTTCACCAAGGCAAAAATTCTTTGCTTGAATTTAGATGTCACCCAAGGGAAGAAAGTATGTCTTTAACGCATGAGACCAGAGATGTCCTCTGGTGTTTATCTGTGCTTTCCAACTGCCCATTCGCTCATCAGGTTACTAGCAATGCAGTCACTACTCAGTTACCATATCACTTAGTTGGTTAATAAGGACCAAAATCTTGCTGGTAACCTTACTTGGCATCTGCTCGACTGCTGGACATATCCCATTCTGTGAGGTCATAAGACTGCTACCCTTTTAACTGAACAGATGGGAGTTGCAATGTATAGCTATTTTAATATGAATTTGCTGGCAAATAACACATTAAAAATAAGCACCAGAGCTGGAAACCAAAGTAGAAAATATAAAATATATTAAAATAATGTCATAAGTTCTTACCTTAGTCCATGAAATCATAAGATACAGAACATCCACACTTCATAAATTGTAAGTAAAAGAACAAATATGTATACACAGTCCATTTTGCAGTCAATTACCTAGTACTGGTGCGTTCAAAAATAAAACACAGTACAGTAAACAATGCTATAATGTAAATTTTAGGTTTTTTAAGGTTTGCAAGCAGTTTATCAGCAATTATTCATTGGACGCTTGCAAGCAATGCATGTGCACAGAGGCCAATATTTTTGCAGACATGACCACTAAAAAATGTACATATGAACACAGTCCCTTAAGTGAGCATTAATGAATATGGTCCAAAAATGGTTCCATTATTAACATGTGTGATTGTTCTTGACATTAGCCAGGCAATAACCGCATTACAAACTTATTACATAAGACAAAGTGCACAAAGAGGGCAGATGACCTGTCTCTGCAGTATTTTCCCACATAGCCGTCACCTTGGCTTCATTGGCCCAAAAGCAGACTTTGACCCCACCGCACTGGCAGAACCGACAGGAAACCAGCCTTGCTTCCACATGGCCCTCCTGGTTCCCCCGGATCGTGTGATCTCCTATCTACTAACATTACTTCCCCTTCACGTTCCAGAAGAAACTTAAAGAAACCATGCGCTTCCCAGAGGGAGACATTAACAAGCCCATCTAGTTAAATTGAGCTCCTGCGTTACCTAATGTACTCGCCAACTCCAGCGTAGGAGACAGGCCCATCCATAATTGATCACATGTGTATCTTTCTGAAGTTGGAAGCTGACAGAATGGAGTGCTTTGTTGTGAGGAGTCTAAGTTAAGGGGATGTTTATTAAAGGCGTGCTTTCTTTCACAAACACAAGGTTTGCAGGAATGAGCGGACCTTCTGTCAGAGGCGCTATCAGTCGTTCCTTTCCCCTGCAGTGCTCCTTGTATGCCTGTACTTGAGCAGCGAGTTAGTGCTTTTATTGTACTTGGTCTTATGGCTGTGCAGATGTAAAGCCTGTAGACAGACTAGAGTCCATCTGATAACTGGAATCCCTGATTGTTGTTCCCCAGGAATGCAGAATAGATAGCTTGTTTTCATAAGCCCATATATAACAATAAGGGTTTTGTAAGTGTGAATTAACGCCATTAGATATTTGCCCTGTGTTTCCACTTCAATTAAAGTATAAGAATTGGTAAATAGCAATCCTTGTGTTTGTGTAACTGTGCTGGGAGCAGCCAAATACATATGTTGTGACAAGTATCCATTAACATAATACATTCTAAAATATAAATAAGCATTCAAAATGGAGACAAAGACCTTTTTTTGTCAATTGTAAACCTAAAATATCTAATGAAAAACATAGATGAATGACCCTTACTTCCTACAACCATTACTAGGAATTGCTCCACCTCTGAGTTCTGTCTGCTCTGCCCCCATAGCACCACAAGAAAGCTCCCCTCCCACCCTTCCAAATCACACCATCCACCCATCTCACCCAAACAAGTTGTCATAGAAGTAACATGCTGAGTGTTTGAATGGCATGTAAGCACACAGACACGAACATACATACACAAATGAACACAAGCGGCAGATGAATGGTGGAGTCCAATTGCATGGATGTGAAAAGCACAGCGTTATGATTAACTATCAAGCTTGTGGCTGGGCTCTATTGATTAGTTAGAACACTCGTTGTCTGGGCCGATTTTGGCTAAATAGAAAATTAAAGCTAACTGTCACATTTTTTTTGTGCTGAGAACCCATCAATAATTCAGCACACTCCCTGGTCGCCCTGTTTCACACACTCTTGCCTCCCTCCCTCATCATCTGTCCTGTCTCATTACCAGCCGCTTTGAAGGTGATCCCAGCATCGCCTCCATGTAAATAAACACTCCCCCCCAAAAAAAGTGGAGCACGATCCCCTCCTATTCAACTTGGTGCTGAACCCAGAGAGCAGGCAGACGGACCTCTCTGAGCCTTTTTCCCAGCCTGTGTCTTGGCGTAGTCATGGGGTTCTGACCTGGCCTGGTGCCAGATCACACTATTTTTATTTATTGAAGTACTTCTTCATGATTTTTGCATCCTGTCCAAATTGAAATAGCTACATAATCAGGGTCAAGGTTCCTTGAGCAGAAATAGATTCCTTGTGTGACGTCTAAAATCCATATATTAATTCTCTGAATGTGAAATAGAGCGTTCAGTGTGTGTTAAGATCAGTGTTTTTCAATTTGTATGATAAATACCATTTGCTGTTATGTGCTAAAGTTCTGTCTTATTTGGGTAGAATTATTACCTCTTATTATCCCAGCAGTGTAGTCAGCAGTGAATTCATTAATATTAATATTCACACCAGAGAACTACAAAGCAGATGATTAATCAGTTAACTCCTGGGCCTCCTTTATTAATACATTATTCCCTGATGAAAGGCAATTATTTAAGCATATGTATGTAACAGATTTGTTTATGTTTCCCATTGAGTTCCCAGTGAGTAAGAGGTCTCTGGGTATAACAAACAGTAGGCGATAAACAAAGTTTCAACTTCACGTCATGCTTTAGGTGTTCTGTCATGCTGCCCTGATGACAGACTTCTAGGATACAACCAGAACCACGTGGCGCCTAAGTCACAGTACTGAATGGACAGCAGCAATTAGCTTTATTTATCCACCAAGCTACTTATGCGTGACAATGTGCCCTCTGGTTGCTTGAAGGATCCTTTTAATCGATTGATCAATGTTGTAAAAGGGGCAGCAATTTTATGATCACTTCCAAAAAAAGTACAGGCAGACAGGAGACCAGGGTGATTTCAACCTCCTCACTCATCTGAAGAAAGGGAGGAGCGGCAGCTCTATTGATTTTCCTCAGGCCTGGGAGCAAGAATGTGCATTATCATTATTACCATGAGGAGCAGCTTCAGATACTGTACAACTCGCTCAAAGGCACCGTGCTGTGCAATACGCGCCAGCAATAATAATCTATTAGACAGGGGAGACAAACTAGAATTCATTTCCCCACAGCATGCGCCAGAAGAATGATGAGCCAAAGTCAAAAGTTGACCTGGGTGTTCAAACTCAATGATTGAGTTCACGTAAAAAAAAATCAATATTTCCAAATGGTATGTGTGAATTGTTAGGAGCAGTTTTCTTCAGATTCAGATTTTTTTTTTGCTAACATGAGGCATCATCTTTGGAAACAGAAGAGCATTTACTTCAATTGAATTTCTATTGTTTTCAATACCTGTAGGCAATGAATATAAAAGATCCTTTTTTTCTATTCCTAAAGCTCCCCCCGCTCCGGACGTGATTTCCGCATCTAGGGTCCGATCGGAAGTGGTTTGTCTAGGTTTGCCTTCATGAGATGTTTGTCTAGGCAGGGGGACTGGTATCAGTCTGGGTGACAATAGCATACAAGGAGTTCTCGGGGGTGGAGACATTGGTCCTGCATCTGTTTTCTTACTGCGATGTCTCGCAGTGAGGCATCGGCACGGGCGGGATTAGCTGCTGTGTTGACAGCAGTCTTTTTGCAGGGCTGCTCCCTGTGGATGGGGGCTGACCAAGCAGGGGGCTAGCTGCTGGAGGGGGGGCATTGGAATGGATGGGTGGGGGGGCAGCTTGGAGTGCTGCTTAATGGAGAAATCAATGCGCCTCAGAGCCCAAAAAGGAGGGAGAGCTGTGTGGGGTGGCAATGGGGGGGGGGGGGGGCTGGCCACCCAGCTGAGTGGCTTCATGAAAAAATAAACAGCTAATCATCACCAGGACGGGGAGTGTTCCTGCAGCGTGAGGCTGCATCAGGAGAGTATGGCAATGGGGTGGAGTGGGGGGGCATTTGTGGGCTCTCGACACGCGTGCTACTTTGCTGCCCTCTCTTACTGCGGCGGAGAGGCAGACACAAGTGACTCTGGGGTTAAAAGCTGCTGGGGAGAAAAAGTATTTTCAGCCACAAAAACTGGAATGACTCCCATTCACCTGAAATATTGATGGGATTGAGCTTTTTTTTTTGCTGGTAAGGTAATTGTTTTTCATCTCCCACCACCATCATTGATGCCATCACTGGCATGAGTCACGAGTGGCCACTGGTGGCTATTAAAGTACCCCCAATGTGGAGCAGGCCTCCCAAACCTATAACCTTATATCATTCTTCTTGATGAACAAGTACGGAAGTAGCTCACGTGGAGGCTCACAACAGAGAACACGGGGCACCAGGATTTACTTTTGTGCTTACAGGTGCCTTACTGCGAGTTTGATCTTTATTTTTCTGACTCCTGCCTAATAATGTTCTTGCTCTGCCTCAAGGCCTCCTTTCTTCTAACACACATAACATGGTTACCACTGTCTCATTTACCTTGTTGTATTTCAGGGAGTCGTGTTCTGGACACCATCCTTCTGCAGGTTTGTTTTCTCCCTGCAGGTAAAGGGAAATGCAAGGTATGTAGGGGCAAGAAGACAAGTGCCCCATTTATCAATCACTCCTCTGTACCCTGGCCTGTAAACTAAAGTTGCAAAATTGTTTGTGCCGTGAGATTCCTCAGGTAGAGACAACTGAACAAACCTGCAGAAACGGGGCAGTGAAAGGGGTGGTTGGGGACAGGGGGTTTGATGGCAGAATGAGGAGGAGGACAGGGGGTCGAGGCACTGGCAAAGCAGCAGCTGGACGTCATCTAGTGCCAATGAAGAACGCATTAAAAGGACTCCATTAAGTGACTCGCCGGCTGCCTTCTCAGTGCCTCCCCTCCAACTATGAAGGTTGTGCAGATGCCATCCAGGGAGGTTCTGGTCCAGAGTGCTCACCAGTCCACTAAACTGCTGTGTGTAGGGGGGGGGGCAAAGCCCAACACACTCAGTTACAGGAAGACTGCAATCAATAATTCACATCATCTGTCACCATCCGCTCCACTGGACCCCTCAGCAAACAGCTCAGACAAATTAAAGTAAAAACACACGCAAGAGGAGTGCAATCGGCGGGCACATTCGTCCTACTCGTCTCCCCAGCCCTGAATGAGAGAGACAATGAGAATTTCACTGGGAGGAAGCAAAGTCCACCAACAAACACAAAGAAACACACACACAAACAACCAGTTCAGCATATTGTCAGAATGGCACACAATGGCATCACAATGGCATGTAGATATACAGCTCTTTTCAGGTCAATTATTCATATAGTGTACTCAGAAGCAGCCTACCAAACCACATCTTGCACAGCAAACAAACAGACCACTCGTCACTGTCAAAACACTAGATAGGACACACAGAACACTTTGCACTGGCGATCGCCCCATTTTTTGCTGTAATTTCTTTTCCTTCAAACTATGGCAGGTGCATACAGAAGCATAGCTGATGAGAACTGGGCCAGTATCAGTAAAAAGTGAAACAAAGCATACAAGGAGCAAGGAAAATAGAAATCCTTGAGGGATTTGGGGAATCCCTACATGTACTGATTTTTATTTTTAATGAATAAGCAAGTGTTACGAACTTTGAAGCCAAAGTAAAATACAAATGTGATATGCATTACCCAAAATTAAATTAAAAGGAAAATTACCCAAAAGGTGAAAATGTGTGTACTATACTTGTTTAAATGATGCAGTCATGGCTTTGTAAATATTTTACATAACATTTAGTGTAACCCAGTCAGGTAGGTATATGATAAATCAAGATATTGTCAGTTTTGTATTATATTTTCTGGTTCAAATTCTTGATGGAGAAATTGCATGGATCAAAACAAAGTAACTGAAGGCACAAAACCAGTCTAACCGTTAACAAAACTGCATTGGAGTATCATTTCATATTTCTTTAACTTCTTCTTTTTTAACTCCTTTATCTCTATATTGTTATTTTCATAGTTGATCTTATTGACCACAGCTAATTTAATGGTTGTGCTCAAAAATAATTTTATTTCCATAGCCAAAGAATTCAAAGGTCAACTCATTAATATCAGCTTAATTAACAAAATATATGAAATAGTATTAATCTCTCGTGTCTTAGTGTATGTCATCTCATGTGCTCTGCCAGTACTTTTATAACCTTGACATGGCATTGTCATGCTTAGAACTGAGCTTGAAATGAAACATTAGCATCAAACTCCAGGCAGAAGCTAGAAAGTGTCCCCAATTTCACACTTCATCAAACAGCAGGGTTGCATACATCTCTTGAGCTATGCAAACAACCTTGTCAGCTATCCGTACTCACAGTTCCATGCATCGATTTGGAGGAGAAGCCAAGTGTGCATAGAGCAGGACTGTCATGGACCACCACCGCTGCAAGGTAAGAGAAACAGCCAGATTTTCATCTGATACTAATAACCTCACGTCAGGTCATAATGGCAGAACCATGTATACAAGGTAACTTCCAGATATTTCTGAATCAAGCAATACTAGAGTGGCACAAAAGTCTGGCCTTGCCTTTCAGCCATAGGCTCTGGGCAGTCAAAGAAGATTTTTTATTTTGACCAGCAGAGAAACAAAATGGTATTATAGGAAAAAGTTAATGGAAACATAAGTCCATGTCTAAATAAGGATCCTCATTGTTTCACATTTAATGATATTAAGAAACATTGTCTAGTAAAGCCTATTTTCTGGAACAGACAACAAACAGAAAAAGTGCAAACTATGTCTTTGAGTTTGAAAAAATGCTGTTTGGATTTTCCAGTGCTCCTAACTCAGTTTATAGGTTTAGAAACTATTTAAAACATTTTTGTCCTCCAACCAGAATGAATTCCTGTGATTTTTTTCCCAACATACAGTGAGCATCATAACCCTTGAAATAAATGGCATGTGAATTCCATATTGCTTAGCTGCCTAAATGGTAAGCTGATGCACTACAGTTTTTGTCATCTGCCCATAGTGAGGAAACCGGTGAGTCAGAAGCAGACAAGATCCATGATGACACCTGGCTGGAGAGGAAATACAGTAGCTAAAATGTCACTTTCTTCAGACAACATCAAATCGTTTGTAGCTATGGAGTTTCATAGCTTTATAAATTTCCTCATGATTTCACTTACAAATGGGCAATTATAACTTTTATACGGAATCCCAATACACCAATATATCATAACAATGATGAAAATTCCACAAATGTCACTACTGTAGAAACGCTGATATTTTATTGACTGAAAGTTTTTCAAGCTGAACATATTGGGGAGTTATGCTAACAGATTGGTAAAATTGCAGTCATGACTTCAGACATTCAAATACGTTTAAAAGTGGAAGAGTTTTGAGCATTTAAACTAAGATATTTAAACCTCAGTGGATGAGCACTGCACTCCCGGTGTCATCTGGTGAAACCTGTTCGTGTGTACATGGAGTTCCAGGGTTTGGTTGCTCCAGGCAATGGCAATTTCAGCTGAACATTGCTTATTACATGTGTACTTCAAGTAACTCTTGCAAGTTTATATCTGCATTCAACAAACAATGAACAATGCCAGAAAGCGTCAGATGGCACATTCACTCATATTGGTTATGCCTTGTGAACACTGAAGACCCACATCTAAATGCCCCTGACCCACACCTTATAGCCTCATAAATTTTTGAAGCACCACTTAAGAGACAAAACACAGTAAAGATGAAGATGAGGGCATCATGCAGAGGAAAGTGTCCTTGGGGACACATATGGGTGTACTGTACTACCGTTGCCCTAAAAACCTTCACCTTAGACTGGTTGATGGACTGGCAGCTTTTCATTTCTGTCTCACTTTCATTACACCTCTTTGCCAGTATGTAGCACCATGGAAAATATGACAATTTTTAGCAAATATACAACTTGTACAGATGATACTTAAGTGATTTTTAGGTATAAATTTGTCACTTTAAGCAGTATTTTATTTAATAATTTTATTAAAGCACTGTTCTGAATATTCAGCCGAACACAAACATGTCAGATATTTTCTGTGATCCAAAAGAAAAATTGTGCAAAATTTGACTAACCAAACCTTGAAAAAACTTAAGAAACATTGGTTTCTGTAGGTTTCTTGAATCACATGAAAGTACACATATTCTTGTGAATTTTCATAGCAAGCTGTACATTTCTGTTGAGTATCGGGGTCTGATTTTAAAAATGCAGTTTGCCACACTCCAGCCAATGTGGAGACTGTCAAACAAGTTGCTGCTGAACCTGGATATAAAAATTCATAGCTAATAAAAACCAAACCAAGACAGCAAACTTCAGACCAAAGGTATTTGCAGATGATTTAATGTAAAATGTTTTGATACAAAAAGAAACAGCATAGAATTATATCCTTGGTATAAATTATGCAAGTATAACTGAGAACAAAACAACTATTTTGTTGAAAAATGTCTTTGAATGATTTCATGGTTTGTTTAATATTTTAACCCATAGTTGTCAGTATACTTGAGGTCAGCAGAATGCTACATACAATTCTAAACAATGTCTGCGAAATAATTTCTTGGGCAGGTGAAGTATTATTCATTAATCTAAATGGTGGATAACACATATGTTGGTCTGTACATATTAGAGAGGGCAGCTTGAACAAAATCTCTTGTGTTTGCAATGGAACATGACACAGAAAGTGAAACACCAGACGAACTGGCAAGAGGGTTTGCTGTGGCCATGGTGCTGCAAGATCACTCCCTCGATTCCTTCAGGAGCATTGGCTCAGTTAACAAAATCAATAAGCCCCTGTGTGTGAAACCAGGCCAGCTGCAGGTGAGGCCCTGTCCCCCTGGCAGGCCGTGCACACATCAATTATTGACAGGTCAGGACACATAGAAAGCACTTGAGGGTCAGAGGTTGGACGTTAGCACTCAGCTATGCTTGACTGGGTTAGCACAAGGTTGCTAAATAGGCTTGCCCCCCCCAGCCACACCTCATCTCTGCTATCTCAAAACAGGGAATGCAACCTCATCTGGATTCCAATCCACTTTGCCCTTCTCCATTCCATGTTGCAAACTTCCAATGCTGTTGGGGAGAAACTAGGGTTATGCCATCCATGGTGATTTGTATTTGAAAATGAGGCACAGAATAGGATCAAGGTGTCTGCGATAGGCCATTGATGATGTATGTAGTTGCCTGCGTGTGTTCATGAAGAAAACAGGAACCTTTAGTTTCTTTGAGGGAGGCAGAGGATACAAGCCAACAGGGCTACGAAAGGTTCATAAGCAGAATGCAGAGATTACAATATTTGTCCAGAAGCACTAGTTCTCACATTAATAGAGTGAAATTGAAGCAAGATATGAACAATGGCCATACTCTCGCAGCTCTTTATAGAAAACAGTTTCTGAGCTTTCCATTAAAGGCAGCTACAGTTAGCTGTTATGTGTATGAGTAGCCGAAAAAGGACTGTCCAGCAAGTTCTTCCATTAACATAGTACTGGAACATAGTACTGGGAGCCAACTCTTCCTGAGCTGCTACAGGCACAGAAAAGCCAAGCGTACAATTTAGGGGCAAATACCAGTTTCAGAATTACCAATTACCATTAAATTTACTAAAGTCCTAATGTCCTCGGTTCAAACTGTGAATTTCAACTCAAATGAAACTCGTGTTCAACAACCTTTAACCATGTAAATGGACCCTGCTTTAAAGTACATACCTTGGTATTTGCAGCAACATAACAAAAAGGATCATGAAGACAATCATCCAGTTTATTGTCACCTGTAATTGTCCTTCAGTTACTGCAAAGACACTCTTAGTGGTCATATGGTTATAGTTTCACTCATTTTTAACCCATCTTGCATGTTGTTCCATTTGTTCTGTCCTGTATGGCTTTTCTAAACTTCCGGTTCCACTGTTTTCATAGGCATGATTTTAAGTCTCTTACCTGCTGACCCCCAATGCAGTTGCATTAAAGGGATGGCTGATTGCATCTAGCGTTAAAGGGGAAGTCAGTGTAGTTCCAGGCCCATGTCTGGGCCAGGGCTCTGTCATTAAATATTGAGGTGCTGTGTCCCTTCTAGGAGCTGGCTTGCTCCGTCTTGGTGGAGGTAGGCTGATTAATATTTTAGACGGCAATCTCCTGCTTGACAAACTCTGCCACATGATTGGACAAACTGCTCCCCTCTGCTCCCCTCCCTCTCCTTTTCTCTTTTTAACCAAATTTCATTTACGAGGGAATTAATTACGGCCAGTGATTTTGGCTACCCAGACCCTCAACCTCTTCGCTCACAGGGCCCCCGGGGACTCAGAGGGGTCCCACTGAATAAAGAAGCATCCATTTTTTATGAAGAGCAGGTTATCCTATTTAGTCAGATTAAAAAACAGGCGGTGAGGAGATGGTTCCAGGGAAACAAGCAAAGCAGAAAATACAACCTCCTTGTTCCCACTTTACCCCCTCTGCCTTCCTTTCCTGCTTGGGCCCCACACAGCAATGGCCTCACTCAGGGGAACGGGTCTGGAGTTCACTCTCTGGTCCCACCTGGTCCTTTATCTCACAACACTACAAACACACTTGCCCTGCTTTGAACAGTTAAAGCCCTGAAAAATATTTTATTATATAACTACATTTCAAAGCATATATGTGTTACACTCAGTAAGTTCAAAGACTGACCACTGTGTAACACTGCTGTGGTTGCAAGTCACCAGCGTATCCATGCAGAACAACAGCATCACACATCTTCCAGCCTTAGAACTTATTGGCTGCAGCTTGTGTATGTGAATCATGGTACAATTACCCATCAGTCTCATAGTATCCTGTCTTGGTCATGCTATCAGAAATTATGAGAAGTTTACCATGTGGTGACTTTCCCCACATTGTCCAGTACACGATTTCAATTAAATATTTCCGTTAAATAAAATAAGTATAAATCTCCATATATTTGTTGTCTAAAATCCATCCATCCATCTATCCATTATTTTTAACCGTTTGTCTTGCTTTCAACATAGATGGACACTCTAGACCCCTTGATCTGGACTTGCATATGAATTCACAGTAGAAGAAATAAGCATTATATCCCATGTGTTCTTTGAAAAAGTAATAAAAACTTTTTTAGCCCTTTTACAACAGTTAATGAAAAATTTTTTCCGCTTGGATGTAAAGTGTGATCTGTAGACCATTCTATTCTCTTTGCTCGGATCAATTTGATAAGGTGTCTGCGTCTCTATCTGGGTTTGAAAAAAGTGTAAAGATTTATCATAGAAATGTTTCTTTCAATTCCTTTAAATTTGGATCAAATAGGGATGTGCCACCAATGGCCAATGAGGGCTGGGTTGGATGGAGGGCGGCCTCACCAGTGAGCTCTACCATGCCAGACTGCTCCACAGAGAAGGGCTCCTAAATGATGCAAGAGGGGCATGACTACACAAGAGGACTGGTGGCATGTACAGTAACAACACTGGAGAAAGATGAACATGAACTGACTCAGCAGGGCCAGCAGGGCTCTCGATTCTCTTTTCAATCTTGGTGAGCCTTGCTACCAGGGGTTTGAGTGGAGGGAGGGGGAGTGGGGGTAGGGGGTGAGGCAATTTTCTGCATACAGAAGCAGACCCACTTGTTTTTATTTGGCAATGTGCCACATGGCTAACCTGACCTTAGTCTCAGTCACGAGCGACCTGTCACCCTGGTCCTTCTCTGGAACACTGTCAGCCAGGTGAGAGAAATCCTTGCTCTGCTACTGTGGTGAAGCACCGAATGTGTACAATGCAAACACACGCTGACACACACTAACACATGGATGCACACACTTACATAGTCATCCGCACGCTTGCTGCACTCCTTTTGTAACATCCACACTTTAAAGGACAAGGCCGCCGGGAGAGTAAGCGAGCGAGAATCGATGGGAAAGCTGTGTCTCTGTCAGGAAGGTGAATGGAGACACCCCCCCCAAAAGCCCACCCCCAGCCCACTCCAGCTCTCCTAGGCTCTGGTGCTAAAGGGTTAGAACAAACACAGCTGCTCAGCCTGAAAAGAGCAGACATCCTGCTGCTGCACCCTTTAGAGCAGAAGCATGGACACACATGTATGGAAGTGTACTCACTCACACACTCACTCGCGAGACAGACACGGCAACGTGAGCACAGGTACTCAGACGTCAACCCACACTTGTATATGTGGTTGCACACATGTGCTCATGGATACATGCAGAAATAAACAGAAAGTTGAGGGTCTTTGGCTGTGTCACCACTTCCGCCTCAACACTTTGTTCTTTACAGAACACATGCATTTTTAAAACCGAGGCTTCAAACTTCCATGATCTTTGACACTTGCTGTCGACACAAGACCAGTGGTAACCCTGCTGGCCTGCTCACAGCAGGTGGAGCAGAGACACAAAGGGTCTCAACGTGGCTTTGTCCAGAGGTCTTCGTACCAGAATAGAGCATTAATGGAAACAGTTGCACAGTTGCAGTTCTGAATTATAAATGGGGGGCCCATGTTTGCTGAGCATGCCTTGCCATCTGTGCAAAGTGCCTGTACTGGCATTTGGCAAGACGATGTATCTTGTGGTTACCACAGTCTATAAAGAGGAGATACTTATGCCCTACAGCTGGATGCAAAAGGAACCAACAGGGAAACACCAGTTCAGCCACTCTACTGCTTGTGCCAAACACCCTCAATGAATATGGTGTAGTCCTGATCTTGATGTGTGAGAGAGCCACGTGCCTTCCTACACTGATTTTGAATCCATGTCAACTCAAGGCTGTTTGACTGTGTTACTTCACTGAAACGATAGGATCAGTGGCCAATCAGCACATTCGTCGCCAGTCACTAAATTTGGGTCATGCGATTGAACCAATGAATGCCCTGTAGAGAATGTGACTTTGTTGCTATAAGCTGTGTTTCATTTCATCAAGAAAGTCACAGACATGAGCTTTGAGGAACTAAAATAATGAAGCTCCAAGTTAACTATGAATTGGCTTTTAACATCATGGCAGTTTCAGCAGCTCCGAGAAAAATAAGGTCCCATGTATAAACACGAAATTGGCAGACCAGTTTTAGGAGCTGTTAGGTGATGGCACGTGAACTCAGCGTGAGCTGAGCTTAATGGAATGCTCCCCATGGTCCTCCATACGCTGATTTGGGTGGGAAATGAAGACCAACTGCTTTTGGGTGGACAATCAAAGTAAGGATAATGGACAGCTAAAGATACACAGAGAACATTACGAGGACTGGTGGAAACTGGTAGGGAAGATTTTGAAATCCTTTTCTTCTTGAACTTGGTCACACTATTGTGACCACTTTCACCCTACAGACGGACACAGAGCACTTACTGGACATGAGCCACAATAAAAGCCACAGTTACCCAGAAGCCTTATAAATCTGCTTTTGAGTAGCTGAATAGCTAAACCTTGCGTTTCAAAAACAGACATGTAGAAAATAATGGTTAAATGTAAATAGCCTCATCAGAAGGATTTAGAAAGTGTTTAGATTAATGTAATTAGTCTGAGCTGCCACATAGTTCTCTAGATGTTCCCTCAAGACAGAGCCCAGGAGAAGTGAGATAACATGGCTAAAAGAGCAAGAAGAAACAGCTTGTTTTAAAAGATAAATGCCAGTGTGTAAATATATATTCCACCAGCCATCCAGGGAATAATCAAGTTTTAATTTAGCTGCTAATTTAATTAACCGCTGTGGCGCCCAAAGCCTCCCAGAAGTGGATTGGGAGATGGGGTGGGCGGAGTGGTGAGGGTTGGTGGCGGAGGAATCCTGTCTGCAAGGAAGTGTAAGAAAAATAAGTTCACCCTTAGTTCTTTTCTTTATGCCATGTCCATGAACACCCAGACTCGCCTGCAAAAATGAATGCAGCACGGCAGTAAAATATTTGCTTTCCATAATTTGAAACCTCCCCTAGCGAATGATTAGAGGAAAGTTTGTAGGACAGATCTTGCTGGGCGGTTGCGTCTTTTCAACCAAATTTGGCCTTAGTTCTGCATAACGGTCCTTCTGGTTTTGTTCACGTATCCAGACAGGTTTCTGAGGCCGGACGTGGCTGTTTATTGCATTTTCTGTTCGGTCTACTAGCACTTCTACTGTGGTGAACGGTGTAAGTGGTGCTAATAATTATAGCAACAACGATAATGAAGATGCGCTGATTTGCATGCATTGGCTCCTGGGGGGCTCCTGGGTTGCGGCTGGCTGCTTTGGAATGCAGAAATCAAAGACATTAGAAGCGAAGCAAGGGGGGTGCATTTGGGGAACCCGGCATGCTGGGCCCTAGGTGGTCGCAGTGGGACTGGTACTGGGGGGGGTGCAAGCGGACACAAACACATGCCACTCCAGTCGGCTGACGAGGGAGCCAGGGGCTTCATTAGAGAGGGCCAGCGGCTGACCCCAGCTGTGGGGTAGGGGGATATGGGCAGGAGCGGGTGCAGAGCTGATGGGGGGGCTAGCGGAGGGGGTGTCGGCTGGGCTCGCTGCTCTGCAGGCTCTCCCTTGGGCTCCACCAGCCGACCTCCCGGCTTGCAGGCCCGGCCAGAAAAACCAACAGTGCTCCTCTTTGAAGCCCCCTCCTCTGCCTTCTTTCTCTCTCCTCTCTTTCTGCACGGACTTCATGAATCATGCATGTCACCCTTTTTTCACTTTCACTTTTCTTTATTCTTTTTTTTTACAAGCACTTGCTTTAAAAAAAAGAGATGGGGGGAGAAATGGACAACAAAACATTATTGCCTGTTTGTGTCCCCTCTCTTCCATGCAGCCCATTATAGACAGTAGACAATGTTGAGCAAATTACTGACATGACTGCACTGCACCGGAATACATTGCAGATGTCTTGTTCCTGCAATTAAACAAGCTACGGCTAATTAGCAATTCCCAAATCAAATAAAACAATAAATCATAACGGCTTGCCTGAAAACAGTGGTATGCCCCAATAAATGAGTGTCTCTGAATATCTGATCGTGTTAATGTAATAACTGGGCTTCTGCTGAGGTCGCTAACTGAGATAATGAGCCATTTTCAATGGCTTTAAAACGAAACAAATTACCTAGAACAATAGAGGGAAATGAAGAAAGCGGTGAAGGATTTCAGATGTCTCTTTTTAACTGCACAACTACTCGCTGTGCAGGCAAACTGTGTAAGGAAAGAAATGACAACAAAGTGTCCTGTTAGTCTGTAAATGAAAGCGAAATTTTGAAAATACTACCCTCACTGTGCCCGTTAAAATTCTGTACACTCCAGAATAGTCTTTGGCATCAAAAGATTGCATCACATAGTTAAGAATTCCTACTTAAGTGTGGCAAATGCAATAATAGTCCAGTGGAATAAAAAGCACATCCACTGAATTTAGTGACGGGAGCAGATGGTTGTGGGTCAGGCTTGTCGAGAAGGCCAGGGAGTTGCTGTTAAGCTTCACTGGATGTAAGTGTAAACCATCCAAACTGCCCAGAATTATGATGCACTGAATGAGGGGCAACACAGTAGTGGGTTTGGTTGAGGAGACACCAAAAGGCTACAGATTACAATCCCAGAACTGATGCTGCATCCTTGACTGAAATACTTAACCGAAATTCCTCCGGTGAATAACTGACAGCATTATGAATACGTCAGAGAATAAAATGATAAAAAATTGTGAAGTATTACAGAATTACTCACAATTAAAATGTTTTCTACACCAATAAATCATAAAAGGTCAAGAAATGACACTTGCAGAAGATACACCCAGCTACTGAAGAAAAGCATGAACTGGCTGGAACAGTGGAGCAGCAAGTAGCACTAGCGCCTCATACTGCTCTGTTGTGGGTCTGGACTTGGGTTTGAGCCTAGCTCAGTCTGTGTGGAGCTGGCATGTTGTCCCTGTGCTTGCATGGAGTTCCTCCTACAGATCAAAGACTTGCTTCAGGTGAACTAGGGAATCTAAGATGTCTATAGTGTGTATATTTAACTGCCCTGAGAGTTTATCCTGCCTCACAGCCATTGCTTTTGGAATAGGATTTGGCCCACCATGACCCTCAAGTGATTAATGCTATGAGTCCAATTTAACAATGTGTATTTGAGACCTATGTAGAGCTGTGTGATTGTATTTCTCAGAAAAGTGTTTAGTCTGGTCAAAATGTCTATCTGTATCTCTTGGGATACAGGTGTGATAAAATAACAATACAAAAAAGTTTTGAGTTATGTTGATTTCAGTCTGCAATACATTATGGATCTTCAGCCCTCTGAGTTTCCTACTCTGTTGCGGAAGAGTTCACACAAGTCACGTTTGAACCCTTTCCCAGCCAGCAGCCGGTCTCCAAAATCCAAGAACTGACCCACACACCATTTACTAATTATAAAACCAGCACTGCTGCCTCCACCCCCCACCCCATCGTTCACCCTTCCGGGAGCCCTCATGAGGCTCAACCAAAGATCCTCTGACTTTTAAAAAAAAGGCCCATCTGTTTAAGGCCCACAGTTTGGATCCCAGAGGATGGCTAAAAGTTGCGAATGGACCAGAGCCCAGGTTTGCAAGGGCGCCGGGGCCGAATGGGCCTTGCTTGAACTTGGCCTGAGACTCTGCCACCGGTTCTTATCGCTTGGCGTGTTGTTTACACAAGATCGTGAGACTGTCCCTGGTCTGGGGAGATAAATCTTAATAAATATTTTTGATTGATGTGTGTTTTCTTTCTTTTGATCAGTAATTATATTAAATGAATTATTTAGGGCACTTAAAAGTTGATAAAGGAAAAAAATTACATATAAATATATAAGTGAATGTCTTGTTTGTGGTGAGTCCTCTGAGAAGTGGTGGTGGCTGCGGAATGAGGGTGGGTGATGGGTCAGCAGGTGAAGGACAGCTTTGTGGACAGATAGAGACAGGTGAGCGAGGTGCCAGGAGTGACAGAAGACGATAAGAGGTACAACCAAGAAGTCCAAGGGAATCGGCCCTTAATTGGCAGTGAAATACCCACGCCTCGGAGAACTGTTGCTATCATAAGAAATTGATGAATTAACTGCGAGAGAGTGGGAGAATGCGGGAGAGGGTTCTAAATCTTTTAGAAGGATAACTTACTTGGGCAAAACAGCTGTTTATGCATTATTTGTGCCGAGAGCCATTAACTACCGTTTAGGATGAAACCGGGGCCTGGGCCGAAGGATACACCCACAGGGGATGGGGGGGCATGGGAGGACCATAGAGTGTATCGTTTACAGAAAAGAAAAGATGAAAAATTAATTTGCTGGTAGTTATTTTAAAGACTTAAAGATAAGTCTGTCAGTCTGTGGATATCGTTTAGCGACAAACCACCAAAGAGGGAGCAGAGCGAGGTTTTCTGGTGGAGTGGGGTGGGGCTGGGCGGGAAGGGATCGAAAGAGTATGATTGATGCTGTGGGATATCGTGTGATGTTCTAGATGGGACAAAACTTCCTAGCAAACTCATAATGCCATCTTAGGACTTTTGATAAAATTGGTGCTTTGCTTTGATCAAGATGAAGTGAAGTTAAGCACCAGTGCTGTACAGAGGGGAGAATCATTAAACACACACACACACACACACACACACACACACACACACACACACACACATGCACACACACACACACTCACCACATGCACCATCCCCATCAATAACACCATTGCTTAAATTCCAACAAACTTTTCCTGGAGGCATCATTCTGTAGATTCACAAAGACAAAGGGAACAAATACCTCCTCTTGATAGCAGCCTATTTTTATGTATTTATGATGATATACTTCATTTTGTAACAGAGATTCGATTCCAAGAAATACTTGACAGCATTTCAAGGTATTGCATTACTTTTTCATTTGCTCATAAGAAGTCCTGTGCTAAACCAAGTTACATATCTTAAAGTTACACCGTTAAACTAAATCTTGATAATTCTAGTTGAGGGCCTTGGCAAGGGTACAACAGCAGTTCTTGTACCTTCTTCTTTTGACTACAGGTCCTCAGCTAATATCCAACCCTGTAGATGTTTATTATGAGGAACTGTCATCACTGGTTGCCAACAGTGAGATGTTTATGATGGATATGATGGCAATCTGGAGGGGGGGTCCCAGTAATGGGGGTGGGTCTCTAACTGGGTCCGTGCTGCCTTCCTCTCCTGCTCGCCGCCTCAAGGCGAAGAATCGGCTGCCGAGTGATCCTGAGATGAAAACTCCAGGTGACTGACAGGAGACACAACCCTGCCGACCACGCTTTTCACCGGCAGCCGTCTCTGGTCAGCCATCAAAAAGCCACAGCTAGCGTGAGGCTCGTCCATCTTTGAACCCAGAGTTGAAAAAAGACGCTGACCTTTGACCTTTTCATGAACATCACATTCATTAAAAAGGTGGTTATGCTCTCTACTGTCAAGGCACATGAACAAAACAGAGGAAATGTGAGCCAGATTTGGGAAAAAAACACAATTTTTTTACTACAAAATCCAGACATTGACTCCTAGGGTTATGGCCTGAGAAGTCTTTTCCAGGTTAGTTTTATGTAGCACCTACATTGCCAGAAACATAATGGGGCCAGAGGTATTGTATAAAATACCATAATTCAGGCTGGAACTCCAAGTGGCCCATGGTGAGCCGTTATTAGCCACCAATTTATTCCCTTCCAGCAATTGAGAGGAAGGTGGTGAAATGGTAATGTGTTTAAATGTCAGCGGAAAGGTAGAGATCTCATCAACCTTTAGTCACCCAGCCGCTTTGAATATTCTTATTGGCCTCATGTATTAGTAATGAGATTTGGAAAGTAAGTAAAATTTAACCTTCACAGTACCTGAAACCATGAATATTAATGATTCCTATTATGTGTACATGATCTGAAAGATTTTAACCCCAAGCTGCTTGGCTCTGGCTTTGGCTTATTTTTACTGTGTTGGTACGTGGAAGCTATTTACCATGCCAAGATGGTGTTTGCCCAATCTGAGTCGGCTGAGATGACGATGAACGCGGTTAATGAAGGACCGTTGGTGCCATGATGAGGGATCAGTATATGGAGACGTAGACATGTATCCACGTGCTTCCCTGTGCCGTGGTGCGTTGGCTTCTCACTCACAGCACTCTCCAGACTTGTGTGAAATTGCTGTTTTAAAAGGAATTTGCCCCTGTCACTGGCAGATTATCCCCCTTTTCCGGTAATCTGGTAAAGCTTTGATCTTATCCCACTGTGTCCCAACTCCATCGGCAGCCATTACTTCCTCCTGACATCAACAGGCTGTGCTTGTGAGGGCCCTGCAGGGATCCCCCAGATCCCCTGCCCCCAAAGTCCCAGAGGTCCTCTCTGCTAACCCACAGCTCTTGATCCCACTATGCCAGTACTCTGATCCCAGCTCAGGCCTGTAAGGCGCAGGCCTTGTTACCCTCTCAATATTGATTTCTATAAGAGGGGTTGCAGCTCTGACCTCACCTCATTAGCTGCATGTAGTACCAGCGTGATCCACTGTGGTTCATCCTGCGTGTCTTCACTGTGGGCACCCCCTCAAGCAACAGCGCCATCCTCAGAATCCCCTCTCATATGTGCACACACCCTCTCCATTGTGGTTTTGGCTGTTTTTTGGATTTTTATCTGAACTCCTTGAAGTCCCAAGCCCCCAACTGTATACCCCCAGGACTTAGCACCACCAAGGGTGCAGTTGCCTGGGAGTTGCTCGAAGGCCTATACCCCACGCTCCGGGGCCAAAGTCTCCATACTGTGTTTAGAGGGTCTGCTTCTCCAGGCATATGAAACATTCAGTGCACTGGCTACATGTAATGGGTGCAGAGTCCCTGACGGCACGATCGGCAGCATGGGGATGTTGTGCAACAAGGCCAGACTGAGCAAGCCCACTGTGGGACTCCAGCCAGTCCTCTTCTGGTTATTAGTTAAATTCCAGGATAATGTATACTTCTTTATCACCTTGTTTCGCCACTCAGCCCTTTTTCCCCTAGACATTTCTTGATCACTTCTTACACTAGAGAAGGAAGGCTTTGCTCTTGGTTCCTCCCTCTATCCAAGCTGTCATGGAAAGGCAATATTGATCAACAAGGGGTGCTCTTACAGTGTGTGCAGAGAGGAAGATGTGTGTCTTTTGGGGGGGGTCAATACTTTATTCTCTTCAAAGCTATTTATTTGGCAGGGCAAACTGTGAGGAAAAGGTGGCGGGGGGGCAGAGTGATGCAACGTGGGACAGCATCTCACCCAGCCTGATGACCATGTTTTGGCAGGATGAAAGAGGGGTGGGGTGTAGGGTTGACTGGTACAAAATGAAATAAGTCTGAGGTGTTTTGAGTTTCTTGACAGTGTTTAGCAAAAGGAGATTATCTACATGGGCTCCAGGGGTGGGACCTACTTTACTTCTTACTCAGTCAGGGTCGTGCTGTAGAGCTGCTGATGTTTGACAACTAGTCTGTTGTTAATTGTCTCCCATTTGGAACAAATTAGGTGCAATTTGCTCCTGATCACTAGGCCATCCAGAATTTGGCTCCAGTGTGGGCACCTGAGTGCAAAGCATCTGCTTTCCTCCTTGCCTTCATCTCATTGTCTGTGAAATGCCTCCTACTGAATTACAGGCAGCAAATGGAAGCATTCCGTCATACGATAAGCACTCGTTCCAGCTCTGGGTGTGCGATGTTAATCCTCTTCATGGGGAAGGGCAAAGAGACCTCAGACAGGCCATGAAGTGGCACTGGACTGTGCCACACTGGGGCAGATTTGTATGTTAGTCAAAAACAATAAACAGAGAATGAGATATGTGCATCTTTAAGACTGCAAACCACACATTGATTTCCTCTCCAGTCATTTGTTACCCACATAAATGCATCTGTATCAAAGGTAAGAACAACAGTAATAAAATATACTACTTCTCCATGCGAATATGGCCAAAGTGTTCAACCCAGTGTGACTAAAAACGAATTGCATTAAATAAGGGGGGAAAATAACAATAATAAACTTTCCTTGCACCTCTCTGTCTTCACTTCTGATCTCTGCTATGATTTACAGTCAGAAACAATTATATTTTTGTGGTATCTCTTCCTTTTTTCCTTCGGTTTTCAGTAATTTGATTTTCAAGCAAGGGAGATTGTTGGCTTTAATACAAATCATGTCTGAATCGTTACTTTAAGACCTTAAGCCCTCCCTCAGTGTCGGGAGAATTGCTATAATGAGGCCAGTTGGGATTTCAATCATTTCTACATCTGTTGAAAAATAAGAAGAAAAAGAAAGAAAGGAGAAAAAAGAAAAATCAACTATTTCTCCCCCCCATAAAATCTAATTCGTTTTGAGGATTAATATTAAAAAATTTTTTTCAGTACGACTTTTGTGCTTTCTAAATCCATTGGCCTTGAACTCCTTTTATACCTCTCCGTCAAACTCCCCCAGAAGTATCTTGCCCTCCTCAACTCGCCTCGTATGAAAATAAATAAATCCTTCTGATATTGTCTTTCTGGCACCTCTTTATTACTCTTGCTCATTCAGCTGCATCCTCTTTCTCGGAGTTCTCGCGCGTTTCTCTTTTAAATGCTTTCTCTGATTTATTTAAGTCCTCTAAACCTTTAGGGGAAGACCTGTCCTCACCACTAGCTGACAACTAATCCGGCCCTTCTGACCTAAATCTCACACCAGAGACAAATAACTTCTCCAAAATTCCTGAATGTTGACACAGCACAGGGTGAGTTCTGATGCTGCCAAAAGTATAATTTGTCAGAATATGGAAAGGGATTAAAGAGCTATTTTTATGACTTGACCCCAACCAGAAGTCTTTCTTTCTGTTCTTCCTCTGTCATCCTGCTTTTGGGTGGATCTGTGTAGAGTCACAGCACGAGGAGACTGGGGCGAGGACATCCTGAGAGTGCTAATGTCAGTATCCTGACACTGAGCGCAGGATTAGTCTGTCAATTAGCACGTTGGGGATTAGCGTCGTGCTGCTCTGCTAATGAGTGTAAAGCCCTGAACGCGTCCAAATTCAGCACCGCGGCTTCACACCTGGCACGCCACAGCAGCCGGCCCTGCTTCCCGGACTGCAGCTTCCAACACACATACCTGTGCTGCTGTGAGGTACTGCTTATCGTTTTTGATTATACAGCACTTATTACACACCTGCAAAGCACAACATTCACAGGACACTAAGGAAAACCACTGAAATGGCTGCTGGTTATTTGGGTAAAAGCTCCACAGAAACCAAACTCTGCTGATTTATACACTTACCCAGAGGGTACAACAATCATATACAAGAAAGTAAAAACACTAAATATACCAAGGAAAGACAGGGTAAAGTGTAGAGAATTCAAATGTGTGGTTTGTTTAAATTATGATACAAAAGAATTTTGTAAATCTCTTATGCATCTTATTTGGTTTACCTGTAAATCCTGTGTACAAATAACAAATGTTTGAAGGTAAAATGACAAAGACATTAATTAATCAACCTTGCTCTAAAACAAACATGAATGTAACAATATTTTTTTTAAATTAAATAAATCTGTTGAATGTATGTAATAGCATTTGGCTGTTCAGCCTTAAAACACAGTTTAAAAAGGGAATTAAATATGAATTATCCAGAAATGCTAGCGATATGTAAAAAAATGCAAATGAGAAATTAAACACAGAGAATATTGTATCTTTGTGAATTATGGGTGAAGACCCCGAATGCAGAAAAAAAAATCAAGAACAGAAAAGACCATCAGTTTGTTATTTTTTCTGTATCCTTTTGCCTCATGCAGCCAGTATGAGAGTCCTTTCCATTTTTCATGAATATCATCATCTCTTTCTCACAATGAGCAGTCTGAACAATTTGAAATACTACAAAGTCATGCAAATGAAACCCTTACTGAGAAGATTTATATCACTTTTTTTATTTGTTCTGCAGGTCCCTTTACCCAGAGTGACATGGAGAGATGGGGTAATAAAGTAAATTTCAAGGGGCCTTAAGGGCACATCCTTCCTTAAAGCATGAAGTTGCAGCAACACCATGGTGTCCACCATTTATAATGAGTGAGGTTTAAAACTGCCGATAGTGGTTGAACAGGGGACAGGATGAGCCCACTGATGTCTGTGTCTGTCAGAACACACTTGTGACCCTCAATTCTCTTACCATGTGTGTCTGTGAGTGTGGGAGTGTGTGTTTGCCCTGTGATGGAATAGCTCACACCCCATGTTTCCTGGATAGACTCTCCACTGCAAAAGTGGTTACTGATAATGTGATTAAAATAATGGTGAGAAAGACATGGCTCTGGCTTGCTGCTCACACCTGTGCAGAAACACCCCACATTCCAGCAGAGGGGCAGCAGCAGACAAACATGAGGACAGGAGCAGTTGGGGCTCCAACCAGGGTTGAATGTTGTCTTTTCCCAGCAAGGGAGACAGGTTGATTGAGTCCCCCGGTACCCGGGCCATGGATGGCCGCCTTATTGACTGGCTGGTCTAATGGGGCGTCCCACCTCTGGNAAAGTGGGTCAGGAGCAGCTAATGTGCTGCTGGCGGAGCACGAGCCCACTTTCAAATGAGCTGTAAAATGCAGGCAAATGAGCTTGAGAGAATAGACTGAAGTGGACGCATTCATGTGGGGGGGGGGGGGGGGGGGGGGGCCTTCACTGAGCTTTCATTTACTTTCCTGCCAGTTTTTTTTTCTTTTTCATTCTTATTTCTCCTCCGCTTATGAGGATATCCCAGGCTATCACTCTCAATAGCTGATCTCCTGTTCCGCGCAGATGACAGCAAGCGTCCTGCTGCATGCTTTATTGATCCGGGTGCAGGCCTGATAGCTGCCTTAGTGCTGGTACAATAAGAAATATGTACAACTGACCAGCTGATGAACTCCCAACTGAGATTTCAGAACCTAAAAAACCTAATAAAATTCAAAAACAACGCATGCTTTCTGTCATGCTTTTCACATTAAAAACAAAGAATCTGAACTCCAGGATTAATCAGACTTCTTTTGGAACTTAAATCTTACATGAACAAGTATACATATGCACATATCTACCTGCATAAAATGCACATTAATACAAATACACTGACACTGGTGGGGAACAAAAAATATTTTGTTGTGTCTGTTAGTTTCAGATTGAACAGAACTATTAGCTGAACTCGTGTCAATCCATTCAAATAAATGTAGTTAAAATAAGATGTAAAATGCCGTCTTACAACACTAAAATCCCTCCAAATCCCATACAATGAAACTGGTTTATCCGCTTTAAGATGATGTGGGTTTCAGGGCTGTAAATGTACTGTAACAGCGCCATCTCCTGGTAATATGAAGCAACCGCGCTGACACATATCAGTATTGTGTCGAAATTGAGAAAACTTTCCGTATTAACATTTATTATATTAATATTATATTATCAGTAATAACATTTTGTCTATTTTACTGTTACCATAGTACAGTTTTGTTAAATCTGTTTATAATTGTGAAGTTACACGTTTATCGAGAACCACGCAAAAATACTTCACTAACTCTTCGATGAATTGCATTTGTTCATGACTTCTCGTTTAGAAGTGTCCAGTCTCTTTCAGACAAACCAACCTGATGATATGTAACTGATTCCTCGTGTTTAATTTATATACCTGAATATTGTCGATTTGACTCCGCTTCTTCGCGCCTTTGGTCGTTTTCTGACATATTTCATTCCCTCCCTGAGCAAAGTTAATGGCTTTTGTTGGCCAGAAGATGGCGACATTGTGCAGGGTTAGTGCAGCACTTTTCATGGACTATTGTACAGGATCGACAGAAAATAGAAATAATATAAAATATACATTTATTTATTAAGCAGCATGTTAATTTAAAACAAATGAGGACATTCATTGAGCAGAACAGTAACTTGACTTGTAATGGTAAATGATCAACTTTACATTGATGTACCTGCTGTGTGCATTTGGATGGTATTCTTACTATATCAGTTCAAGCTCATTGGTACAACAGCAGAAGTTGGGATTTGAACCTGGGACTTTCAGTTTCTAAGGCATCAGCCCTGAACACAAAACAACCTGTTGTCTCTAACTTGTGCATTGCAGGAACCCCTTTTGCTGTGCCACTTCAGAGCTGTGCCACTTCAGCCTGGACTGTTGGCCTACAAGACTTGAGCTGCACATAGAGTGAAAGGGCAGCATGACTGTGGATCATTGTTGAAGACAGAACTCCTTTGGTTCCTTGTGGGACATTGAAATATTTTTCCCATTTATGGTCCATTGATGTTACTGTAGAGACTGATTTTCAAGACACTAATGTTAAATCCATTTATTATTATAAACCTTAATTTAGTTGACACTTTTTTGCAAGGTGATTTATAAAGATAGATAATCAATTTTTGGAAAATTTTGCCCCTTTATTTTTTCTTTTATCAATTCAGGATTAGTACCGTGATTTCTGCTAATGAAGCACAAGCAGGTATCAAACAAGGATCCTTCAGATTGCAAGGTGACAGCCCAGTCTCCACTACTGCTATCTGCTCCTCTCACTAATGTTTATGAGGAAAAAGTCTGCAGCACAGGTTTCACCAAGTGAACTTACGCAGCTTCATGTTGTTTGGCTGAGCCATGGAGAGTATCAGACTAGAGAACCCTCATAAGAAGCTACAGCCAACCAAACCATGGGAAATCCTTCACATTTAATAGCAGGCAATAAGAGAATGTGAGCGGAAGACACCCTTTGGCTTTCTACAAACGCAAACCCTTCTGGATGCAGGAAAGACTTGACCAGTTGGCAGGGCACATAGTGCTTTCTCCGCTACTCGGGGGGTCAGGTTTTGTCCTCATGACTTGCTGTCACAGCGTCCTTGGCTAGATGTTAAGCGGAAGATCTGCTGTAAATACCAGCTTTGTGAAAGTCATGGTGAACATTTTTATTGAAACTGTGTCACAGAGGTATTGATCCAATTCTCATCATTTGCTGGTTTTTCAAAACCTTCCTGTTAAGTGTTTGTCTGTACTGTGAGCTTTTACATATGACCAATAGAGCAGTTACCATTATGGTCATATAGCCTTGAAGTGAAGGATAAATTTCTACATGTGGATTTGTAAACACTCTAAACTGGCTCCTCATGTTATGAACATTTGTTATGAGTTTTTGAAGACACCAACATTTTCCAGAATAACTATAGTAAACTGTCGGTATAACGGATCTCGGTTTAACAGATTTTGGATGTACTGGACAAAATTCAGTGGTTCGTATGTCAGTACTTCCTAGTTGTTTTCTGGGTTAATATGTCGGTATTCTGAATATGTTTCTGTGTCTTTACTTTCTCGGTTGTGTTGCAAATGTGACGCATATCCAGTACATAGGTCACACAAGCAGTGTATGTCTTATTCAGTACACCAAAAACAAAAAAGAGAAGAACTAACTTGAGCAGGAAACAAAATCTAGAACTAACTGAAAAATCATAATCAGAGGGAATCTGTCACGTGTTTGTGGGTAATACTGTGCGAAGAAACAGATGGTCACAGCAGGTGGGTAATTTATTATTTTCTAATGCATGGCATGTAACAGCAGTTGTCATGTGTCATTGTGCTTTAAAATATTTTTATCCAACAGATTTTTGTTTTCATATATTTTATGAACATTGGACACCTCAGTTTGTCAGTTAAATGGAGAATATACTGTTTTTATTCTTAACTGTAGCTTTTTTTCCTTTACCTCTCAGTTTTCTAAAATGTGTGTAATGTGGAATGAAAGCATCCTCTGCCTTTCCATGTGTGCCCATTAGTTTGCAGAAAAACATACCCAAACAGAACCAGACTGCTGGAGCTTCCACACTGTTTACAGCTCAAGTTGAGCTGCAGGCTTGAACAGTCAACAACTAGCATTCAATAGGAACTGAGAGAAGATCATTTTATTTGTAATCATTCTGTAACATAAAAATTACAAGTTTTTTTAGACATCATAACAATCTGAGACTTACTGTACCAAACCCAAATATATTTCAAAGGAAGTCAGTGTTTGTATGGATAATAGATTTGAAAGTTGCCAGAAGCCGAGGAATATCAGTTACACTTATAGGAGGAATTGATCCCTTGTCAGAATTGACTAGTAATTTGTGGAAAAGATGGATTTTTCCTCTACCCTTTAAGTTTAATGCTTGAAGTTAATAAAGAATAATGAAGTTCGTCCTACAGATTTTTTATAACATTGCTTCATCTAAAGATTTTATAAATCCTAGCCAGAGAACCAACTGAGGAACATCTGTGTTTTGTAGCTTTTATTGATTGTGACTTAGTAGTAAAAGTGACTATGGATTTACAAAGAAGTTGGTTGTGTTATGAACAGTCTATCGGGTCTATTGGTGATTGTAAGATGGTGGATACAGAGTATGTACATTTCTCAAAGGGAAGGATGGTGCTACAGAGGGTAGTTCTGGTGCCTCACAGGTCCTGGGCTGTGGGGTCTGACCTGGGTACCAATCTAAGTCAGTCTGTGTGGAGTTTGTTCTTGTGGGTTTCCTACCACAGTCAAAAGTCCAAAACAAACACGAGTCTCAGATGAACTGGCCACTCTAACTTGCTCTGTGTATGTGTGTATTTGCACTAGAGTGGGGTCCCCTACCTCATACCCTATGCATCCAGAATAGGCTCTGGACCTCTGCAACTCTGCACTAGACAAGCAGCTACCAATAAATAATGAACATATTTCTCTCCAGTAGTCTGACTAGTTTCGTTACTTGTTCAATTTAATTAATTTGTAAACAAAAAATGAATGACAAATGAAGTGAATATTTAATAAGTGGCAGTGCAGTTTGTTAGGGATCTGCAGCTTCTATGTGGGGGTCAGGAGCAGCGCAGCAGCAAGGATGGCGGCCCAGTGGACTTTCTTTCCTTCCTCCTGGTTCCTGCAGTCCCCAAAACGGGTAACCCCCAAGGCTCAGTGGGATAAAGAGTTGGGGGGGGGGTTCTGCTGTCAGGCCCGGTTTCTGTCAGCGGCACTCCGTCACACCTCCTGCCCCCTCTCATCCTGCTTCCTGATCAGTGCTAAAAATACCCCTGCCTTTGTCCACACACGGCCTGAAATACACCGTCGCTGACCTCAAACGTGTTCTTTCCGAGTTCCTCTTTCACCGGTACAGATCGCTGACGCTTTTCCCGGAGCGGCGGGTCTGTTTTCCTATTCTGCACAGAGAGGGGAACAGGGGGGCACGCTGGGAACAGGCGGGTCAAACACGCATCCAGAGAATCTGTGAGATATGTCGGTGTGGGATTCCAGCTGTGATTTAGCTGAAGAGTCTCTCCCACTAAATGTCCCGGACCAAAGACTCACAGGCTGCTCTGCCAACATATGTCAGGGTGTGACAACTTGTTCGGCTTAAAATCATGTTTCTGAGTAGATCTGAAGCAATGGTCCAATCGTTCCAAGATAGGGTCCAAAGTCAACACGAACCACAGGAACCTGTTTTATTCAGTCTCAGTGGTCTGACAGGTACATTCATGGCAGTCTACCATAAATCAGTGTAATTTACCAAATCAGGAAAAACGGACACTTCGTGGTTTTCGTAAAGCACTTTGACAAATCCATTACAATTAAACTTGTGTGAAACATTCCAAGGCATGGAATGAAATTCTTGTCTCTAAGGGGAATAAAAATGGATTCTGCAGAACTACTTACAAGAACTACATGGAACTACTTTTTACTGAGAGATTCTCATGGTTTTCTCTGCTTAACCACCTGACCTTTATTGCCCAATTTTGACCTAAAGAGCACATGGATACAGAGGTAATGCACCAGTTAAGGTTATGAACTTATACACTAAAAGCTACAATTCCAAGTCTTGGGTTATGCCCTCCTGTGCTATTCTTGAGCTGAGACATTTCAGTGGACTGATCCAGTAATGCCCCATACTTGGACTGCTGTCCAGTCTTGGGTATACCCTGCTTTATACTGCATGCTTATGGAAAAGGTTCTGGACCACTGCAGCCCTACACTGAACAAGCAGTAAGTGGTTATGGATAGATGTTCCAATGAAATACCCAATTTAAATTCTTTTTTTGAAATTTAAGCAATCCAATGATGAGTATAAAAACAACTAGTTCAAATATTTGGCTGAAGGGAACAATGAAATAATAAGGCAATGGTGCACCAAGGCTGGGTTTCCAGGCTCAATCTGCCCTACTGCTGAACTGAATGACACTAGTTAATGGCAATTTCTTCTCTCCCACAGCAGGTCAGTGACAGTGTCCAGTGCGGTCAACTATTTGTAATGAAAATGCAGAGAATGCAGCAGCGCTTCCTGCCTACAACCCACCCAGGAATAGAGATTAGATTAGATTAGTGACACGTACACACACACATGCTGCACGCCACTCATCTCTGCGCTCACACAAACTCAAGCAGCTCCTACAAATGCACCATACAGTGTTATACATATTAAAGCAATCACAGTTAAATGTGGTCCCAGAAAAGTAATTGTACATTGCTTGGACATCGCTGCACAAAATTGCTACCATACAGTTGAAAGAAACAGACCAAAAACTTGTTGTCTTGGCGAAGGCCCAAGTGCACACAGCTTGGAAGAAAACAAAATAAAGCAAAGTAGAATTCAAGCGAACACTCAAAGGGCCCGATTCGGTTCTATCACTGTGAGAATTTTGCTCGGGTTCCCAGAGGAGCAGTGAAATATTCCCTCTTTTTTTCCCGGAACACCAGAGGATGTTGGATCACCACAATCGAGAACATCTGTTAGGACATAGGCTTTCTGTTTCTTTCACACACTCACCACACCCCCCCCCAATCCCCACATCACCCCCCCCCCACACACGCATACACACACACACACACACACACACACACACACACACACACACAAGTGAGAAATTACTTTTGATGGTAGAGCTTTACAATGCTTCAGAATAGCCTTACTTTAAAAAGTTAATGAATTTTAGCTGTTTTGCTGTCCATTCTTAAAGTGTTTTGGGAAATGTATAAGTATAAACAGAATAATCAATTAACCTGTGATTAGACAAATTATGTCATGGGAACAGATGCTAAGCTGCAACATACAATGCCCTACATGTATGTGCTGAGCGAAAGGTTCCACTTTTTATGGAAATTATGCATCCATATAAAAGCTGAATGACAATAAAGGAGAGAATCTCACTGATCAACAGGAAACACCAGCAAATTCATGGGCAGCTGACAGCCTGGTACTTAAGGAGCTAAAATTATATAATGAAAAGCTGGTAGGTACAAATCCCAGATGGAATTGTTGCCCTGTACCCCTGAGCAAGAATGACAGCTGAAAAGCTTTAGTAAAATATCTGACTTTATGTGTAACATGTGTGCAATTGTAAGATATGGAAGTCATTCTGCATTAAAGTACATTTGGAAAAAAGGAGAGAAGGATGCACATGAAGACCAAATGCCTCAGAGGGGCAGCTTGTCAGCCATGCAGCGGAAGTGTGTTGAATTTCGTTTATGACCTCATGACCCCCGAGAACCTTTCCCATCACCTCCTCCATCCCAGCTGTCTGCATACAGCAGCCTTAGACAAAACAGAAACATTACACATCCTTGCTCCCTTACACTTGTTGGATGTACTTGGATGTGCAGTCAAAATTAACCTGTAGGACTAACATGCTATGAAAATATTTAAATATGTTGGACAAACTACTGTATTTTGTGTTTTTATTACCTTATATTTGGTAGTCTTTGCCACTAAGGAGAAACTGCAGCTATTATGCAGTGTTTAGTGAAGGTTTTGCTTAAGAGCACTTTCAGTCGAACTTGCAATCTCGGTTATTTAAAGAAACAAGCAGGAAATGTTTTTAATGTGTCTGAATTAGAACTGAGCAAATGTAATGAAAAAATACCTGCTTGCACTACAGGTAGATGTATGTCCCTTGGAGTTTGCTGTTTTGGGTCTTGATCTTTATCTTCAGAGTGCGAAGAGAGGAAATGAACTGGCAGTGGACATACACCTCCACAGGAAGGCACGGCCTGTTTTAGCGTGCAGTCTTTGTCCATTTGGCTCTGCGAGCCCTCGTGCTGTTGACATGGTGGTATACAGCCCACAGTGCTACTTAAAAAAGCGAAAAAATTCGAATTTGAAATAATCATCTACTGTTGCACATTAATTTTCTCAGAATCAATAATGTTTTCCGTCTGTCCATCTATCCATCAGTAGGCTAGCAGAGAGAAAACAGATGATGTTATAAGAATTATGAATTTTATTCATGAGAGCTTTGGAGAGGTTCAAGGCCCCATTTGATCAACTGCTAAACAAAAACGTGTGCAAATAATTAACATTGCAAAGATTTTGCCATATGTTAGAGGCCTGCTGTCGTCAGTGGCTCCATGTCTTCTCAGCCCATGCATTTCTTACAGATGTGTTCAAAGTCAGACCACACAGGGAATTATAGTAACAAAAGCAGAACTTACATATGACTGGCTGGAAGCTATCACCATGAAACACTGACATGTTGCTTGACTTTGATGTAATATGGGAATTATGAGGAAAGTTGAATGAATAAATGAATCCATGGTTAAATTGTGTCATGATCAAAAAAAGTCAACTGGCTGTGCAGACAACGTGAACCTGAGTGTTCAAATGGACGTGGGATTATTACTCAACTTGTTGTAAGCAGCTAATTTCAGTACATATATGCATTATGATGTATTTCTAGCCAGATCAGAAGTAAGCATTCTTCCTGTAGTCACAGGTGTTTCAAAGTCTTCCTGTCAACAACTTTTAAGTATTTCCCATAAGGCTGATAATGTAATTTTTCGGAAATCCTCTTAAACACTAAACAACATGCCTGTAATGCAGTCTTTAAAAAAAACACAATACAACAGTACAGGAACTAACACGAATGGAATCAAATCCATGTACATGCCCCCAACCACACAATTCACATCCCCAGCTGCTGGTGCCAAAAAGGTATCTCACAAATACTTTATGTGGTAACACTGAGCGAACACTAGCAACAGCCAGTCAGCACATTATTTCAATAAGTGACCTAAGATGCAACTGAATCCAAGTACCATTTCACCCATCCATTCATTCATTCATTCAGTCACTCATTCACTTCTGTTGTTCAAATGTCTCTTTTCATCTCAGTTTCCAAGGAGACCGTCTGCCAGGGAAAGTTTATGTTTCCTAGCAAACTGTCCCTATATCCTTGTCCTTGTTTGGTTAGCTGCAAAAATCAGTTGTTTTTTCTTACCTCAGCAAAAATGGAAGCCACCGAAGAAAAGGCAGGATGTTGCTGCTTGCGCTTGTTACTGTTGTCATTACAGAGTCACTCAGCCATTTAATATTTACAGTGAGCAACAGGTGTATTTCATTCATTCAGATCTTCTCCTGACTACCTACATTTTCCCACCACTGTACCCCTGCTTTCCCACAAGTAACACAAAGTATTTGCTGAAGTTATGCAGAATGAAGTCGCTGCAGGTGAGGATAAAACTTTGTGCCACAATGGTTTTAGGTTAAATAAACAATTCTTACAGCTCTTGCAGCTCTTGCAGGTCTTGCTTGAGTTGTACTTTTGTGTGTGACTATGCAGCTCAACCCTGATCCGGTTAAAGGAACCAACTAAGTAAATAAGGATTTTTAGACGTCTGGCCTGGAAGGTGTGTAATATATACATGTGTCTTGGAAATGGAGGTAATTTAAATGTATGTAAAACTGGTCCTTGTTTTTTTTCAAGTCAGTTTTACAGTAAAATTTTTAAAATTCTATGAGGTCTCTGTATACCATATGTCTTGGTTTTCATCCGTATATCTATAAAGCAGAATCTGTCAAGTGTCTGCCTGTCTGTTTGTTCTTTATGCACAGCTTTGTTTTTCAAGCCACAGGCTATTACTTTCTGCAAGTTAATACAACCAGTGCAGGACATTCCAGGCATTTACATACAGCTTTGAACAGCACTGACAATATTTACCTACTAAATGTAAAAAGTTTAAGGGTAATACGATTTGGTCATACATAGTTATTGCTGTATACGTTATTACTGTCTGCATGTCACTCTCTGTGGCACCTATTTGTTCATCTATCTGTTTGAACTTCCTGGGGGATCATGTGAGGTGGGAGACATGTACCTCAGGTATTAACTGTAACCAGTGTAAGGTCCTCCTGCCCAAAACACCCATAACCAGCTCCCATCTGGAAAAGACATGAGCCAGTAGTTTTATTCTGTGAGCATCTACACGCTGAACACATCACATACATCAGACTGTGTTATGCTAAGAGGGGGAGGGGGTTCAGGTGGAGGTCGGAGTATGACGGAGAAGATGTTATCAAATGCTTGGAGTAAAGAGTCAAACTGGCCAGAGGGAGAGGTGATGTGGGGGGGGGGGGGGGCNGGGGGGGGGGGGGGGGGGGGGGGGGGGGGGGGGGGGGGGGGGGGGGGGGGGGCTGGAGAAAGGAAAAGCATCATCATTACAGTACTGAGCAACAACAGGAGCCAGTAGCTGTAATATTGCACAAATAAAAATAAAAATTTGTAAAATCTAAATAGAGTGAAAATGAAAATATAAATAAGAAGTTATGTATGACACACATGGTGCTGCAGTATAAGGGTAACAAAGTTTGGTGATATAGTTTCTGTTATTATTTTTTCCACTGGACTTATGATTATTATTTACCTTTCCACTGGACTACAACCAGCACGTGTGTCACTCTCTGTTGGCGTCCTCCTGTTCTGTAGCACTAATAATACATTTATACTACTTTTAGCTGTAACACAGTTTATTGATGTCAAATGTGTTATTACTGTTAACCTTCCTGACTCAGGATGTCTCGGGTAACACATCTTCAAAATATCTTATAGATATCCTATATCTGTATATTAAGTACTTAATCCCTGTGTACTTTTTATACCTATACTTTAATCCAAAAAGCATTACATTTATTAAGACAACAAAATTTTAAAAAATACATTTATGAAAGTAATATAGCTAATTAGAGAGTAGTAGTGGTTACAGCTATTTTGGCAAAACATGTCAGCTAAATTTATATAAATATACTTAAGAGGAGCAGATGAGGGACAAAACTTCTCAAATCCCAGAATAGACTGAGTTTGAGGTCCACGTGCAACCCTTTGCAGTGCTGTTTACTTCCTGAAGTGCCCTGCCACTGTGATTGTGGTATTCTGCACGTAGGCCCCCTGGCCAGCTGTGTTGGTGTTTCCCCTGCCCGACTTGTGCAGCTTAGCTTGGCCTTGGCAGGTCATCCTGTCGCTCGACCCTCCTCCATAACACAGTGAGTGTTAGCCCCTCTCAACTTCCTTCCAGGCTCCTGCGTGCTGACACCCAGCAGTGGCACTGGGGCTAGAGGTGGTGGGACAGAAGTTCGGTGGGTGTGTCCCATGCTTCTTCTAAGGCAGCCATTACTTGATGGTGCTGCGCCACGTCGACTCACCAGTGGAGTCTAATGGGCTGAATCTGAACCAGTGAGTGGGGTCTGCGTGACAGGATCATATCAAATGAAGCCAGAGCTGCTCAACTCTGGGCCCAGAGCAACAGGGTTTTATACAACAGTTAATGCATAACTTGTTTACACTTCAGATACTATGTGAAACAGTGGCTCCATGGCACAAGGAGTAGTACTGCTGCCTCACAGCACCTGGAGTGTGTCTTTAGATGTGGCTTTAAAGACAGCTCAGTCTGTGCAGGTTTTGCTTGCTTTCTTCCAGGTGCTCTGTCCAATAACATATGTTTCAGGTAAAATGGTCACCCCATATTGCTCTGTGTGTAAAAGAGTGTGTGTGACAGTGAGGGACTGGTCTGCTGCCTCACACCCTATGTTTCCATGATAGGCTCCAGACCACAGTGAGCCTGTTTATGAAAATGAATCCAATGAATGCCATGTGATTTAATTGTCCTTCCAATTACTTCATAAAACAGTTAAGAATTTAGGTTGAGGCAAAGCAGCAGACTCTGCAACCCTTGAGGATCAGACCTGTGCACATGGATACCACAGGCTGAGCAATGTTATCAGTACAGTTCATAGCCCAAATAGTTAACTGCCCATACTGGCCATTTTTTGGCTCTGTATAGTAATTTAAGGTAAAACTGTAGAATAGTAGTAAAATTTTGTAACAAACACCAAGTAAAACTAAAAATCAGTGTGCTTATTCTTTGGTGTGATTTTGTGCTTAAGCTCACTTTTGCAAGCCAGGCAGTGGGCAGGGGGTGTGCTAATAAAATGGCCCCTTAGATGATTGACAGCCATGTGGTGCTTGATTGACAGGCTGCATTGTTTGTCCCTTGCATAGTGGGAGTTGGACACTGACCTGGGACATTGCTTTTGAGAAATGCCAAGGGCCACACTGGGGATGTGTAGGGCGTTAAAGTCAGGGTGGAGTTGGAAAAGGCGGGGATAACCCTGCTAACCTTGCATCTCTTAGTCAATTGTTTGAGGGGTCAGAGGTCAAGAAATGAAAGAACTAGAGTCACTCAAACTCCCCCAGGCCTCAGAATTATAAAGCAACATAGTTTGAGTAATAACTTATTGTTGTTAGAGGAGAGAATCTAGTTGAACATTTTTCAGTTTTTTTTTTTTTTTGCTTTATTACTCTGTATTTTTGTTAGCAGAAAGCAGGTGTGTCAATGCAGTGAACCTGATGACCATCATGGGAGACGGCTGATCGCTGATGAACAAGATTCCATGTGTAACTGGGCCTTACATTATTAATCTGTTCTCATGCTTCACAGAGATGCAGGCATGCTAAACAAAAGCAAGCTGCAGGCATTTGGAAGCTGGTCTTGTTGCCACGGTAGGAGCAACCATCTCTGAACATTACATTTGCTCATTTAGCAGATGCTTTTCTTCACAGCGACTTTTAAAAAAGTGCGTTTCATGATAAACACAGAGCTGTAGATGTGGACACAAAGCACATTATCGAAGCACGGCTTGTTCTGCCATCGTTGCAAGATAACAGTAGTAAACCTATAAGATGCTATTCAGAGGAAGAACACTGTTCTGAATTGTGTGTTTTGAAGAGGATATTGGACAACCAACCTTTATACCTACATTGTTTTCTTTGTACACTTTGTTGAGGGAATTTGCCTGGTTGAGAAGTCTGACTGGTAGGAACAGCTACTTGACTTTTTTCTTACAGTGTCACTTCAGTGATGAGCAGAATGAGATGGCAACATTCTTGTTCTTCCTGCTTTGGGTCTAAACATCTGTATTCACTCCCCTGTGAACCCATTATCACACTGGCTATGATTACTTATTTATAGTGCAAAGCAGCTGCAGTGAGGCAGAGTGGGTGTTTCATGGTGCTAGTAAGACAAAGCTTTGGCCCCCTCAGGCCTTGGGCCTGACTGGACAAGAGAAGCCATGCCTTTCAAACGTGTTTGTGACATACAGGTGCACTTTCAGGCACAGCCAGCATGTTTACATGCATGTTAATATGCTGTTGTTTGTCCCAAGGATCTGCATGCAAGTCTATTTTTTGGCACATATATCAAAAGGCACCCAGTTAGACGTGTGGTCTTCCGTAGACCTCTTCATACATTAGCTGCCCCATCAAGCGCCAGCATAGTGGAGGCACTGCCACAGCACGTAGGCAGACATGCACGCATCTGATGGCTTTAACAATAATGTAGTCCTTCACACAGAAAAAAATGAAAATCATGCAAAAGCCTAATACGCATGGACCACTTAAAAACACTCTTTATTAGTCACCTGCAACCGAAAAGGGCCACGGTGTCCAATCGCTCGACAGAAAAGAAAGCCAAAAGTTATCATCACAAGGGCCATATCTTCGCCGTTAAATAAATACCTCTCTCATAGTAACTATTTAAATAAATATCTGTGACCTGTCAACAACATTGGCAACGGAAAAAATAAATGTAAAATTTATATTCATATATTTATTTATATATAATCTTATTTATATATTTATATTTATATATATATTTATATATATATATATATTTGTATATACTCCTTACTTTTTTTTACAACATACAGGATGCCAGTTGTACCAAAGCAATACTTATTAATACAACAAGGGAACTGATAGTGGTTAGCCTACAGTCTGCATACAGCACCAGAATGGCTTTAAAGGGGAAAAAATTTGCATGTACCAACACACTGAGCACCTTCATTCACTGAGCCCAGCCAAGAACGGGTTAGCATGGAGGAGTGTATTAGGTCTTGCATTATGGAGGAGAGGTGTTTTGCCAGGAGGTGGAGAGGGAAGATGGGGTGGCAGGTCATTGCTGCAGTTCTGGACAGATTCCACGTGCGTACACAATCTGGGTTGGCCACCATCTATGGAATCCAGTGCACTGACACATACTGACAGAATGTACATACGTTTGGAAGTGTTGGTGATAACTGTGATAACGTCATGGCGATAGCAAAGGTCACCATCAGTGAATTAAAGCATGCACCAGGGCACCTCCATTAAACAGACTTCTCCCCCACAATGCAAAGCTGTTTAGTGTGAAAGCACTGATCAGGCTTCTGACTCAGGGCAAATCTCAATAATTACTGGAATAATAAGAAAAGTTGGGTAAAAATAACAATACAATAATATTCATGTTTACATAGAAAAATATACCAAAAGTAATTTGAACAAATAAGTCAAATATGCATATAAATGACAATGCACAGTTGACACTGTGTGTAAATTTTCACATCCCAGATGAACATCAGTGCATTTAAGGACCAAATCTTGTCCTCTTCCTCACATCTCAGTCACATGGAATCTTAGTTTGCACAAAACTTGTCTCTTGTTTCACCTCTGCAGTAGTGCAGTCAGTCCTGCCACTGCACCTTGCCCTCAATCCCACCCCATCTGCTGCTCTGCTATATCCCACCTACACTTGAAAGCTTTGAGTCACAGTAGCCAGAAAGTTGCATGCACAAGCCCATATCCCAGTCTTCTCTGGCACCTCCATTCCATGTCTCCTCTGTCAGATTGTTTTCTCGTGTTCTCCATAAGACACTCTGTGGCTGTCCTTTGTACAAGAGAATACATGACAGATCAGTTTGTTTTGGTCCCTTTTTGCCCAGTCCACACCCAGAGTCTTGGGTCATACCCAGGGGAGACAATGCAAAGAGGTATGACCAGTCTTGCCATGGGGGCGGCTGCTTTTTTGGGCCTTGCAGCCCCTTCTAAAAGCCTTGGCACATCCCAGAATTGCGATGCACAGGATGCACACACCCTTATCCGTCGCATTTGAAGAATCTACCGGCCTGGACATCCTGCCATGGAATCTCAGCAGTGGCAGTTTCTCTCACAGTGCCACTCCCTCATCTACAATCCTTTTCTTTCTTGTGAAATGGCTAAAGCAGCTTCCACCTTTAAAGGTTAGTTCCACTTTCAAAAATGGCTTCTGTATCCATTGAGACAAAATTTTACAGTTTGATGAGAATTCATTCATAGAGTGCGGTCAATGGACACCCAATTGACTAACACCATTAACCGAAGCTTTTGCCATCCATGTCTGGAAGATGTAGTACCATGGAGACTGTTTTAGATTTCGACCTGTAGGTTTGCTTGCTATGGAAATAACATACTTGTCATGTTGGAGGAAGTTAAATAAATAAATAAATAAATTCAAATAAGCAATGCATTATTATGACATGGATATCGTTTAGGTATACTTTGTTGGGTGGGTGGTTGTGTGGGATGTAGACCTGCATCAGTATCAGTCTCATTGAGACACTTTGGTCCCTCTTCATGTGGTGCTTGGGTGCAGGGAGCTCAACGCAGATTTCCTCTGTCATACAGGCTTCTCCAGAGACTTTGGGAATGGTGCGGGATTGGTGGAGGAGATCTTCCGGCACACAGTGTTGGTGTTGCTGCAACGGCAGCCAGGCCGCATAGCACGATCATAGCCCTGTTGGCACAGAGCTAGACACAGCCTGGCAGGTGGGTAGCAGCAGAGGCAGGGCAGGCAGAGCGACATGAGGGCCATGGTGCTCCAGCGGGCACAGGCGTGGGCAGGGCCACAGGAGCAGGGTTGGTCAGCACAGTTGTCCTCATCATCAGCAGAACAGTGGTAGAATAAGCCCTTAACACAACAGAGGCACGTACTGTGTTCAACAACTGCCTCTGGTGAGCACAGACAGCGTTGGCCGCATGCCCAGCAAGAGGGCAGGCTACGGGGTGTGCCACACTCCTGGCACTTGCACCTGCCACAGCGTTCGCAGATAAAGAGGTGTCGGGCCATCTCTTCACCTTCAGCCAGTCCCTTCCCCAGGCTCTCCCCAGGTTTCAGCTCACCCTTTGGCTGGACACGGACTGCTGGCGCTAGTGCAGAACTGGAGGATGCACGACTAGGTAGAAGCCTCTGGTCGGAGGCAGCACTGCCACGGGACACAGAGCTTATGGTGCTGGAACGGCTTAGATGTGCTAGGTGGCCGTGCTGGTGGTGACTCTGGCTGCGTGGTAATGGGCCAGGCCGCTCATCATCGTGGTCCAGGAAAATGAGGCCTGATGGAGGGCCAAGCTCCAGGACCGGTGGCCTTTCCACATAATCATTGGTGGCCCTAATGGCCCGGATTTGGTCGATGGAGAGAACCTGCACCTGCTGCAGGTCCAGGGTGTCAGAATCCATCCTGTGAGAGGGCACCAAATCCATCCTTCTTCAAAGGATGCCAAGTGAGAGGCCAGGGTGTAGGGCTCACGTTGATCAAGGCACATCAGAGAATCCTGAAATTCCCAAAACACAGAGTCACCTTCCTCTCCTCATTTAAATCACACAGCTTCCAAACATTTAAAACACTTGTTTTGAATTTGTTTTCCTATTATGTACAGTTATTACGACCTCAAGTACCATTTTTTAGGTATTTTGGAAAGAGGGCTAAGCTGAGGGTTAAACCGAACCATTCTTTATTGACAGTTAACATTTTATAAACATTCACATTTTATAATGTAGTCATCATTCATTTTAACTTGAAGGTCAACAATGATGAGGGATAATCAAAAAAAAGTCAGTCTTCAAGCAACTGTGTATTTGGACTACAAACACCTTGTTTCAGTTTCAATTCATGTCCACTCCACATTTGCTCACTTATACTAGTAATAGAAAAAAATTTAAAACCAACAAGTGTCGATACAGAAGGTAAAAATGAAAGATATTTCACAGTTAGGTGTCATTTTTAATTTGCACTTATTTTCTCTCAAGTAATCTTATTACATGATTTCTGTGATAAAAGTCATGATATAACCAAACCTGAATGGAAATGAATTTTCTTTGAAGGATGACAAATGGTTCTATTCCTAATAGTCTCATTATTGTGAAGGAAGGCATTTCCAGTATATGGCCAGAAAAAGGCCTGATGCAGATTCATCACCAAATGAAACTGATACTGTCAGTGGCCAAAGGCATCAGATATGCCAGCAAGGTACAGAAAGATGAAGCCACAACTGTGAATTGTGAAAGCAATAAATTTACCATTGAACTATTTTACCCTCAAATATGGTTTGTCTTATATGATTTGTTATCCTCCAAAAACATCAGAAAATAAGCTCACAGAATTCAGCTGAACCTGCAGGAATCAAATAAACTTCTAACTGCCAAATTGTACACTACAGGAATTGCGTGTATATCTACCTGAATTACTGAGTTATAAAAGGAATGTTATTGTCATTCTTTAACCTTAAGCTCACGGGGGACCCCTTTGCAGTGCAAGTGAGTGTGACTGGTTTTGTCGTTCGGTGTCTGCAGTCATAGGGTGTAATTAGGACAAATGGAAAACCATTTAAGTACCTCAGATAAGAAGATAAGACAGGAGAGAAGTAGAGTCTGACATGCAGTAACTCTGAACGGAAATCTATACACAGGAACAGCAATTAGAGAATACAGCATCTGCCTCGTCCGCAGGGCTATCTGGTTTACAGGCAACTGAATCCCCTGGCAGGACACTCGGATGCTCGGACAAAGGTAAGATAACATCTCCAGCAATAAACTAAGAGATAAGAAGGCCTAGGCCGGAATCATTAAATACATTTTAAAATTATGCTTGGAAAGAAAAAAATAAACGGAGTTAAGGACATCCAAAAAAGTCCTCTCACCATATCCTTCTGTGCACGAGCCCAAGTTCTAAAATCTGGAACACAAAGAGGAAGCTATCTCCTTCCATTAAGTCATCATAAAACAATTGTGTGGAGCATGAGATCTACATGCAACTTGACCACCAGTGGTGGAAAACCAAGAGGGAATACATACTGCTGGACTAAGGCACAGACTAAGGCCCTGTGGGCTGGGCCTGCCTGACAGAAAAGTATTCTGCTGTGACTAGATGTGTTTTATCTGACTGCTGGTTTGCACATGTCTTGTATATCAATAGTGTGTATGTACAGATCCACCAGATGATCTCTAGATGATGCTGACCAGCTGCTTTCCTGTGTCGAAAACATGCAAAAAAGAAAACTCAGAACTTCATGTTAAATAAAAGCACACATTTTTCCGTTAAGTCCAATTTCAAAGAGAATTTCGACAGTATGGCGTCCTAATGGAATTTGTGCCATTGTCCATGGACTTGTTGTAACGTAACTTAGGTCACATTTTCTATGACGCATCTTTTAAAAACCTGAGGTCAAATTGCTCTGCGGTTGTTCAGTTATTGACTGCTGCTAGGTGGCCCTGAAAGCCTCTGAGCCTAGGTGACTTGAATAAGTTTGCATTTGGCATCTTGCACATTATTTAGCAATTGTAACCCCCCGCCCACCTTTCCACCCCAGACCAATATGGAGGCAGTTGCTCAGGGGTGACGGCATTACGGTCGTTCAAGTTTGGGAAGTAATTATCCATTACCCCCCCTCCACCTCCTGTTCCTCCATCCTGAGAGATCCTGTCTGCTCTCTGTTAAGTGCACTGACAGGGCTGTAAAGTGAGATGTAGAGTGCCCATCCACTGTGGCTCCACGCCCATCCCCCTACCATCATCATCATCACACCACCATGGGCGCTAAAAGATCAATAACCAACACTCTGCTTGTAGAGCTGGGACATGGGGCCATGCACCCTGAGTGGCAGTTCCCCTGGCTCTTACAACTCAAAAGCACTTTGAATGGATTTTGTTGGAGTTATGGGATCCAGGTGTATGTTGTTACCGGTTTGCTTTTGGGCACAAAATGCCTGTAGAGTTTTGTTTGTGGAGAAAATGGAAGGACATTTCTAAAGGGAAAGTTAGCTGACAAAGCAATTTGCATTTGCAGGTAATTATTATAGACCGTACAGCATATACTATAATCCTGCAGTAGATTTTATTTTTGGGTAGCCTAAAATGTGTTGTTTTTGTACTGTCTGGATTTTTTTATTGTCAGATTTTTTGACAAACCTTTCAGAATCTCTTCCTTTTCCTGTGTATACACCTTATCTCCTGCATATTTTGCACTGTAAGGTGAGAAGGATCAATAGAGTGTTACAGGCGTCATTCTGAGCATTATCAGCCCTCGTGTCATTAGATTTATGGCCCGTTGCTTAACTTGGCTCCACAGCCCTGACAGCCCACTTAGTTGCTGCATTTAAAGCTCAAACTAACACCCAAACATCCCAAAGACTCCCCCCATTTTTATTGGAATTCAAGCCTGGAAGACGTTAGGTCTGAATGTGAGAAGGAGCACTACAGGCGTCGGGCTGAAGGAGGGCCTGGGAGGGGTACTGGCATTTCTAGAGGCTTGTGTTTACCCAGCCAGGTCTGCCATGGAGTAACCTGAAGACAGAGCCTGCGCCGAGGGAGTATAACTGCTGACAGAACCATGCCTGGAAACCCTGCCCAGTGGCCTGTATGCCAGTTACCTTCCACACACCCTTGGCAGAGTAACCCAATCCGATGCAGAAACAGGATCAGGAAGTGCATATTATTCATAACAATTGGCTCTGCACTACTGCCTCTAGGAAATTCAAAACCCAAGAACTTGAGCAAAAGCAAACGAGGAAAAAATGTGGACAAGGATATGAAAGCGGAAGACTTTTTTATATCATTAGATGAGGAATAATCTCATTGTTATTTTAGCCTTATTCACTTTTTGAAGAAACTGCCCTTCAAAATATTGTTTCTATTGAAACAAGTTTATTACATGCCTGTTTTAAGTTCTGAAGCTCTGATGTTCTGCTGGCAAAGGGGCTTACTATTTTGGATCTTCAGGGATCAGTGTGAACAATGACACAAAAATGTCAAGCTATTTTAAACCCCCTGTGTCTGTGATCCATTCGCATCCCCTGATGTTATTGCGGATTACAGTCCACCGCCGCTCCTGAACGATCAGGATTCCAGCTTCCTGCAGTTCAACTTGTCATTAGAGATATCATTTCTCTCTCTCTCTTTCTCTCTCACCCCATCTCTGTCTTCTACTCTCCCTGTTTGTGCAATTGACTGTTCCTTGGTGACTGCTATTTCTTTAGTGTTACTTCGCTCACCAAGAGGCCAAGTGACTAGTTCACCCTAATATACAATCCATCAGTCAGTTCTTTCGCAGTGTGCACCCTCTTGGATCGTTTCCTAAACTTGTGGTGCAAGAGGAAACAACAATTATCTGGGTCATGAAAGCAGCTGCCACACACTGGCTATTTCACTTTACTCCAGCGAAAGGCAATGGATCTCGGCCAGATGCTTGTTGGGTTGAAGAAAGCACTGGAGTAAGAGGAATAGATGAGTGTGGGGAAGACTGGGTGGGCAGGAGATTGAGCCAAGGATGACCAAAACAGGTCCACCCCCTTTACTGCCCCATACCCCTGCCCTCAGCGCATGCACTACCCCCGCCCAATGGGACCAGGACTGGTCTCCAGGGCCCTGCTGGGAACGCAGTGGGATTGAATGACAGTAAATTGTATGAGATTCCGGATGTGCTGTATCCGACCCCCAGGATGGACTGAAATAGACACTGCGGGCCATGGAGAGAGATTCCGGGAGGGAGAGGGGAGTGGAAAGAATCTGAAAGAAAGGAATAGATGGGGAAAAAAGAGGAAATTTGGATACAGAGGTATAACTGGGAAGGTTCTGCCTTTCAAACATCTCACTATACCTTTTTATCAAAAGGAAGAAGGAAAGCAAACACCATAGATCTTGAGAAGCTGCTAACATGAATGAGAAAAAATTGCATGTTGTATTTCAGAGCTCAAAATTTCCTGTTATTCCAATTAATTGTAACCCCCATTATCCTGCTCCTGCTCCACACTTTCACTTATCACATCTGAGCAGACAGAACAACCAATTCCACTGCTTCCTGTCCAAAGTACACTTCACACCTGTGCAGCAGCCAAAGCATCAGTAGTAGAATCACAGCATGGAAAGAGCAAATGGGAATACAGAACTGTTTCCTGTTTTTTGCACTTACCTCTAAATAGAGGGAGAGCCATTTTCCAAGAAAAGGGATATGCTTGCAATTGGGCAAAGGACACCTCTGAGGCTTCACGTTGGGTTCCTGAAGTGACGGCACCGAGCAGATCTTCAGAAGTGCCGCATGAGTGTGATCGATCTCAGCAGAACAGTGCTCATTTCACAGGGAGCATCCCAGCATGGTGGAGCATTGTGGAGGAAACTCAAAATTGTCCCCAGTGCACTTTGCTTCTGAGTCAAAATTCAAGGATTTTTAATAGTAAAAACAGGGGACAGCAGATCTTGTGTGAAATATCCCATCAAAAAATCAAGGTAACTGTGTGCTGTCCAAAAAACAGAGAATATGAAGGTTTAAAATAATAATATTAAGGACTTCTGGTCACTGTGAGATGGAGATAGTTGTGGTCTGTAGTTTCTCTTCTCTCAATAGAAGCAGAAAGTGTTGGTGCTAGATGCACTCTCTCTCTCTCGCTCTCTCTCTCGCTCACTCTCTCTCTCTTTCTTGCTCTCTCTCTGTCACCCCAGTTAGTTCTTCCTGGCTGTATGTTTATCTTCTCTTTCTCTGAGGTCTGTTTAAAATCTACTAGAGAGAGTGGGCTAGGTTTCTGTGTATTTGTGTGTGTCTGTGTGTGTTAGAGCGAGTGAGAGAGAGATGGAGAGTTGGAAAAGGAGGGGGGAGGGCTTAAGAGAGGTAGGATATGAATGGTAGATAGATGCCGGGGAGTGTCTTGGAAAGAGGCGGGGGGTCGAGGGTACACTCACTGGAGATAGTTAATGGCTAAGTGGCGTCATCAAGCCCGAAACTGAATATCCCATTTGCTTCCCCTTAGGCTCTGTTTCATTTGAATCCCCTGGCAAAGCCTAGCAGGGGGAGAGGGAAGGGGGCGGTGAGTCTGAGAATGCCTCCAAAGAGTGACAGAAGGAAACAAATCACAGCGAAAAGGACACGAGAAAGTAATGGTAGGAACTGCAACTGAGAGGAAATGATAGCAAGGGGAGTGAGGGCATGTGGGGACAGCCAGGATCCCAGCACAGCTCTGGCCTCCCCACTGCAGCTGTATCAAAAAAGATTTCCCAGCACAAGATAAACATATTTCATAACATATTGTACAATACATGTAATTATTAGAAAATGACTCAAAAATACATGCAGCATATATTACTACTACTTGGAGTGACATGCAAATACAGTGCCTTGTAAAAGTATTCAAACGACTTGAAAGATTTTTTTTAGCCACTCCTCGTGTTTGGAATCATTGTGCTGCTGAAAGGTGAACTTTCTCCTAAACTTCAGTTCCTGGGCAGACTGAAGCAGGTTTTCTTGCTGTATTTCCCAATATTTTACCCCATATGCTTTTCTTTCAGTTTTGGCAAGATGCCCTGTTCCTGCTGGTGAAAAGCATCCCCACAGCATGATACTGCCACCACCACACCTCACTGTAGTGATACCCTTCCTTCAGGAATGGGCAGGGACCACTCATAGTGGTTTTAATTTTAGCCCAAAAGCTCTATCTTGTTCTCACCTGACCACATCTTTGCTGTGACACTCACATAATTTGACACAATTTTTTGAGCAGTGGCTTTTTTCTTGCCATTGTTCCATACAATCCAGTTTTTTGAAGAGTGGATTAGTGCACCTTTCCTACAGTTTCAGTCACTAACCTCTGTAACTTCTTCAGGGTGACTGTTAGCATCTCTGTAGCTTTCCTCAGAAGACTACATCTTGCTCAGGTGCTGAGTTTTGAGGGATGGTCTTGTTGAGGCAGCATCTGTTTGTTGTGATGCAGTTTCAGTTTGCTATTGATCCAACAGTCTAACTGGGAGATCCAAACACTTGGAAATTATTTTGCACCCTTTTCCTAATTCATGCATTTCTATGACTTCTGTATTATTTTCTTTAGTCTTTAATCTCACACCTTGCCTTCAGACCATAGACTCACTTCAATGATCCTTAAAGAAGGTGTTTTTGATGTAGAAAATGCGGTTGTTACTTTACTGATTCAAGGGTAGAAACCAATTATGTCCTGAATTTAAATTATGAGCTTATAATTATGAGATTATTTCACTTTTCAGCAGGTCACAATATGAATACTGTATGAATTGATACTGTATGATCATTACTACTGTACAACAGTTCTAAATGGGCTTCAGCCGACCTATCATTTCCTTAAAAATTTTTTTTTTTGCAATTTTGAGTTTGTCCTGCAAACTGACAAATTCTCCGTCCATTCATTACCCACCTAATCTTTACCAGAGTCAGAGTGTTAAAGAGAAGAATCACCTGGCACTAAGCTGTGGAAACACACCCTAGATGGAGCATCAGTCCATCTCACTATCAACAATTTAGGGTGACCAATTAAACTGAAACACGTGTCTTTGGACTGTGGGAAGGAAACCATGCCGATAGAAGCAGAACATATAAACTCCCTGCAGACTGAGCTGGATTTGAACCAACGCTCGAACCAATCCAAGCGGTGTGAGACAGCACAACTCACTGTGGCCAGTGACTGGTAATGTAATTAACTGAATAATTCCTGTGTTACTGTTTTCAGTCTGAACCGACTTATGTATCTTAACATTTTTATCCTTGAAAGCCATATGTTACAGCTGGATATTTGCTGAAGCTGTTTCCCTCTTGGTTCAGCCCCCAGGCCTCTATAGTGCTATATCGAAGCCATAACGTTGTACACTCCTTATTATTTCCTCCTCAAAGTCTCTTGAATGTAAATGTGTTGCAGTCAATTTGCAGAAATATGTGTATATTTGGTTTTATTTCCCCAGTATTCATTTTTTATTCAAGGACACCTCTAGTTTTGAACTTCATACATTTTCCTAAGGCAGCATATCTTTAACTGAACAAATATATGTTAAAAATTATTTTTAGCTTTACATTGCATATATTTTAGATTTTCGTTTTTAGATGGAAAGAACAGCAGAGACATAGGAAGGAAATCAATTTGTAGTTTGTGACTTACTGTGTCTGACAAGCTGGTTAGTTCCAACAGGTATTAGTACTATACCTTGCACCTGCATTTGCCCCCCAGTTGCCTTTGTGAAACAGAACACATTTCTGATAAAATATGGTGGAAATGCAGAGGAAAAATAGAAGACCTGTTTGCCACAGTGGAACACGTTAGATTTTATTTTATAAGTGTCATAAGTCTAGGTTGAGGTATAGCAGCAGTTGCCATTCTGTGCCATGAACTGAAAACTTCCGAGCAGCTGGAGTTCTACCCACAGTATTTGTAGTTGTCTGTGAAAGTGTGTTATGGGGGGGTGAAATATTGTAACACATTCTCTTTAGCCAAAGCTCACACCAATTGTGAGAGGGGCACAGAGAGTTCAAGTGGGGTGGGGGGTGAGAAGGGGTCTGGTGTGGCCAGGATCAATGATCAATGTTAAATGGTCTGGTTGATAACTGGCACACAGCTGACAAAGTCATTCATTTCTGCCGGCGATCTTTTCTGTGTGCATGGGTGTGTTTGTGGGTGTTTGCATGCCGGCTGTGTGTAATCCACATGTGGAGGCCCTGCTGCCATGGTATTGCGGTAGGGTTCTCCAAGATCTCTGAGCAAGAGAGCAGATTGGCTGAGCTGGAAGGTGAAGTTCAGCATCTTGTTATAAATCACATCCATGCTTTTTTACTGTAGATCTGCACTGGTGTCACCAAACAAGAGCAACAAATATATATTTGAGAAAGGCGTGTCCCTGAACAGCATAGCACAGAGTGAATGCGAGCAAAGCCATCTGTATTTGATCAGAAGTGATGCAACCCCCCCCCAACACCTCCCGCTTTGTCCCGTGCCTGTGGAACAATGGCCCCACCCCCGTAATTGTTCTTGATATTTCACGAAGTATCCGTGTTCCATTAACTGACCAGAGCTTGTTGATTGGCTCCGGTCGCCCCTCGAAATAGCAGGGCTGGCTGCCGGCCAACGCCTCATTTCCTGTCGGCCTGAGAGCCTCCAGCCGGTTTAGCTGGAAATGCATTTCCTGACTGTGTATAAAATTTTTATTAATGGCGAAGAGTGCATGAGCAGCCGTGTAGGCCGCTGCTGCTGATGACCGGGAGGAAGAGGGAGTGATGGATCAAGAGCCAGGGATAAGACAGATTCAAGTATGATGGAGCATTGCAAGAGAAAGAGAGAGAGAGAAGAGAGCAGGGGTCATTCCTTCGCAGTGAAGAAAGATGAGCTTAGCTGTCCCTTACATGGGAAAGATAAAAAAGCACAGGGGGGCAGGGCCTGATTCCACAGAGACACAGGGAGAGGTTGGAGGCAAAACAGGGGCAACTGCCCTAAGTGAAAGTTCAGCAGTGGGGGCAAAAGGTGTAACTCTGGGTAGATCTAGGGCAGCTGGGGGAGGGGTGTAAATGGAATGAAGTGTTGGGGGTGAATGCTGGTGCAGTGGAGTAAAGCATAGTCATTTTGATAGAGGTTTGCTCTTGAAATGGTGGCAGGAAAGTGCCCCATCACAGAGATCCTGGTTACACGTGAAGGGGTTGCTGAGGATCAATAGCCACAACTGTCATTCCCAGGTCACAGAACTTTAATTTATAGCATGGGGGTGGGACTGTGAGATGTAACTAAAAAAATCTTCATCTACTGCAATAACTAATCTAAACTATTTTTATAACACCACATAACGGTTTCATTTAAAAACTAATATAATATTTACTGCTTTATGGTGGGATGAGCAAAGAAATATGAATCCTGAAGTGCTGCTGCTCTTTTCCAGCAGAAAACATTTCTAAAATTTCAATTCCATTAAAACTTATTTATTTAAAGCAGTCAAAAAAGTGACATAGACAGCTGAACAACTGACCGCATACATGAGACAGTTGTACTACAAGAGCAAACTGACAATAAACACAGACAGCAGTTTGGAAGTGATTAATTCAGCAACTAACAACTGACGAAAAGAAAACAAAACTTTCAGACCAAAGAAATTGAAAAATAAATATTTGGGAGTTTGACTGCTAGTGGCTACCCACCCCTATTGGGCATTCTGGTGCATTTCAGTGGGCCTGTGTGGGGTGTGTATGTAACCACACTACTATTAAAGTTATAGTTTTATAACATTAGTTATAAAAGTTCTTAGTTCTTAGTATACACATAGCACACAGGCTCATTGTAATACACTAAATGGCTGATGCAGAATGGGCCTCAGCATGGACAGAAACCACGATGCAAACGAAAGCAAATCAGAAGCAGGTAGAAGTGCTGGCAGCTGACTCCAAATTATTGAAAGGCAGCAGGGTGTACAGTAGTTAGTTATGGCTGTTGTCATCTGAAGGTTCTACGGTTAAATCCCACTCCTGCTGCAGCACCTCTGAGCAAGGTATTTATCTTCAGTTTCTCTAAAAATTGGCAAAATAATTCTAAGTTGCTTTGGATAAGGATGTCATTTAATAAATTATAATCTTTTTGTTGCAGTCTTAGTTCACAGTGTAGTGGCTGAAGGCATCACCTTACAGTGTGAAGGGCATCTCTTTAAATTCCCTTCCTCCTGCAGAACCCTTTTCCTTAATTAAGAATGCCTTGCTGTATAAATGGATAGATACCCCCTTGGTTGATTTTGTTAATAACATCATAACTCACCGTAGACAATTTGGTCAGGGTAAGTTTAATAACAAAGATTTTGTATCACAATACAAAATGGTGTGGACAGCTGTAACCATTTCATTCCAAGTATCTATTTTTGCAGTATTTTCCATTCAAGGATTTGGACCTGGTACTATTTCTTAAGTACAGCTATTTGATATCGCAACTTTAGGCAAGTTTAAGGTAAAGGTCTCACATTGTTTTGTAATACTATTGCAGGTTCATTCTGACCTGGCTTTTCCACTAGATGACCACCAGGACACTGTTCATTCAGTCTCAACCCCAAAGGCCAAGATCTGGCCTCCTGGAGTTCTATGGTTCCAGATCTAGGCCACTGCCAACAGAAGATGTGTAAGGGTCTCCTCAGTAATGGCAAGCCAGGGACTACACATTTTAAAAGCAGTCTGTGGCTCGGGACAGGGCCATCCATAAATAACTTATTTTACAAAGAACTCCATGGCCAAGACCCAGAGGATACTCTCCCAGCCTTGCTAGACATACCTCTGTCTGGTCACATTAAAACACTGTTTTTTTCAAATACTACATGCTTGGTCTGTGTATTGCAAATACACAAGCACACACAGGACAAAGCTCCATGCACAACCCAAGTAAGGACCCAAAAATAGAAGCTCATATGCGCAAAGCACAGATACCATTTTGATAATCCAAATATGGAAACTGCATAAAAACCTATTCTGCCTATGCCTGTTGGACTAATACATAAATTGACACATGACTATGGAGGCAATGCTCTCACATGAAAAAAAAAACAAGCTCAGCCTGATCTGAACACACACACTGTCTGTAAACCCAATATCCTCTCTGGCCCTTGGGGCACTGAGCGTACAGGCAGTCCAGGAAGAGAGAGACTGCATTATCCAAATCAAAGCGCTGAATTATCAGCCATAATCAATGCTTTCCCATTACCCCAGCTTGGGCAGCAGGCACGGCGGCTACAGGGGCTATACAAGGCAAGAGGCCTTGCAGTTGTCTGGAGGGTGTTAAGGGGTGAAACATACGGAGACAGATAAAGCGGGAGGTAGATGGACAGGAGTAGTGTGCTGTTCCAGTTAATCAGCACCCCAGCTCCTCGCCCACCCTGCTGGGCCACCCCGAGTGGTCGGGCCACGGGGGGCATGTTGCCTGGGCACAGCAGGGGAGAGAGGTGGGAGGTCTCCGGTCAGGGGTTCAGAAGAACCAAGGGAGGGTCGTGTTGGGTCAGGGGTCCTGCTAAACATGAATGTTAGCATTGGATTTATCAAGAAGTACTGAAAAATTAAATATTATTGGCATACAATAGCAAAGTATTTTAAATTGCAAGAAAAAAAGTGCACTCTAAATTTTGCTAGTCGTTTTCTATTTTTTTATACTGAAAATGTAAAAATGTTGCCACAAGGTACTTAGTGTCCCATGTACATTTCAGGTGCTAACACTGCAAATCAATAAACTCAGTCAGCTGAAAGTGTAACAACAGGAAAAATAATGGTAAAATTGAGGTTGACTCCCACGTATTTTAACAGTCCATTTTGGAGGCCGGTAGCAAGGCTGATGGATTTCGGCTTTAATTCCTAACTCCCTCCGAAACTGATTACTTTTAAAATGCATCCTTTGTCCTCCAATGACCTGCCCATCCCAGCTACTGCATCGTATTCCGATTTTAGTCCATCATTTTTCACTGCACAAGAACCTCAAAACAAAAGCCCAGTTTCTAACATAATACTTTATGTGCACATAATGTAAACTCTTGCAAAGATTCGCAGCTTTGATATGTGAAAAACTGATATGTAACGAGATTAACCATAACCCTTATTTTTATTTCCCACTGAAGGACCCATACAAATTTGTGCATATATGCAGCAGAACAAGACTAAGTGCACATTTTCCAAATTTGGTGAGATTCGATGCTGGGGTTGACTGTTTGCTGCTGTTTTTTTAGATGAAAGAATGAATGACAAAAATATTCTGAACTATAAAAATAGGTGCCTTTACCCCTCTGGGGCTCAACCCCCAACCAATATTTACATTTCCAGAGAATGTGAACTGGGACTTTCTGTTACTCCCTCTGGGCTTTCTGTTTCATGCGATGGGAAAGCAATACCTCAGAGCTGTGAATTAACTGTTTCACAATGCTGCATAATAACTCTGCACTTGCCCTTCAGAGCCACAATGACCTCATTCATGCCGACTAAGGCTAATCTAATATTCTGACCTAACGCTGGAGCCTGCATGTGGTATTATAGCGCCCCCTGTAGTTAACATTTTTGCAGCCAAATCCCAGGATGTGAAGGGCCGTTTGTTTGGGATGGACAGACAGACAGGCAGACAGACAGACAGGCCGACACCACCTTTAGGGTCATTTGAACCCGAGTGTCACAGGGACCCAGACAATCATTGTACCTGCTGTGACTTGGACCAGTTGCTCATGCTGAAGAACAATAGCTGCTGCAGCTAGTGACTTTGGTAACAATATATCCGTCAATCTTTCACCCCATTTCATTAAAAGGATTTCCCAACTGCTACAAAGAAATCATTTCTACAAAAGACTTCGTAATCCTGTTGTCATCATTGTTTTCCAGGTTCAGAAAAAAAGACAAAAGACAAATGATTTCATAGATAGCGCAGTTGTTTTACTGAGAGGAATAATTAACTGCCAAAATCCAGAGTAATTTACAGCAGTAAAAGGGTGGGCAGGGATGATCACTGGTCCATTAGCTATAAATCACCCTTGCTAATTTCATCATTACAGCTTCACGATAGATGTCGGCAATAATACATGCAAACATATATGCGGACAGTGGTCCTTTGTGACAAGCTTTGTCCTCTTGCTATTCAGGTTGATGAGTTTGGACAACTTAGATCCAACATGTCTGAGAAACCCAAAATAAGTACACACTCCTCACAGTACATTTCCCACAAATGCAATGGAGTAAACTGAACATTAGCGTACTTAATAAGGGTACTTTTAATTCGACCATGTATCTGGGGATTTCTGCATTCCACAACTGAAATTTATGTACAATCGTGTGTGTGAGAGAGTTTGTTTTCATGTAGGCGCAGCTCTTTAATGCTGTGCCCAAAAATAAACTGACAAACTGACAAAACTGATGATAAAACAACTGATGAAAAGATAAATGGAGTAATTTTGAGAACAAGTTAATGGAGCCTAATGCAACAAGAATAGAAGGACTGGGATCTCTGTGTTCAGCTGGATCACATCAGAAGTATATAGTTCAAATGTTTTGGTTTTTCCTACCTATCTGAAGACCATACAGAAGAAGTAATACTTTTCATACACATATATTTAGGACAGCTTACCAAAGTTTCCCCTGGAAATTTCGACTTAACAATCCCATAACTGTGCTGGGAACACGCAAATGAGAGGACAGACATTATGATACATAATGAAAAAGGTAAATATTCTTTTATTTGGCTAATAATTATGAATCATGACAGCTTTGAATTATAACTGTGTTGTTTAGTACTAAGGGAACAGATATTAATTCTTGAGTTGTAGTTCTTTATTTTGGTTGTGGAGCAACATATGTGAGGGTTTTTGTCAGGCTGATAGGAAGAAAAGATACTAAAGGTGTTAAAGATAGTAGTATTATTTCCTACTTCATTTTGTACACAGTCTTATGTATTAATTCTGCTACACGTGAGCTTATTAACGTCAGTTTAGGTAGTTATGGAGATCAGTGTGTTAACGGGAGGTATAACAAGTCAGCGTCATTTCAGGATGTGTGTTGCAATGGAAGTGTTGTGAACCCCCCCCCAACCCTTGTGTTAGCTGATTTCCCCCCATGGCCCATGTTGCTGATATCTGCCAATCACCATTACAGTCAAAACCTTACTATGAGAGCAACTTTCTATGCACCCCAGCAATACACCAAAAATAAATAGTCAAAAAAGTGTACCACTACCACAGCAAAAACAGCAAAATAAGATTAGAGCAAAATATCAATACAGGTAAACAGTGTATATGTTAACAAATTGAAAGTTTACCAAAGCAGTTTAGTGCCTGAATAGCATACAAGAAAAACACAGGTTTGAGGCTTGAAGGCCTTTGGTGGCTCTATTGTGGTGCTGAGGGAAAATGAAGCTGCCAAATCATCAATGACTGATATTCCCCCTTTTACCTTACAAATGTTACACTAAGTACTAATTTAAACCTAGAACCCTCGATAAAATCATTTTAAGAGTGCACTATGCCACCTGCTGCCTTTCAGCAAAACTACATCAGTATCATCATGTTACTAATCCTGCCCACCTGCTTGCCTTCCTTCCTGGCTTCAGCAGGAAGCTCAGGGCCACACAGATAATCTCAGGCCCCTTGCCTTGCAAAACTACACCTCATAATTCAAACCACCACCACCCTGAGGAGCCCTGGACCCCCTGGGGCAAAAGGAAAGCATGCAGAAGGGGTAGCAGGAGTCAGAGAGATGGGGCACAGGCATCTGGGTCTTCTTGCCACTCATTCCTGTCAAAAAGAAACAGTCTCTTTAAGGAGTGGCTACGGTTTCCTGTCTAAAATAAAGTGAAAATGATTCATTGTCACTAAAGGAAAGACATCTGGCATCTATACCTTCTCTACAGAACAGTTTTAACAAGGGAGCCATGTCCTCACCAATATTCAGCCCTAATGTGTCCCCTTGAATATCTGTTCTATCGGTTCTTTACTGTGGTCAACTTGTACTTATTACAGTCACTACAAGCAAGAATGTGGGGTATGCTTTGCATTTATAATTATTGTTAAATAGTTGGTCTATTCTTCATTAATACTGATGATAATATTAAGAAAGTACTTTAACTGGAACATTTTAATACTTTGACGTAGTCTACAGGATATTCATGCCATCTGTTTGGACTGAACAATGCAATGTCTGGTACAAACGGAATGCTGCTTGTGGCCATACTTTAAAATAATGCCCTGTCCTTATTAATAATTTCTCAAAATAAGGAATATAATATTCCATTGAATGGTAGTCACTGTATATATGATCAAATACATTTTTTAAATCTGCCCCACAAAGAAGCAGTTGAGTTAAGCAATCAAGGAATCATCAAGGACCCACATTAACTTTCATAGGACCCAAATCTGGTGCTTATAAAACGTATTGTTACAGACATCTATTTCAAAATAGAATAAAATTGCACTGGGATATTTATTAATATGAAAATGAAAGTAAAGATGTGTCTATTGCCGTGGATATGCTCTCAAAAACTTAACATGAGCACTTTAAACTTGGACCCAATATATAAGCATTGATCAGTCTGTCAGTAGTCTTAACCAGTTTTTTTTTTTAACTGGACCACAGAATAAAGCATCTAAAATGAGCCAAGGTTGACAATCCTCCTACGCATGGAGACAACGCAAGGTCAGAGCAGACATCTGTAAGTTCCCTCAAGAACAATGCGAGTGTGACAGGGAATGGAGATGAGTAAATTCTGTTTTATGATGTTCACAATTGACTTGGCTTCCTCCTCCTCATTGTGTGTTTGGTTATGATTGCTTAAAAGAGCATTTATTAATGTTTAATATTATTTATGCAGACTTCACTAAATGCTGAACCTGCAAATCATTTTCAATTAAGTCTTTAGGATAAATACACCCATGTGTTTCAGATGCTATAAATTGGACCTCAGGTTCCCTAAGAATCTTCACCAGGCTTAAGGGAAACACAGCTGTACTGTACCTATTTGTACGGCACTCCGGTGGTCTTAGACACAATGGTTTTGGCTTCTCTCAGTGAAGATGTGGTCTGGGAATCATCAAGCAGACCCAGCATGGGATATGTAGGGTTCGTGTACCTACACATGAAGAGCCACAAAAATGTAAGCTTGCTTTTTTAGCATGCCTGTAAGATAGAGGCTATATACCACAACTTGGTTATATGATGATGGAAAAAAATGAGATGATAATGAAATAGGAAGACATGCACTTTTTGGTGACGACAGTTCTGGTGACATTTATGGATCTTTCATCCCTGTCTTGCTGAAGCCGCTTGATTTCCTGCACAGGGTCAAGAGGACAGATATATTGCAAAATCCTGGACAATGATATTGTAAGTTGGTGCAGCTAAATGGTCTAACGGTTACGATGAGCTCTGACCTCCTCCTGCCGTTTGATGATGCTCTCCCGTTGGTCCAGCTTTGCAAGCAACTCCATGCTGCGCAGCTCCAGGCTCCTGTCATCCGTCGTCTGTGTCGTGTACTCTGTCTTGATCTTGATGAGTTGAGACTGATCCAGAGGCACAACCACAAATCAACATGCACTGATATATTAATTCAGGTGCAGGTAAGAACCAAGACCCCACAGAAGCTGTTATTTTTAAAGCTCTAGCTATTTGGTTATTCAGGGATGTCTTTAACAAGCAGGTCCTAAAGCACATACAGCTCAAGTTGGAGCAGTTGGGACAACCATAACACAACAGTAATATGTCTTCCAAAGAAGCCATGTTTAAAACTCTTCTAGTTATACTCCATTTATGGAAAGGTTGAGAAAGAACATGCAGGAAGTTTGTTACCCTGAGACTCTCAATCTCCTTGTCCTTCTCCGCACGCATGGCAATGAGTGAGTCATTGTATTGTCTGGAGAGTTCATCTGTTTTCAAATGCAAACTAGAACTGCTGCTCTGTCCAGCCAGCTGTGGAGAAGTAGAAAGGAAAGAGGAGGGGACTCCATAAAACTACTTGATTTTCACCCCAATCAATGTGCAAGCTTTGCCACACAATCTCCATGAAGTCAATGGCTCAGCGCATCTTAATGACCACAAACACCTGACCTGAAGACCTGAAGTTATACTTGGGTAAGGAATGTTGTCACTGAAGACATGTGGATTGAGTTTTGACAACAGTCCTAAACACTGACATCCTACTACTGTCAATTATGCATAATGTAATATAAAAGGAAGGAGCTCAACCACTGTGCAAACTTGTGCCCATTCCATCACAAAATTCACAGATGAGGACATCTTCAATGAGTTGAGGCACCTTCTGCTTCAGCAACTTGTTCTCCTGCTCCAGTGCCCTCAAGCTGCCTTCGATCTCCTTGATGCGATACTTCCAACTAGACTCTGAGCTGCGGGTTTCCAGCAGCTGTGTTTCCAGGCTATGCTGGGTCAGGGAGCTCTCTTTCAGGGACACCTGCAAGAATGGGCATTTTCAATGCTTATGTGACAGAGTAGGAGGACACAGATTTAGTCCCTTTCAAGTTATCTAGGTCACTTCTTGGGTAAGCAGCTGACTTCTACCAATAGATTAGATATGACTAAAACAATCTGTATTACTCAGCAACAGTGTAGAACAACATTATGAATGCAACCTAGTAGCTGATGTTGAGTCCCTCCTTTTTGGACACCTGTGTGTACCGCCATACAGAGGAACTGTACCTGCAACTGCCGGTTGTTCTCACGCAGGGCCTCCAGCATTCGGTCGTACTGCAGCGCCTGGTCAGCCTTGAAGCTCAGATCCTTCTCCAGCACCTCCTTGTCACTCTCCAGCCTCTGAGGCAAACAGGTACACTATGAGAGACCACAACTGGCAAAAATTTTGCAGACTGAGACATATTTGTTCACCTTACTTGCTGAGGAATTCCTTCAGTGCAGCTTACAGATTTAAACTCAGTTGAAAGTTTTGGGCAATTTACTAATGTTAACTGCCTTTCTCAAAAGTACAGTGAAGGAATGCTTCCAGATCCTGACCAATCATATCACCTGCTGCCCTTACATGCAGATTTTCTTGTAGGAGAATCAGCTCTTCCCTCAGACTGCTAAAGGTGGTCAGGAGAAGACGCAGGGTCTTGTCAGCAGTAAGGCGGGTCTGGGAGCAAAAACAAGATGCATCACTGAGGCTGAGGCCTTCAAATCCATGCAAGCCAGGCGAAGCATCTCTGCCCAGCACACCTTGAAAATGTATCTGCACCTAGTTCTACAACCTGCACTCCTCAGGGCACTCCGTTTTCATTAGCTATATTGTCGCTAAATGTGGAATCAGGTGTTTTGTTTTGTACTTACCTGCAAGAGGTAGCGGATCTGCTGCTTGGTCAGCTCAGATATGCCTTTTGGAATTAAGGCCTCGGTTTCTTCGTTCTCAACCTACACAGACATACAGACAAGAACTTGATTTAATACATTCCCTTAAATTGCACTTTAAGGGGTGTTATGAGCTTCACTAGTGCTAACTGATAACTTCAATAGCACTAATAACTTTCAAAAGTGACTATTTCCCTACCTTGTAGTCAATGGTGGGGTCCAGTTGATGTTTTCTGTCAATATACAGTAAACATAAAAATGGTGTTAGATGTAAAACGTTCAAGTCAAGTTTGCTGATAAGTAGAAAATTTGTTCATAAAGTAATATAACTTTATATTGAGAACATACGAAAATTCTCTTAACAGAATATAATCTGACATTATTATCAGCAGAAAACTCTAGCTGCTGTTTGACGTATTAGAAAAGCTGAAGGTACAGGTGAATGCAGGTTGTCTGCATCACAAGTCTGACATCTCACTCATATAAAAGGTCACTATTTGTTGTAACGTATTTTGAAAGCAACATTAATCTGGTAACAAGAATACTGTTAATACATTCTCACGCCAAAAAATTTTAGAAGCAGTTTAACACATTGGATTATGTGAAAAAACTGTACATATCAATCAGTTTAAATTTGGTAAAACCCATAGCAGCTGCACCTACAGCTGGGTAGTCCCAACACACTATTGTTATAAATGTGGGTGTGGAGACAAAAGAGCCCCTACCGTCCCCTGATCTTTGCCACATGTTCTGAGATGCAGGTGTGGATGTCACAGTTCTTGCGGTACACCTCTGCCAGCAGTTCACCAAAGAAGCGAGTGTCCAACTTCTCTGGGGGTTCTACTTCGGACACCTCTTTCTTGATCTCAAACACACGCTCCGAAGAATTGTTCAGGTTGCTGCTGCTCTGCTCTGACAAAATCTCAACCAACAAAACAGTAGGAAGGTCCTTCAGTGATGCATCCAACCCATAATTCAATAATGTAGCTGTCATATGGAGCTGGTATTGGTTTTCAAAGCACAACTTCACAAACAAAAAACATTTGAAAAATATTTAAATATGATAATTTACTGTGGTTAAGAATTCCAGACTGTTACAGAATGCAACACATTGGTTGTATTTTGAGATAAAATGTCTCTCAGTGTAATGCCCACCAAATAATTCAAATAATCTATTTGAATGGACTCTAGTAACTTGCCATGCATTTCAGATGTAAAATCTTCCTATTTTTTTCTCCTGGCTGCTCAGTACTGTTAAAGAGCCTGTTTGGTTTAAGAACAGTTGCACCTCTTACCAGCTACCCCATATACATGCAACTCTTGCTATGTTTGTGCATGGCTGTCTAAATGTGACAGGCTTTTCCCACTGACACACACGGGTAGTGTACCTGTCTCAGGTATTAGTAGTGGACCTTCACCTGAACTGATTCAGTTTTTTTGATTAACAGAACTGCACTGGGTTACATCAACAAAGAGCCACAGCCAGTACACCAATAAACTGACAAAACATCTACATACCAAAAGCAAGGGCAAGAGGTTACCATATTTCAAACATGTGACCATGAACCCCTATTAGGAGAATCTAGAAATATATGTAGACTTTCTGAAATTCGCCTGAATTATCATGGAGAAGAAACATTAATTCTTCTAGTGAAAGAAATAACTTTGGTCACCTACAAACTGTTTTTTTAGGTACAGACTACTTTAGATATGGGGACACTGGTTCAGCAGGTTAAGCTAGTACCTCACAGCTCCTGGGCTGCTTGTATGCTGTATGGGATTCAAGTCCAGTTCATGGTGTGAGGAGTTTGCATGTTGTCCCCATTTCTGCACCACTTCTGTTCCCTCCCTTGCCTAGAAAACCACGGAAGTGGTCAGTATGCATTGGATGCGACTCAGTGGTACTTCCACCACATTAGGTACAGACTAACAAGAAAATGCCAAGTATGTAAGAGTAATCAGCCTATGTTTCAGATTTTCAAAATGGTTTGTTTCATTATAATAAATTCCATTTAACTGCATACATTTGGAATAACTGAGAGCACAGACCAAGAGGGGCAAATGTAGTCTTATACTGATGAGTATAATAGTGAAATGCATGTTGCTGATTATTTAGTATTAATGTCCATCTGTATAAGCAGGTGATTTTGCAACTCATTTAGTTAGTCACTCATTGTATAGAGGAATGGAAGAAATAAAACTGCACCACTTTTCCCATTCATCATTAACACAGCTACATCTCATAGTAGATCGGCAGCAAAAACAGGTGTGAATTTGTAAAAAGTTTTATGGGTGCTAAGCCTTTACAATAAGGCAGAAGGGCAAGTGCAGCCAAAATGGCATCACTGGTAAAACCGTTTGTGTTCTTTAACTGCAGACAAGATTCTTGTGCAAGTAAGCATTTAATACATTTTTCAGATGGCTACTGAGGGACAGAGAGGTTTTTCTCATTCACATACACTGTGCAGTTTATGTAGAGGGTTCTCTTACTTAGTGGATTTAACTTTTGACTCATTGGTCATATTTTTACATATATTTATTTACTTGACACTTTTCGTCACGGTATATACAAGACTTTAGAGAATAGGTCTGGTAAGTGAATAAACAAAATGTAAAAATATTTACATCATTCTGCTCAGTCTAATCTTTACTTTCAAATGGTTCTGACTGTTCATAGGTTGGATGGGCAGCCAGCCTTTACCATCCGGTTGTCTGTAGGATCAAGGTGCTGAATGATCTGGACAGTGAAGCTGTGAAGATCAAATTGTCTCCCTTCCAATATGTGATGCTTCTGTGGCCAAGTTTACATGCCATTCAAGCATTATTGAGTAAACAAAAAAAAAAAAAAATCCTCTGACTTGCCAGCTGGCTTCCACACAAAGGCGTGTGAATGTTCCAGTCAGACAGATATTTGTTCTGCATTCCACTGTGGGAACACCCTCCCAGCAAGGCAACACTTGTTCCACGGTTAGTTACTTGGCAGGGAAACTAACGTAGATTCTTCACCAGTACAGATAATCCTGAGCCCTCAGCCCTGCTGAGTGTGGTTGCCACTCTACTGACGGTCAGAAGAGAGAACATAAGGTTGCAAAAACACCAAGTGCCAAAAGAAGGCAATGCCTAACAAACTGTGAAGGTACAAGATCATACAACGTCAGTTTTGAGTGAAGTATGACCACCTAGGTGGCGAGATGAGATACAGGTTTAATCTGTGTGGAGTTTGTATGTTCTCAAAAAAACATGTTTCAGGTGAACTGGTGAATATAAATTGCCCACAGTGTGCAAACAGCCAGCAGGTGGCATAGTGGTAGGAGTTACTACTTTAAAAATAAGAGATCTCAGGTTCAAATCCCACCTCCTCCCGTATTACAGTTGAGCAAGGTACTTACCCTGAACTGCTCTGGTAAAAGCTGCCCAGCTGTAAGTCACTCTAAACAAAACTAAATGAAAAAATTGAAGTGAATGCATTAATGTACTGGCATGTCCTGTTTTTATGTAGAACCTCAGAGTGGCTGCTACTGGTGAAACACACAGCTTGTGCATTGCTGGTCTGCAGCGCAGTGGACACTGTTCTGCAGCTGGAACACTTCCAGTTATTCAAACAGAAAGTTAAACATTGAGCAGCGCATTCAGCAGACATGACAAACCAACTATTGACTGAGGATCTCTGGGGTTAACCTGGTTTTTTTATTACATTAGTGTATGCTGAAGAGGTCTATATTGGTTGTGTGGTCTATTTGCATTGTTTGTGCAAACAGTGTAGAAAAGCAGTGGACACAAGAAGTGTCAGATTGACACTTTGAGCCAAATCCTTAGGTGGAGTGAAGATCACATTCCACAGGCCAACAGCACTATCATAATTTATTCATTTAAGCAAAAATTTTCTCCAAAGTAACTTACAATGTTACATTTGTGTATTTATCTACTTACAACTATTTACCTATTTACACAGCTGAGTAATTTTTCCTGTATCAATTCAGGGAAACTCTCTTTATCAAGAGTGTTACTGCAGGATCCAAACACATGTCTGTCAAGTGGAGTGAGACCCTTATTTGCTGTATATGCACTTGTAAGGGTATTGCTGTCCAAGTGGGAATAATAAAAATCCACTGTCAGCCACTGTAAAATGTAAACCTGCTACATCCATTCATTTTCCTTAATTGTTTTGTCATGGTCACGGTAATCCAGAGCCTATCTTGGAATCACTGGGTGTGAGATTATGAAACTACACCCTGGATGGGACACCAGTCAATTGCAGGGTGGTGGCCTACTATAATTTTGTCAGTTATTACTATTGTTTCTTTGCAGACAACATTATACTAATCTGACTCATTTATAACACAGGGTATTTTACTGGAGAAGTTTGGCTAGAAACCTTGATCAGGACACGACAGCACTAGCGTGGGAGGGGCTTGAACCAGCAACCTAAGGGTTATAAATTATTGTCCATAATAACAGACTTTTGGCCTATGTACTATATTTGTTCATATATTTCCTGGGTATAAATTCTTTGTACACACGTATTTAGCAATATTCCATTTTGAGACAGTTGCTTATATGATGTCACTTTGTTATGACTTCCCAGTTTGAAAACAGGGGAAGATATCAGATGAGAGTTTAGGAAAATAACCAGTGTTTTCATTCCTACTACTGGCTGATGTCACAGCCCTTTTACTTGAGCACTGTCTCCTTACAGACTGCTGTTGGTTGGTTGGTGTCACTGCTAAAGGAGATCAGCAGATGACCATAATACATCAATGTCAAAATGCAACACTAATAGCACATCTCCATTGACCAGGGCTGAAAGGGAGATGATGTCTTAGCTTTCAGATCTAGTTGCATTCAAAGAGACTGAAAAACCCAGGCAGGGAACATACTATTAGTTTCCTGACTAACGTCACAATTAGATATTGTACTGAAAACCGGGGTTGTTCCACCTAAAAGCTATGGCCACACTGACATTAAGCTGCTGTTTCTTAACAGTGTGATTTTTTACATTAGCAGGTCTGGAAATGTTGAGAACACCCCATAAGCCATTACATAATGGCATATTTTGACAACATTTTCATCAGTAATACCAGGCTTGTAATGACACATCCACCCTTTATCTCCTTGCAGTGACAGGTGTGATACTGACAGACCACCACCTCTCTCATCCTGCAGACTCAGCGGATGGGAGGGTGGACATGCCCAGACAGCAGGCCCTTTCCAGGAACAGCAACTGGAAATAATCATTATCTGTTTTCTAGTGCTCTCAAGTCAACTAACCGCTTGGGCACCAAAGCACCTGGAAAATGCCAAACCTGTCATTAGGGTGGTGGCAGTCCCTTAATTACTGGCCCTATGATTCTATGGGAAGCTGGTTTAGAGAACTTGGCCATTACAAAAATTACAAGGAAATCCAGATAGAGCCAGCCAGAATATGTAATATAAATTATGGTAAGGGGATGGGACTTCAGTGTATGGTTACTAAAATACCCAGTGGCTCTGTTGCTTAAACTTTCTAAAACTGACCAAAAAAATGACAAAAATGGAAGCAGATATAATTTAAAAAACTACAAAAATGGAGCTAAAATTTTTTAATTTGCATTTAAAATCCTGTAGGCACATGAAAAATTTTGAATTTCTTTTGTCTCTAAAATTTAATTTTCAAACACCCATCCATTATCAACAACCAGCAGTACAATGGACGAACCTATCCTGGAAGCAAAGGGTGTAAGGCAGGGTAACCCTGGATGGGATGCCAGTCCATCACAGGACAGTCAGTCACACATGTATTCAGTCACACATATACACACCATGAGCAATTTAGTCATCAGTTCATTGGAAACACATGTCTTTGCACTGTGGGAACAAAAAGAAAACTCGAAGGAAACCCACACAGACACAAGGACAGCATGCAAACTCCACACAGAATGAGGAGGATTTGAACCCCACATCCAAACCCACAGCAAAACGGGGAGCCACCAGTACTGTCTGTTGCACCATCATATTGCCCAAATTTATTTCCAAAACTTTTTCCCTTCATTTTATATAATTAGCTGAACCTTTAATGACTTCAGAGAAAGGGCATGATATAGATTATATGGACAGATACACCAGGGGGCTAAAAAAGATGGCATTTAGACAATAGGGTATAGAGACACACACACACACACACACACACACACACACACAGACACACACACACATGCAATTGAGTGTAACTGGTTCCTAGAAATGACTCAATTACCTCAAACTTGTATATCAGGACGCAACTTCCATTATTATTATGAGGAAAATTATGATTTCTTCTGGGTTCAGTCAAGAAAACCCAATTAATTTCCCCAAAATACCTATTTCAGCATGATAAAGAACATTTTAAACACCAATTACCAAGTTATCAAACAGTTAATGAGGCAATTATTACGCATTTATGTGTTTATATGCAGTTACTTTCCTTATCATACCAGCTGTAGTAATAACAACCAATGTGTAAGACAAAAAAGAAAAAAGAAATAAAAACAATGTAAAGTTAAAAAAGTGACACAGTATTGTGGCGAAAGGCTTGATAACACAATGACAGGTACAGGATTGTTGATATCAGAGAATGAATAACTGCAGGATACTTTTCTGGGCTTGGGACACCCGAAGTTGAAGTCTGTGATAACTCGGCCAATGACGTCAATGGATGAAGACAAGAAAAACTGGATCAGGCACAGAAGACAGAACCTGAGAGCGTAGATATTGCACATAATGTTGCCACCTGGCTTCACATTCATACTTGTGCCAATTTAAAACATTTCTCCAAAGCACTTCAGCTTCGCTCAGATAGTGCTCATTACGTCTCGACTCATATAGCGAGGTGGGTATTAATATATACTGCTCATTATATCGAGAACTCAGAAACCAGGTTATAGGAGTATATAATAATAATGACCTGATATACATGAATGTGAATACATGAAACAATACAGACACACACACAAAATATACATATATACAGCCTTTTGACTTCTGCTGCAGAACTAGCTCTTTCTTTGCCCAGAGCTCCCAATACTTACTTGCAACCATGGCTTTGCACACTAACCTGCTGTCCTTTTTAGTTAACCTGCACAGGAGCACCAAGCTCAGATTTTATAATGCTTCTAAGTATTGTACAAAAACAGAGAAAAATATGGTGAAAGTCTAGAATATAAAACATTTGACAGAATAATATTAACTTCTGGGGGTCCATACTAGTTTTTCCCTTTGTTGATACATTTCACACACCCAGTAGCTGCACATCTTTGCACTATTTTTGCATTCAGTGCAGTGGAGAAGCCCAGGGTGCAGATCTCACCCAAACTATAAACCTTATCATCTCCAAGACTGGCAATCTTCAAACATCCCACCAATGTTCTATACTCTTGGCCATTCCTAGGCTGCAATTAGCTGAGGTTAGACTTGAAAACCAGCATGAGAAGCAAGCACTGCTGAAAACACCAGGAGATATTGCCTTTTTTATAACAGACATCAGATCATACATACACACTTTATCCAATCCAAGCAGAACTGATTGCATTTCAAAATCTATTTTAATTTACAGACTTTTCAATTCAATGTTTTTCTCAAAAGTAATTTACAGTGTAAGCCACTGACAATGATTTAGAGCTGAGAAATTTTCTTTACTGGAGCAATTTTATGCTTCTTCTCAAGTGTAGTGCAAAAGTAAGATTCATACTCAGGTCTTTTGACTAGGTCAAGGCAACTCCAACCACTACATCACCTGCTGCCAAAATTAAAAATCAGTATCAATTCCCAGCAATATAACAAAAACAAATGAAAATGTTATTTAATGAAAACAAGGGCTGCTACAGTGGTTAGTGCTTTTGTCTTGCAATCTGAAGGCCCTGGCTTTGAATCCTACCTCCTGCTGTAGTACCCTTGAGCAACACATTTAACCTTAAACTGATACACTAAGAATGTGGTAAAATTTAAAAAGGTAAATCATTGTGAAGTTAATTATCTAACCTGTTAAACTGCCTCGAACAAAGGTGTCTCCTGAATAAAGGTTAATAACACCACAGAGCTAACTTCACTCCAAGTTCAACTGTTGTCCCTGTTCAGGTATCACTGGCTAAAGTCTCCCTTGTCCTCTGTGTTCTGTGTGACTCAGAGCTTTTCTGTTAATCTATTCACACAGCCTTTTCAAACAGGCCACGTGCAGCTGGGAAGGATGGCTCCTTTGACAGCAGCTAGATCAGGAAAGGGCCACAACTAGAGATCAACTGAAAACAAGTAAAAAAGAGGTCATTTTGGAAAAAAAAAACAGCTGTCAAGACATCACTTCATTAGAAAGAAAATGTACAAATTTTGCATTACTGTATATTAAAGATTTATGTTATACTCTGCGAGTCCTTTCCTCCAAAGACACATTAAGTTTACCCATTTATACAGCTGGGTAAGTTTTACTTGAGCAGTTTAAGGTAAGTATCTTGCTCAAGGGTCTTACCAGCCAGATGTGGGATTCAAACCTGGGGTCTTTGATTAAAAGGCAGCAACTCTAACCAATATGCCACCTGCTGCCCCAATAAATGTGCCCAAAACCTCAGAGACAGAGTTAAAACAACTTTGGCAGTAAATATTAAGTTTATTTTTCACACATTCTACAGTATTATAATTATTTTGGAACCAGAAAATGAGTATTAGCAATGGTAATATTAATATACTAACATACTAACTCATTAAGTTATAAATAATTACTCAAAATGAAGGCTTGCCTGAAAACTGTGTGAACCCACAGCCCCTTGTTACACCTTCAGATCCATGGTCACTATTTATTTACATTCGTAGCTGGATATTTTACAGAGGGAATTTGGTTTAGATGCCTTGCTTTTTTGACATAAACCATGAGTATGACATCATTGCCGACATTACACAACTCCAGGTAAAAAAATAAATAATAATAATTATGTGGAAAAGGCTGACAGCCAGGAATGAGAACATTTGATCCTCCTTTTGCTGACAAAAAGTTAATGGACAATTTCATGAAAAAACAACAGTATAGCACAGCTCAAGAAACTGGCTCTGTTATGCTCAACTGTGGGATTTCACTAGAAAGCCATCAGTGTGTTGAAGAGCCAGCTGCACAGTGGTTGATAGTCTCTCCTTGTAGTTAAAGAACATGGGTTCAAATCCCTGCTCCTCCTGTGGAACAAGATAATCAAGGTACTTATCCTTTTCAAGGTACTTGATTTCCAAATAGGTAAATAACTATAAGAATTATTTGTACTATTAGCCTACAAACCCAGCATTGTAATTTGCTTATGAGAAAGAAGCTAGTTAAATAATCTTAATAACATCTTAACACCCCTAATGAGTGACAAAGTGGTTAGAGCTACCTTCCACCAGAAGAATCCAGGATTGAATCCCACACCCTGCTGTAGTATCCTTGAGCAAGGTACTTATCTTTAATTGACAGAGTAATAAATACCTAGTTTTATAACTAGGTAACCCACAGCAAATAGCTTAGGTCTTTGGAGACATGTACCAGCTAAATGAATAAAAGACAAATCTTTCCAACTCGATCTCTGAAGATGTCCAACTCTGTACCCTAACCCCTCTGTAAATATGGGAAACTTAAAGCAAAGATAGCACATTGACGTAAGTGACCTTACATAAACGTGCTTCAGGATCTCCATATCCATGATACTGTACTTGTCTTAATTTGACCTCCTGACCTTTTCAAACTGCACCTGACGACAGTTCTTTCAAACAAATCACAGAGTAAAAAGCTTCATCTTGCCTGCAGCTGTAGCTGGCAGACTTGTCCCTCTCATTACTGTTAGCCATACGACAGCTCTCATTTCCTCCGTGCAGGTGCTGTCCCTGGCAGGACACCTCTTGGGAGGGGATGCTCCTCCCTCCAGAACTCTCAATGTTACATAAGCCATCCATGCACACCTTCTAGGCAAGGGTGTGGCTGTTGCATGTTGGCACACCGCTAAGAAGAAGAAAACAATCCAAAAAGCACAAGCTTGGTTTCGATCCGCAGGGCAAAAGTCTGGTGTATCACAGAGCAGCACCCAGAGAAAGGGCAGGGCCTCGGATCCCACCGTTAATGAATCAAGTTTCAGAAAATGCTGCTGCCCAAATCTCGATTTTCTACCTGCTACTGTGCCAAATCCAGCCACAAAACAAAGGAGCACAATTCAGTACATGGAACTAGAAGGTGGGAACAGGCATATGTGTGCAGCAGTGTGTGGGCGTATAAATCATACATTTAATGTTGCAATGGCACATTCTATACATACACAAAACATGCTACATGAGTGAGACAGAGCAAGACAGAGAGGAATAAAAACAGAGAGAAGAGAGAGAAAACATCCATGCACACACTTGGATACTCACCTCCCTGAAAACAGACTCAGCACTCTTGAGTGAGGACTGGCTGCACACGGAGGAAGGTCTTTCACTGGTGACCTGTGGGAAGCAAAACAAGGAGGACCAACAAGAAACCAAGTGGAAGTGTCTGCTGCAGACCACGCCCATCAAAGCAGGTGGCATCTACCCGCAGACAATGCATTTTCCCCCAACAAAAGCAATTCACTTCACAAAGATAGCAACATGTTGAAATGAAAACTATTTTAACATTCTTGATGACATCATTCATGAATTCACTCATTCATTTATTTATTCATTTTCAAGAACCACTTGTGCCCTGCAGTTATGCAGTCACACTCACTCACTTACAGTTCACCTCAAACACATGTGTTTGGACCGTGCTGAGCAAGTCTATACATACTGAGCTGGATTGACACCCACATCCAAATACATAGCACAGGAGCCCATATGGCACCAATGCCACTTGCTGCTCCACTGTGCCACCCCTGGTTCAGACGACCCCCCCCCCCCTAGTGTTGACAATGTCTTCCTTCATATGGTCAAAGGCAAAAACAAACTTTTCAGCAGTGCAGTGTGGAGCTGCAAAGCGGCTCACACACTGAGTCAAAGGGTGGATGACACTAAATATGCAAAGGTAGGGAATTGTTGCTGTATGGCACAGGTGTGTCTCTGCATGCTTCACACTTTGCTTGCCTTGGGTGTATCCCCCTTCTTGAGTATGAGCCAAATTTCTGGAGATACTCCATCTAGCACTTTTCTTTGAGGAAACAATATACTGTAAATAATACATAATACGCAGCTGTAATGTTCTTTAATGTTTGCAAAATCCCTGCCCAAATAAATACCTGTATCAAACCCAAAAATATAAGGTATCACAATTTATTGGTTCTAAATGCATTATCTCTTAAGAAAGTTGCTATGGTGATAACCAGCAACCAGCTTATCCAGCTGTCTGGCCCAATTCTGTCACTATGAAACATTATAGTAAGAAAGTGACAGTTTGTGACTTCTGACCATGTCCTCCACAGAGTGCAGTTTCTGTTGTCCAGTGAAAGGAAATATTTTCACAAATTTGGGGAACTAATCAAGATAAAACACATTAAAAAGCAAACAACTAAGTGTTTATTACACAAAACATGCAGCAGGCACATCAGATTTAATTTAACTTTCACCTTGTAGTATTTTTGTGTAAGAAGGATCCTTTTGTTTCCACTTTTTCCCATACTAAATGCCACAATATTTTCCCTGCATAAAATAATTTGTCTGTAAGAAATAAATTCATTTTTATTCCAAAATTCACAACAAACATTATGCAAACACCTTTTCATTTTCATCATGTTAAGCACCCTCGAGGTGGGTGAACACAAATGCAGTCATTTGTCCTCTTGTGTCCTTGCTTTTACTTTTTATGTTAAAAATCTAACTTTTCTTATTTGCAGATTTTAACATAGTAAATGTATAGATATTTTAGACTTCATCTACAAACAAAATTAGTAATACAAATATGACGCATCTATTCAGAAAGAGAAGGTTTCCAAACTTCTGACGGGTTTCACGTGACACTAATATTTTTATTAATCTTCTTCTGGCAAAGATTTAATTTTTGAAATCAAGTTATGTTTTATATTCTTATCTTTTTGTAATTATAACCAGTAATTTCAATTTTACCTTCAGCACCATTATTCTCGACGTTAATTTATTTAAATAAGTCAGGATTTAAAACTGATGACGGTATTTTAGTTTTAGGTTTCTTTTATGTTTTCTGCGTTTAAATAATAGATTTAAATAGGTTGGTTGCATTTCAGATAATATAATAATATTATAATATATTATTAATTAACACACTATTATTATTATTATTATTAATAATAATAATAATAATAATAATAATAATAATAATAATAATAATAACAATCAGTCACTCACCTCCTTCTCAGTGTAGTGCACTGTGTGCGCGCTCTCGCCGACGCCCGACACCGCCAGGTTAATTCCCGGCACTTTCTGCACGTACACAGGTGAAACCACCTGGTTGGTCACAGCGCCGTTCACGACCATGTAAGACTCGGGCACGGCCCTCTGTTCCACGGGCACCAGGTAGCGCAGCGTCCCGTAAACCACGTTACCGTCCGCTGCGGGCTTGTTGGCCACGTACTGCAGGCGCGACACCGGGACCGTGGACATGTTCACCGTGCGGTAGGTGGCCGCGGCCCCGGGGGACACGAGCGGCACCTCCGAGGTCGAGGTCGAGCTCGAGCTGCTAAAGTTCCTAGTCAAATGCACGGACATGTCGGAGCTCGGAACGAAGTGGAAATAAAAATAAAAAAAAAATAAAACGACGAAATTAGATCTACGTGCGTATCGCAGTAAAATGTGTGTGGAGATAAAAAGAAACAAACGAGAGAAGGAGGAGCGACTACAACACTTCCGTGTGTGTGTGAGTGAGCGAGAGAAAATGACCTATTAAAACACCAGTATGATAGCAAATAAATGGAATGTGGATAGACTGGTTTTACTCAAAAACACCTTTACATTAAACTTAAAAATAGAGGGTTACAAGTTTGTAATAATTTCACAAGCTTCAAATATTTTTATTAGTGGTCCTGAAGTGTAAATGTGCTACATTTTTCATGCAGTAACACTGAATTTAATATATATTCAAATATAATAATATTTATAGGATTTTACAGTATAGTTTTTGTTGTTTATTGTTGTGGAATGTAAAGTGTAAAGCTGTATTTTTGATGCATTGCTCACATTAGCAATGAATGCACACTTTATTACAGGTCTGGATATTTCTGACTGTAAAAGTGCAGTTTTTGTGCACCTTTTTACTACAGTGTAGAGTGGTAGGAATGTGAGAGTATTGCTTTACCAGAGTGGAGCATTATGGGAAGTGGATGTAATTCCAGAGAGGCCTGTCAGCCGTTTTGGGTGTGATACTAGAGTGAATAAACGGGAGGTAGAAGAGCAATTAGCAATTCATTATTCACCCTTCAGAGAACTGATCAAGTTAAAAGTGATATTTTCTCCAAAGCAGTAATTCTAGCCGTGGAGATTTAAGAGTGAAACTTCCCCTGGGACCAGGAAAACTAACAATAGTGCATTGCAGTCATATCTTAGCTGTTCTCCAGGTAGTATGGCATCTTGTGCTCCTGTTGTTTAAAGGTGCATTATCATTATCATCCTTCCCACATGATTAAATGAAAATATCTTCTAAAAAAGTGAAAAAACTTGTGAATTAATCTTTTTCAATCTTTTATACTGTATAGCTGTTCAAATGTTTTATTGATATTTGGAGAAAATGATTGGGGGACTTGGGATGTGCTGGATACGCATTTTTCCCCATGAAAATAATGGAATATAGACTTCCATTATCCAAAAATTTGCTATCAAACACATTTTCAGAAACAGATTATATTTAGACACCAAGGGATAGCTGTACAATACAGTTTAGAGAAACACTGTACTGTGGCATTGACTGTTCCATAGTTACAGATACTTGATGGAGATGACTTTTTATTTTATGAACTGTTAAGTGTGTTTCCTCAACACTTCTCAATTCTCTGATGCTTTATGAATACGATCATGGTGCACATTGTCACTTTGTTGTATTCATATTGTAACAACCAGCCTCAACCGTGCTGTTAGTGGTTTGTTAAGACAGAGGATTCTGGAGACAAAACTGTGGGAATAAACTTTATTCTTCTGTAGTACGTCTAAAACAGGAGTGCTGTGCTAGGCTCTCCCTCTGCCAGGCACAGCAAGTACACGTGCCACAGGGAAACCAAGCACCACAAAAACAACTCCTATCTGTTGGGTGCACCAACGCATGGTGGATCCTCACTGCTGTCAGTGCCACCTTAAGATGGTATCTGTGTGCTCCTCCTGCCCCAGGGCTCCCTCAAGGTTAACATTAGCTGCTCCACTGTCTGGCTCTGAGGAATGGGGTCACATTGTCCTATATTTCTGGCCGGTATCAGGGGTAGATTGGCATGCCAGAAACTGAATGTCTGCTGCAAGCAATCCCAAGCATTCTTGTTATTCACATTGTCTGGTCACCAGGCAGGTGTGGTAGCAATGCAGCATCTCTTGCTGCCCAAAACAGCACATCAGGGCAGGTATCAGCACAGGCAGCCCACAGCACTGATCATCAGACATCCAGCAGGACAGAAAGCACTTTCATTCTAACACAAGTCTCAGCTGTACTGCTATGGTGGTAGCACTCCAGCCATTGTGCTGCACTGCTGTCTGGAGCTGCGCTTTATTCAGTTCCCAAAGCTCAGCACCAGAATATTGCAGCAGAAAGACTAGTGGCCACTGCTGGAGATACTCCATGTGCACTTACCACTGTGCTTCTCTGTCACTGAAAGCTGACAAAGCAGCCATGCTGCTCAGCCAGTCCTATGGGGGCACTCTGCTTCCTTGAATTGCCACTGTGTCCTCCAGACACTCTTCAGGTGCTGATGGCTCTTCTTTGAGTCACACCAGGTCTCCATGAGCTTCAGCCACTCACTCCCACAAACAATGAATTTTGCTCTTTTACTGCTCATGCATTGGGAGATCCTTGAATGAAATGCTTGAGTCCCATCCCACACTGCCACCAGTGTAACATGACTTGACTGCTGTCAGTGGTGTTACAGACAGAGAACCTGGGAAACAGGACTTTGAGAACACAAGCTTTATTCTACCGTGAGATGTCTAAAACAGCCCAAGTGATTTACAACATCAAATTACTATGCTACACTGCTTACAATTATTTATACAGCAGGGTAGGTTTTTTTAACAGCAATCTGAGGAAAGTACCTTGCTGTGGGGGACCACAGCAGGAGGTGCAGTTTGTACCTGAAACACTACAGTTACAGTTAACTACTGCACTATCTGCTGCTCCCAGTTTATGTCTCAATCTGTTTTAAACTGTCTTTGTGAGGGTTTGGGATGAATGTGAAATTATATACACATTACATATATACAAGGAGGATAAAAAATACAAAATACTGTAAAATGCATGAAAGGTTAAGGCTTTAAATAAAAAAAGCAACTATTACAAATATAGTTTCACAGGTGTCTCAAGTTGAGTTGTGTGTCACCTATATGAGCAATAAAATGCAGAGCAGTGAATTGTCCTGAAATAAGTTCTTTGCTTTCTGACATATCCAGTTGTTTATTGTGCAACCTTGCATTTTGTATCTTAATCAAAATTTGAAACAGTGCAATTCCACGTTCAAAATGTTACCAGTTAAAAAAAGAATGACTCACAGGTATCTGAATGCAGAAAAATATTTTTAAAACACGTAACAAGTACACTGTCACACCCAGGGCCCATTCATTACAAATCTGCCGAGGGAAAACTCAGAACAAGGAGGCTGTTCCAACATGCAAATCATTGCAAAGACTTTTGTGGAGACAAAACCAGCATAGACAAGCTGTAATTCAAATTCAGGCCTGTGACACATGGTTAGTGCTGGAAATATTAAACATGGCTGACTGCTACATATGTTAGAAAAACTGCACAGATCCTAAGTTTTTTCATGGTTTCATAATCAAAACCTCTGCAGTGCAGTTTTCTCCTCTCTACCTTCTGAAGGTTTGGAAAACCGCAAGATGAGAACACACTGGTGTTTTTTGAGCAGCACACCTCGCAATAGGTGTTAACCACCTTCTGCCGATCCAGTTGAATCACCATGTTCAACCTCTAAATGCTAAAAACCTAAAATATACATCAAAGTTTCCCAGATTCATTGCAGAGATCATCACGATGAAATGTAACGGTGGTCTGCAGCCCAACATCCCATAGTACAGCAACAATGTGTTTACATCACAGGTCAAGATGGATGCAGGATAATTAAATACAGGCAATATTACAAACATCAGTATATCAGGACATGTTTATTACTTCTGGATGCATTCATTCCATAAAGCAAGTTTCCAACTGTTGAAAGACAAAGGTTACAATTTGCATAAGAACACAAAGCCTAAGAGTTCCGTGAACTTGAATAAATTCACTGCAACAAAAGAATAATTTAACATTCCTTCCCCTAATTGACATGTAACAGCTCATCAGTCAAGTTGTAAGTATAACTTTAAACAGAGAACAGCAGAATGCAATAAATGTGTATAAAACCATGATATATCATTGGTAGGCGTTCAAGTATTCAGCCTGGAGCTGTAATCCCAAGTTTACAAAAATCTTCCTATTTTGGCTGTAACATTTCCAATGGCTTCACCAGTAGTGGCACCACTCCTGTTGTAGCTGGTCCAACACAGCGCTTGTGTTGGGTAGAGGCCACTGCACAAACACTGCAGTCACCACAGTAAATCAGTGTGAACAGGGCCATGCTCACTCACCCTGTACCTCAGTGCACTGAGAGTTCCTGTGGTTCCTCATCTGACAGTACAGATTTAGTTCTGTTCTACCATCATGTGGCTGAACTTTCCCTGTTGTCAGAACAAGGCTGGATGACAATATTCCTGACAAATGTTTTGATTTCTGAACAAGCCTTCTGATCAATAACTAATGCAAAACAAACACCCTTACGGAAGGAACCGGACTCCGAGCAGTTGGGCCGGTGAGCTTTTGCTTTGACAAAAATGCACCAAAAAAAAACAACAAAAAAAAAAATCTTCAATCAAAATGATCTTCAATCATGACGTGAAGAATAACAGAGCATACTGTTGACGTGCACGTTGTTAGAGCAATTCAAACGTATAATTTTTTTAAAAAAATAAAATAGTGTACTGTCGAGACATGTCAAAGAGAAACTTGGCCAAAATTTGTTGTATTTAATTGAACTTTGTCATAAGCACCTAGAGGCTATGCCGCACACACATCACTCAACAACCAAAAGTCAAAGCCAAGGATATTAAGTGTGTTGAAGAAGCTTGCGTTATTTAAAATGTACTGAGTTTGAAATAGTATGGATTAAAACAGAAGTACAGCAATTAATCATCTCTACTACTATGCTTAATGCAGTTTGTTTAAAAGGCAACGAGACAAGTAAAAACTTACATTAGCATCCATTTCTACCATTTAAAATTAACAAATTAAAAATAATCACTAAAACATCTAGTACTGCATCTAACACTATTTTTACCAATCATAATGAAACCTGAATTATTATATTGAAAATTCAAACAACACAAATGTGCATATATAAAATCATAACAGGCTGAAAATGAATTAAAAGTAAGGCTCATAAACACAAATGTGGCTATCTGTGAAAATTATGTACAGTTGACCTTTCTGAAGTGACAGCAGTAACACAACTTGCCTTTCTGCTCCATTTGCCTTGTGTAGCACAAAACAAAATCATAAAAGTCAAGCACAGTGGCCTGATTTCTCTAAAATGTGTCTCCGGTTATATGCTTCAGTGTAACTATATGTCAAACCGGTTTGAAATTCACTAAATAAGCAGATTTGCCGAAATGAGTGCATTAAATGGACTACAGCTAGATAGCTACTACCCAAATGACTTTTCAACTCTTGGAACAAATACATACACAATCTTAAATTCAGTTTTTAAGTCACCAATATTAAGCATTTTAAATTTTAAAAAATTTTGGTGAACAGAAGGGCAAGGAGTAGTTACCAAGTCTGCTTCAATGTGAATCTGGACTACCAAAGGTTTCCTCTAAGGAGTGTCTTGAGGAACATCATGGCATGGGCACATTTTCACAGCTCTCCCAAGCAAACGTGTGGCTGGGCTTCTGCCCGCTCGGTGCTAATCAGTCCCAGTCACTCAACTGAACCGGTGACGGGCCAGCATACACCTGTGGGCGGAAACATTGCAGCTGCTCTTTTTTGTGTAATGCCTACATTTCAACCTACTGTAAGTAACAAAGCTCCCAAATGCAACCGCTGAGCTACTCGGTTGCCTCTTAGCTAGACACATATGAAACGGCTGCTGCCTGACACACTTCCTCCCATGCCAACCTCCTAAACCCTTTTCCTGTCCTGCTCCATTCCATGTGTGACCAACACTTCAGCTGTCCAGACCAATACCAGAGTGGCCAGTGATGAGCAATACCAGAGGGGGGGGGGGGGGGGNGGGGGGGGGGGGGGGGGGGGGGGGGGGGGGGGGGGGGGGGGGGGGGGGGGGGGGGGGGGGGGGGGGAAACGTGCACAAGTTGTACAAAACAAATAAATATTAACAAAAAACCTACATATTTACATGTGTGCAAATACATACATATGCAAGGAGTCATAAAAAGGCAAGATTGCAACAGGACAAGACAGCAGGGTGCAGCGAGAACTGGGTGCCCACACTCCAGTCCTGCCACCACATGCACATGCACGCAAACATGCATGTACACGTGCAGTTCCCAGGGTCATGTCATCCCCCAGCTATAAGGGAAGCTTCTTCAGCTGCTCAAAGGTAATGAAGAACTGAAGGTGTAGTAAAGGAAAAAACATTAACTTACCCTGTGCTCTGTATATATACACTAAATATTGTAAATACATGCAAAGTTGCTCATGGATTATTACACATAGGAAGTAAGGTTATTTTATGCCCCCCACCCCCACCACACACACTACAAAATTTCAGCTAAAAATTTGTATTGCTACATAACTTGTGTGGAGAACGCATTTGTCACACCTTTGTGTTTTATCCATTATTACAGCTATGTCCAAGATTTTTTCCTTAAAAACTTAACCTGCAAATAGAGGGATGTGTATTAAGTTTTTACAGACTTAATACAATGAAAGTGATCAAAAGTTGAGGAACACTTTAAATACTTTTGTGATGAATCAGTCAACAATTTTACACAATGTTTATTTTTAATGCGGCATGAAGTTTAAATGAAAAAATAATCTTTACTTTTTTATTACATACTCATCTAAGGTTTTTATAGAACCTAACCAGTGAATAAATCAAAGGACATCTGTATTATGCAGGTTTTAGTAATTGTGACTTAGCAGTGAAAGTGACTGGATTTATAAAACTTACAGACTTCAGATCTCAACAGTATACAGAAGGTGAGGACCAAGTGAATGACACCTTGCAAACTGGACAGACATTTAAATAACTGTACAACTACATATGGTACATATGCAGATGTGTTTTTGTTGGCAGGTGAAAGGATACAATGATGTTCCAGGGACCCAGGCGCAGCCAGTTCGGCCAGAATCCTTTATAAAGCGCAAAGAAGCCCTCGTTTTTCCAGGTCTGCATCACCCCATCCAGCGTGCCTTTGTAAATGGGGTTTCCTGCCAACACGCGCTGATTCATCATACGCGTCCGTACCACATCAACAGGGTTGGAGGCCAGTGCTCCGGCCAGACCACAGGTGAAACTGGAACTGCAGACATGGGCAGCCATGAAATGCTCTTTACAATAATATGCACAATGGCCTAAATTGATTATGAAAGACAACCCCAAACTCACATGAAATGTGTGTATATGGTGTCTCCCATGAGACCAGACAGAATAAGGTGTTTCTTCGTGATGTCATACACAGGAAGTTCGACTCCGACCACAATGGCAGCCCGCTGAGCTGTAGGGATAACGCCCTGTGCAGGGAATAAGAGTGTAGTGAGACAGATCCCATTTCTGATCAAGAAAAATATCAGCAACCATATGAGAGTTCTGATCACCATCATCATCATCATCATCATCTGGCACAGCTTAAATATGAGACAGAAGCAATTTAACCACATTTTTTATCACAGCACCACAGAAATGAGATAGACTATTCAATACACCCATCCCCTGTTATAAAAACCGCTCCAGACCTTAAGAATTTGAACCATCAGAAAATCCCACAAATGGTTAAAAGTTCAGGATGTTTACAACAGATGCCACCTCAACTAATGCTGCATTGTGTTCACAACCTTATTTTCATGAATTCTGGTGCATTATTTGTGTGGTCTCATAATGTTTTTGGTGTCAACAAAAACTGAAACTAAGAAACTAAAAAAGCTGAAGGCACTAACAAAATATTTTGGGTTAGAGCCTTTTACTGGCAATAATACTGTAGTTAGGGCTGCAGTTGTTTTACAGTTTAATGGCTCATCATTTGAGTTCTAACTCCTGCTGTTGAACCCTTGACCATGGTACGTATTCTGAATTGATACAGTGAAATTACCAATCTGTGCAGAGGGGTAAACATTTGGATGTGCCTAAGTATACAAAACCTCACACTCAGATAAAAGTATAAATCTGGCAGTGTCAGATTATAGCAAGAGACACCGAGTTGTGTTGATAACTACAAGCTTCTACACAAAGTGCTATAAAACCCGTTTGTCTGGGTTTTTCAATCAGGTTGTTGCTATTGTAGACCTCCTTACTCCTGCCACTGAAAAATGATAACCACAACATCAGTGTTATTGTTTTTCACTTTCATATTCCATTTTCATTAGGTCAACTGCATGCACACTTTCCTTAGAGAGTTGACAAACAAACTTAATTCACCTTGCACCACTGTTTCAGTGTCACAGTAACACAAAAACTGCAGGAAGCTTGGATTCGGATGGTGTTATAGACACACTGTGCCACTTCAGCCACATCCACAGTACAACTTCATTGATAGCAGAACCTCATGAAACTAGGCCAACAGGTTGCCAAGAAAGACCATTATGAAGATTACAATAATGTTAACAAAGGTTGTGTTATCTTGAGCAAACTGTCTGGGAGCACATTTTTCCCATGAGAAATAATAGAAACTGTTTCTTTTTGGACAGACTTTCAAGCGTGAATTAAATTCTGTCAAGGAAAGACTGGTCTACATGAAATTTTAGTGTAAAGTTGATGTAATGCTCAGCTTTTTTAAAAACATTTACTCATTTAGATGATTAATTTTTCCAAAGCAATTAGCAATGTTAGATTTGTAAACTTAAGCTACATACAATGATTTACCCATTTGTAGAAGGTAATTTTTACTGTGTCAATATAGGCTTAGATTCAAACCTGGTCCTTTTAGTGCAAGACTACAACTCGAACACTAGGCCACTGGCTGTAATAAGTGACAAAAATACATTCACATAAATAAAGTACTGATATGCATAGATTTGTTCATAATGCTTTTATGTCACACTTCTTTTTTGGGGTGGATAGGAGGAACAGGTGTAACCAAGTACAAAATTTGAATCTTCAACTGACATGTTGAAAAGTCCTCCAGGTTTTTGCCAATAATAATGTGTTACCTGCAACCAAAATATACAGGAAGAACACTCCCACTGTTTGTGACATTCTGAATGTTTGGAATGCTGACGAAACCAACTGTTTTAACTGCAGGGTTACAAAAGCTGCACCAAGTTCTGAGACTGAAACCCATCTACTGAGACATGTGCCCATAGGTGGGAGCACTTCCCACAAGAAAGGTTGCGCATACACTGAGTGGGAAAAATAATCGAAACAAAAATATATTAATATCAATGACCACATAAGGAGTATGCCTGCCCTTTGCCATCAAAATAGCTTTAATCCTTCTTGGAACGCTGTCATACAAGCCCTGAAATGTGTGTAGAGGGATGTTACATGATTCTTCAAAAAAATGCTTGATTCCTTCAAGAACGAAGGAGGTGGAAAGGTTCTGTGCTCCTTATACCCAGTTATGTAGCTTATGTGTGCACTGACCTTGAGTACAAGCAGTTTCCAAGTGGTAGCCTTGCAATAAATTCAACGTTTGTGAACTCACAATGTGCAGTTTTTGCTGAGCCTGGGTTACAGTTGAAAATTCTTACATCAAAGTGCTTTCAGGTCACTTTGATAGCAATACATACTTCTAACTAGCAACCAATCTGACATGACTCACTTATGCAGCTGTGTTTGTATTCATGATTTAGTTACTTCAAAGTTAAACTATGTTTCTGTTATTTTGTCCACTTCTGAATATGATGTTCTTGCTCTTGGTTGTAAACAAGGGTCTTGTGTTGTGTTGATTTTGTGGTCTAAAGCTGAACACAAGGTGTGCTGGAATTAGACTAAGGTCATTTTTCAGGCTAGTAAATTATGTGACAAGATAAACTCATGCTTCCCTTTTACCTTGGCTCTTAATCACATAACTGAGATAAATATTTTGAAGTACTGTTTAAAGGCATAAATTAGAATGTATTTAAATCATATTCCCTACAGCATTGCCTGCAGCAGTGAGGTTGTTCCCAGTGCAGGTGACTCTGAGCTGCACAATGGATGGTTAAAAGGTCAGAATACCATTCCCAGCTTGGGGATCACTCACCCTCCACAGGCCCCGGGTACCTTCCGTCTGGTAAATGTTGATGAAGTTGGCCATCATGCTACCTTGCAGAAGGCTCCCCTGTGCCTGCATTCGGATCTACAACCAAAGAATTAGGGTCATACAAAACATGGGGCCTGAACAAACACCCAAGCGTAGTCAAATAGAAGGCTCACGTACGCCCACACATTAAATCTGTAATCTAGCTCCAGGGTTAAATGCATCTGTATGAAATTATGCAAAACACTTCTATAGGCTGGAACATAGTCATGCGTGTTCCAAAATCCATACCTCAAAAGTTTGTTAGCTGTGTGTCACTTTGGAGAAAGCAATGGGCCAAATGAATAAAGGTAAAGTCTGTGAAACACACTCACCTTGAGCACATCAGTGGGATTAGCCAAACAGGAAGAGAGAACCCCAGAAACAACACCGCAAAACACGTTGATAACCATGGTCTCCTCTGCAAACACATCAATATAGACTGACTGAAGGTGACAGCCACAAAAAAGAATAAAAAATATAGAACCTATAAGATGAGAGTTTGGTTTATGAGATTTCACCTATATGAGTGAAATTATTTAATCCCCTTCACAGAGGCAGAATTTTCGCGTTTATGAGTAACAAGAGCAAAGAGCGTGGAATTTTTTCAGTTCACACCAGCAGATGGCGCCGTCCACCCTTTCCTGTCCGCAGGCACTTTGTACCCTTGATTTAAGTTGTGCTTGACGATTCTTGTGTGCGATCTTGTGATCTCTAGCTAGAGCATCTAGTGCACCAGGGCACCTAACTTTCAGAAAGTGGGAAAGAAGGGAGTGAAGGAGTCAGGAAATCCCAGAAAAGACCAAAGGACTATTTCTCTTAGCGTTAAAAATGATGCGATGAATCGCATCATTCATCAGTGATGTGAATGCATAACTGGTTTTCCATGGTACATACAATGTATTTGACAACAGAAAAAATAATGAAAACTGCTGAAACTGCTACTGGCATTTGTGAAAGTGGTGTCTATTATTAGGCATCCCATTTTGGAGAAACGGAACAATTATTGATCGAGTGGATCAACAGTTCTACAAAGCACAACCTGAGGCTTACCTACCTTTTTATAATATTATAGCACAAAATCATATTGTTATTATTATTGCATTGCTATACATTATTAAAGAAAGGCATCATCTCTTTTTAGAATAAACATTATCTCTGTTTTGATGGGTTTTGGTGCAACTTGAGCAAACATGAGGGTGACTTTGTAGGCTCAAGAGTGTGCAAACATGTTTTCAGTTGAAAAAGGTAATTATATCTCTGACTTACAAGATTTCACTTTATGAGCTAATTTCCAGCAACACGTTAGACTTGTATGTAGGAGGATACCGGTAAAACTATGCTAAATAGCACCCTGCAGTATGACAAATTTGAATGTAATGTGAATAATTCTGTTCTCCTGCTCCTTTCCCAGTCACTAAGATCTTCAGATGGCAACAAAGTACAGGATTTAGTGAAGACAAAGTATGCTTGAGTAAAAGTTCCTATTTGTATTTGTACTGTAGCAGTGGTGGGGGAGCCAAGGCTTGTCCGCAACGCACCTCTGCTGCTTGTTTGTTATATATAACCATTGCGGAGAGTTACAGCGGGATTTTTGACATTCTCTGTGCTCACTGTATTGAAGAATATTAGGATGAATTTTACGAGATTGAATATGTTAAACCGCTCATATCACGTCATGTTGAAGTTTTACTGTACTAACACAGAAGAAACAGGTACCACTGTGGAGAAGTTATAAGTAACCCGGATTAATAATTCATCTGAAATATAATACTACCAAACTCCTAGCCTGAGAAATATGCAATGTCAACATGTAATTTCCAGGAAATTGACACAATTACATTCGTCAAAGATACATCAGCAAAGCAAGCAACATTACACATTCTAAAATGCTGAAAATGAGGCTGTGTTTTGAGTAGCCACCCTATTACCAGTAAAAGTAGGTGCGACAAGAACAGTTTTTAGAAGGATAGCTACTGATAGATCAACATCACCAAAAGCTGGTGAGGTTTGCTGTTCAACATAGTAAGAGAACGGGCAACCAACCAGCAAACCACTAGGCAAAAAAAAAAAAAAAAAAAAATTGTCCATTCAGAGCAAGCAGCTTGACTTTTTCCACAGAAGAGATTCAAGTGACTAAATAAGGCCTTTCCTTTTTTAATTCTTTGATGCTTACAGCCACTTATTGTGTTTTCACCAGTTTATTTTGCTGGGAGTTCTGTTTTTTAAAGCTTACATTTTTTTTATATGCAGGACACATGTTATATACATTACATTAGCAAACACAAAAAGATATAAAATGCGCGTTTTTAAAAATCTTTCAGTGGGCACACACACCAGAAGACAGCTATGACAAAAGGCTTCTGCAACCAGAAATCCTGAAAGACCACTGGTGTCTCTAGTGGCTAATGAGTGAAAATGTAACACAGTAGTACTCCAATTAATACTGCCCCATTTATCTCGTTACCTTTGTGAGCTCATGCCATCACTTTACAGCACACATCTATGGGTGTACATTATACCTGTCTTTGTTATTAATGATGTCATAAGCCTCTTTCTCCTCACATCCCTCTGGTGCTTGTATTACACACTCTGGCCTCACAGCATCCTGTACTTTTTTGCGCACCACCCCCTACCCATGTTTTCGGCACACACAGCATGAGACAACCACTGCTGGCATTCACTCTCTGTGCTACTGCATGCAACTTGGGGGTGCACATACTCAAGCATTTCCCTCTTGCGTGCGTTCCAGCACATTTCTTTCTCCCCTTGTACACATACTGATCAGAGTTTCAATTAATCTCTAAATTTTCCAACAAAATAAAATCTTTTTCTTTCACTTTTACCCATTACGATTTACTTTTTTGGTCCACAGCTGTTGCGTGGGCAGCAATGAATTGGTCTATCTGTGTATGTACAAGTGTGTGTATCACTAGATCAGGAGGATGTTTGTGGGGGCTTTCGTTACTTGATGTTCATTACTTTTCTACTGTATTTTTATTTTCACCTACCCAATAAGCTATAATATTAAAAATAACCTTGTTTAGCATTGTTTCAATTAACGCTTCACTTTCTTGGAACGTATCCTGAGCAGCAACCAGTGTTACTGTAAATGACAAATCAAAGGGGCTAGAATCTCAAAATAATGATATATTAAATAAATGAAATCTCAAACTGCAGTATTGTTGTATCTACTGGCTTACAACAGATTACACCGCAGAGGCGTTTATCACTGAGGACAAAAATATTACATGGCTGTAAATCTTGGTGGCTGAAATGGGTGTAATGGAGTACAAGAAATATATTGCTTTTATTCCCTAGTGTTAAAGCTTTGATACAACTGTCATAAATGAATTATTTCAAACCCCACAAATGGTGGCAAAATATATTATACCTAAAAAAAGAAAGAAATTCATACATCAGTCACATACCTTCAGGCTGACTCACAAACAGCTTCTTCAACGTGTTGTATGTGCCGATCTTGATGGTTCCATAGGAGGCCTGACGCAGCAGTGCAGGAGAAATCCTAGAAGGAAAAAAATAGCAGAAAGAGTAGTAAATACAACTTTAAGCAAAAGTAGGCCCCACTAGAAGAACTGTGACTGCCTAAACAGGTTCACCCCGCTCCAGACTGTAACCTGACCACCTTCAAAATATCTTAGCTACTATCCTAAACAAAAAGCAGGCAAAATACTGTGATTCTGGAGCTGGTAGCCCTTTTTTAAAACAACTTCTTGCACTGTAATTGCAATTGGTACCGTTTTGTAAGGCTGTGAATTTTTCCTGCTCATTTAGAAGTAAGACACTTCTCCATTTTCCTCACAAAGAGCAACTGTGGGATTTTAAGAAAAGCTTTACATAAATAGCCTTAACATTATACCTTCATAATGAAAATAAAAACAGGGGTGCTTGTGTAAACACTCTAGGAAACATTAATATTTACTAATGTCAGCAATCATAGAAGTACACAGAGCCTTCATACCATACAGTGTCCTGGCTCATTTTGACATGCATGAACACTCTACAGCTTACAAAGGTGTTGAATCACCCACTCTGTTCTCACCCAGAGTAAAGGGCACGCACACCCTCCTCGCGGCCGATCCTCAGCAGTGCATGGAACATGCCCCGGTAGCGGACCTCTGCACAGTGGGTCTGTCCCTGCACCTGGAGTCGAGTTTTCGTCAGGTCAATAGGAAAAGTGCCTTCGAAAGAAATCAGCATAAAATTACACAAGCAAAAAGATGCTTCTCGTGTAAGAAACCACTTTACATCACAATTTTAACAGACAAAGCAGTACTATGGAAAAAATAATAATCATTTAAATTATTGCTACATAGTATTTACTATGCATAAAACAGAAAAGGACTACATCTTGTAATTATCGTCATCACTCAGGGTATTTTTTCCCATGCAATCCCGCTGCACTGTAGCAGGTGAAGCAGTATTCGAGCGTGCGCATCAAATATGTTCATGTCCTTTTCTTCTACTGGTGCGCAAATCTGCCTCCTTTTGTTCTATAAGAGACAAGGCACGTGTCGCACTCCACCTCCTCCTCGTGGAAATGATCATGACTGCTCTCACCGAACTCGGCGACGATCGAGGCCATGCCGCCGTAGATGAAGGGCTTCCAGTTCAGGTTGGCCATGTCCGCGTTTGCGCCCTCAGTCTGTTGGAGACCGGCTAAAAACAACAACAAGCCGCCGCAGTACAGGTAAACGAACAGTTTCAAACGCACAAAAAGGGACATGACGACTCGCACCTCAACGCTGCAGGTGTCTAATCCCATCTGATGTACCGTCGGAAAAAACAAAAATCAGAAAAAGAAACTGCACCGGAATAAAACCCGTGTATGAAAAATTGATGCAAGCGCCAGCGCAGAGCCGTCTATATGGCATTGGACAGCTGAAGTGCCAATCAAAGAACTCTGTCTTGCCATTGGTCCAATTACACCGAAGACCAGCCCACATCCTCATTGGAGCCGGCAAATATGAGCCGCCGAGGAGCCTCACAGACAGCAGCGACTGTCAGTAAATAAACGTCAAGAGGAGCGCATGAAGGATAAAGTTCTGATGCTAATTTGGGGTTGCTGTATGAAACAGCCATCTTAGCAATGCAAATAATTTTGCATGTTTTTTAATGAAATTCGAGATATGGATTCAGTTCAGACCACGACCCCTGTAACGGTCACAGCTAACGCGCGTAGAAGGCGTTTAAAAGGTACATTTATAGTGTAACAGTTCAGTAAAAACTAACCAGACCGCACATACCTGCGTCCCCGCTTGGAACAGACCGCTTTCTACTACAGCACCGGCCCCATGACACCAGCTTCACGAAGCACAGACGGAAAAGTGAAACAGGACAAAACTTGTGTTCTCTAGCGCTCCATATCACATGCGAGGAAACAGGAACTGCACGAGCGGAAGTTCACGAAACCTGTTGCGTGACGTCACACGTATTTTCACAGTAAAAACTTCGGTCGGCAAACTTTCTATTGCACGTGCGTAGGAACTGACTGACTGGAAGTTCACTTTTGCCTGGTCTGTGACGCCACATTCAGTTTTGAAGTCAGACGTTAGCTCATTAACCCTCCATTTCACACACGCGGGAAACAGGGAGACCGGAAGCTAATGTCGCCTTTGGGCATGACGTCATGTGCTTCTTCAAAAGCGCGTGTGTCAATGAACCATAGCGGATTTTAGGTCTATGTTATCGCATGAGCGACTATAAAACATATTTAAATTATTATTACTGTTAGTACTACTTTAAAATATTACTATAAATTCCCAATTAATTCAGTGACACAAAACAGCTATAAAAGCCTCTGGAATAATTTTAGGGAATTCTCTTTATTTAATGAACAAAAAAAAATCAAAATTAGTAATTAATTATTAGCTGTGTGAGGGTTTTTTTATTATTGGCCCAGTTTGAACGTTGTCAACAGAGCGATCAGGTGTTTTCCTAACATTGTGAATTTTTGTGTTGACATTTCGTTTGTATGTTAATGACCTGGAGCAGGTCTTTATATCACAAAATCCAGGCAGCTGAGTCACATTTTTTTGTATCTGTTAATGGAGCCCAAAGTCCTTCACTCTCACTGCCTCGTTGTAGATATAGAATTCGCAGTCTACGAGATGCACTGATGCCACAAGACATTCTACTAAAGTTTTATTTACGTTTTTTATTTGAAAAAAATATTACGTTGTATTATCATGGGGCAAACACAAAAGGCCCAACAAAACTTTATTACAATGATTATTGTAAGTTTAATATAACTGTTTACACAATCAACTCAGTTAAAATGAAATGTTCAATTTATTTCAGAACGTGCATTTTTAAGGGCAAATATTTTTTTAAAAATCAATCAGTATAATGTGAGGTAAGTAGATGTTTTTTTTACCACAAAACTACTAAATGTGATTGTTTAAATAATCAAAACATATTTTATTTCCTCCATTTAAGAAAATCTGGCAATCTATTTCATTCATATTATATTTTCACATCAGATCTTTGTAAAAATGCACATTACTCTCTCCAGTCATTGCATATGTCTGTATAAGTAAGAAATGAACAAATGTTCCATCTGTCTAAAACACACTGAATTATCTGGTGCCTAAAGAGCAACATGGAAGATACTTACTGTTACTGTTTTTGGGTAAACTTACTGTTTTCCTGAAACTCTCTCAAACTCATCATTTCACATATTGCCGTGGATTTAAACTTTCTGCTTGAATGTCTTCATTAAACCTGGTCGCCAAGGCTAAATGACAAGTCCACTGATCTCCATAAGAATATATACCATTTATCCCAGGGAGGGCGCTATTGGGTCACCACTTAATCCAAGCTTCCTTTTCCTAGAAAAAAAAACATGCAACATTTTCTCATTGCATTCCTTTTCAGTCTACGTGGCTGCAATCCAGTCTTATAACACGTATTATTTCACCTTATTTCATCTTACCTCAGGTATATATTAATTTTTCTACTCTTATGACGCTTGAAGGCAGCAGGAAAATCTTCACTCTGCAAGGCATTCAGGGTGCATATAGAGTCCAAATCTCATGTTAAAGCTTATATATCATCTGCGATGATGAAGCAGATTGTCAGCTTGACTGGGCAAACTGCTGCTCCCAGTGTTTCAAGAATGGGCCTTCACAGCGTTGTACGCAGCAGTCTGAGCGCACGCTGGTACAGCTGATGGACCACTGTCATCACATTTCTGAAATAAATTTGCATATACTGTGCATAACCTGTATATTATACAGTATAGACTGTGCACATGCACACAGTCACAAAGACAGCAGCAAACTGTAATCACAAAAGGAAACATAGAAACCAAACACATCATGCACATTTAACTTTTTCTGCTTAACAAACTGGAAAAGTCTAACCCCACATAACAACATTTATGGAGACATGTCTATAATGAAGACACACTGACGTTACACATTCATTTGTAATAAATACAAATGTGTTGTAAACTTCTCTTTAGCCTCCCTTCCCAGAAATACATGAACATTAACTATGCTAAACAGGACAAAATAACAGCACTGACACCTGTGATCAGATAGGTTCAAAATGGTGGCTTACATGTAAATGCAGACTCGTCCACACACAAGTGCACACGTGTGATATACTCACCGGGCTCCCAGGGCAACACAATTGTTGCGGATCGGGTTCAAGCAGAAAAGTGAGGCCACACAGTAGACACAACACAACAACATGGACAGCAGTCTTCTCTTTAAGGACATCCTCAGTCTGGTTTTCAATCCTAAGAAAACAGCGACTTCAAATCAGGGAAGTGTGAAAGTGAAGTGAACTCTAACGTATGTCCTTCTGAGGCTCCGTCTTAGCACAGGGCAAGTGCTGATAGGAAGTGACTTGCAGGTGAGCCACGGGCCCAACCATGAACACCAGGTTCAATAAGCGTCTGCTTGTGCAGGGCAACCAGCCTCAGTTACTGCTGAATAAGGGCTACTCTGAATGGCAGTGAAACATCTAGCTCTGTTGAAAAACGTTTCCACAACGTGCAACAATACAGGTCTCATTCATTGTTCTCATCGTAAACACGAACTTTCCTCTACATGGAGGTTGGCCCGAATGAGAGGTGTTTTGTCTGCCACAGAAAGAAATGGCTTCTATGTGTCTGGGAGTGTTCAGGGAAAAACTGTCTAAACTGACTATCCTTCATGACCCCTTTGACCTCCAAGTCTAAGCATCTGTCTCTGAGTCCAATTACAGTGGACTGCTTCTCACACACTAAGACATGATAAATAGATGAAACAGAGTGAAAATGAAATGTATTGTTGAGTTTCAACTCTTCACTGTGTATTACTCCCTGTTTTTACAATGACCTCAAGCTAAAGAAAAAATGTGTTATTAAGCAGGGGTTAGCAGGACAATGGTATAAAATAGATGTATCATATTTGGATGCACGGCATCAGGGAATTCAGGGAATAGCTTCCTAAACTAGTGCCCAAGGCCTCCAGGAGGCTGTGGACTACTGCGACCCTGACCAGGAGTTGCGATTAGGTATAATGGATGGATGGATGTTGATACTTGTGATAAAAGAAGATTTTAATTGTGGCCTTTATGTGTATAGAAAACTCTGACCCTGTTTTCAAACTCACTGAGGTGAACCTAAAAATGTGCTTACAGCAAAAGGTGTATATATGGAACAAGAAAAAAACATTTTAATTGAATTTTTCAATTCAAACAAAATATATTTGTATCATTAGCCTACACAAAGGCAAATTCAAGAAATCCAAGAGAACTACTGCACTGCAATTTAGTCACGTTCAAGATATCGGTCCCTTTTTTTGAAAATCTAGGTTGAACTAACTCATATTTCATCCCAGATGTCTATTAAATTAACACCTGGTTTTACACTACATCACCTTTGTCTGCTTAACCTGTTGTAAAATGCAGTTTGAATAGCCTGAACTGTGTACTGCTTTGTCTGCTAAATTATTAAAAATAAATGCCATTGCTGTACATGTGGGAAATCAATGGTTTCTCTGTACTTTGAATAACCCTATATCAGTACTTCACATTTACTACATTCTGTAATATGCTTTTCCTCTTTTGTACACCAAAAACCAGTATAATCACAACCACATTTTGTTTTGCTCATTCTGCCAACCATCTTGGAAGAGCTGACTAAACTATGATTGTACTTATATTAAGAGAAAAAAATAGATAATGTCACATATTTCTAATACCTTTTGAGTAAGAACTTCCATTCAGATTCAAACTGTCTCTCACACACTCTTATTTATGACTGGCCAAAACTGCTGTATAAAGGAACAAGTGTGTCAGAAGAAAAAACAATATACACTTTTCATTCAGAAAAATAATTTTAAAAGCACAAAAAAATCCATTAAAATTATTTATTTTAGTTTATTTCCAAAAAAATCTTTCAAAGTAAGGAAGTTTCACTTAAGTTCTTTGTTTTTTCCTTATGGGCAGCGGTTGTGAGGCATATGGTGAGAGTCCACAAATAAGCCTGTTTGCCCATTTGTCATCTTGACTAGTTTGAGCCGCCTCTCCTCTGGGGCAGCAGAGCTACATAGAGGAGTGAAGGCAAGACAAAGCTCTCTCACTCTCTCTCTCACTCTCTTTCTCCTGTAATTTTATTGCATTTGTCCATGGAGTCAAAGAAAAAACCAGGGAGGCTGGCTCACATGCCATCTTTCAAATATTCCATGGCTTGATAACAATGACGCCTTCACCTTTCAACAAAATGTTCTGGAACAAATCATCTGAAGTCTCACTAACTACAAGTCTAAAATAATTTAGTTATTACATTTTAATGAAACAGTATTTCTTGGAAGTAAAATTATGAGCAGTTCAGGGACCTGTATGGAGGTAACTGAGCAACTCTGATGCAGCTTTTGCTATGTGGGAGAGAAAAATCAAGGGGGAAAATTCTTCATAACTTTTTTCTTCCTGTTACAGTTTCATTTATGTATTTGCCTGTTTGGCACACTTGGCTAATGTGCACAAAGCGGAAGGGACATAAGAAGACATCTAGAGGGACATACCACTGGATCTTCACTCCCTGCATGAAGTCCCTCACATGTGGACATCGTGTCAGCTCCTAGGAAAAATCACGACGTACAGAATGGATGTAAAGACCTTGCAGTGGATAACATTTTTTTCTGTTTTTTTTGCTACCCGGTTCAGGATTTAACTTAGTTGACCGTTCCATCTGGCACGTCTGTGCTAAAAATTAGCTGATGGGAATGGTATGTGACTGAGGCTGCACTCTGGACAAGGGTCAGGCTTGGAGAAACCACAGCTGTAGGAACGGAACCAAGAAGGTGGGAGAGACGTTGCCCACCAAGGAGCTAGTGAACGCCACCATTCTTCAGGACACGGGTACCACATCTCAACTGATTTCTAACAGAGGAATTATCTGGCTTTGAAATGAGTTTTTTGTGGTTCTGAGACTGTCATTATCTTGTCATCTGCTAACACTTACACAGTCTCCAAGAGAGGTGTGTTATGTAACAGCATGAAACTTCTTTTAAAAGTATATTTTATTCTTCCATTCATATGAGTAACTAATGGTTATATTCTGTTTTGCCTCGTCTATTAAGTCCTTTTTTGCCAAGAGAGCTGTTTTGTTCCATTTAGCCACAGTTTAATTTTAGTTTCAGTAGCCGTTTACTATGAATTACCCTGGACAAGACAATCATCTTGCTGAATATCTAGCTAGCCCAATAGCTTGATTGAGACTCCCAAGGTGACAAAAGGCATGGACACAGAGCTTCTGGGTTGGATTCTGGGGGTGGGGTCCTTGCTGATCATCAGCACCAACCTCCTGGTGGCTGCTGCTCTCATCCTGCTTATCCGGAGAAAAGGAGGACAAAGCTGGTGCTTCGTGCTGAACCTGGCACTAGCTGATGCCCTGGTGGGTGTTGCCATCACGGGCGTGGCAACCACTGCCATCAATGCCAGAACCACACTGACCCACAAGACCAAATGCTTGATGTGCATGGCCTTTGTCACATCGCCTACAGCAGCCTCCATTCTCACCATGTTCCTCATCTCGCTGGACCGCTATGTGGCCATCAAATTCCCTTTGCGGTACTATTGCATTTCGAGTCCACGCACAACGATCAGTACCCTGACTGTCCTCTGGCTGCTCTCTTTTGTGGTGGGGTTCCTACCAGGAATGGTGCGTCAAATGCAACAGAGCCACTACAGTGGCGTTTGCACCTTTTTCTCCGTAATCCAGCCCAAGACAATCATCTTAGTCTTCTGTACCTGCTTCTTCCCCGTCCTCTCAGTTTTCATCTACTTCTATCTGGATATCCTCAAGATTGCATGTGGTCACCAGCAGCAGATCCACCGCACCCGGCAAGTTGCGTCCCACATGCCTGCAACCAGTTGTTTCAGACGTCACCTCAAGGCCCTGAGGACAGTAGCACTGCTGGTGGGCTGCTTCACCATATCCTGGAGTCCATTCTTCATTGTTAGCGTGGTGCAGGTGTTATGCCAGGCCTGTACTCTGTACAGCATTATTGAGAATGACCTTTGGCTTCTGGGGTTGTCCAATTCACTGATCAACCCACTGGTGTATGCCTTCTGGCAGAGGGAAGTTCGCCAGGAGCTATGCACCATATTTGGGAGACTTGCACAAGTAGTGCCTCTCACAGCCTTCAGGGGGTGCCACACTGAGCACAATTTATCCACTGTGGTAACAGGGATGCAAGGTTCTCTCACCCATGCACTGCCACTGTATTCAAGAGAAGGGAATCATAGCAGCACACAGGTTAGAGCCCCAACCTCCTTTTGAAACAGCAAATCTGGCATTACCTGCAGGTCTCTTAGACTTTGTAGGACCTCTTCAGAAATATGAATTTTTTTCTTTCCAAATGAAATGAGAACCTGGTGTCTGCCTGTAATCCCACATCTTTAGAAGCTAAACAGGGAAGAGTCCATATCAGATAGTGACTGTAGAATGTGTTTTGGCTCTGCTTTTAGATCAGTGGGCCATCTGGTTCTATTTGCTTTTTTGTTCCATTTCCTCTCATGCTTCAGACCACTGTACCAGTGCACTTTGTACCATGCTATCTCACACACTTCACTTATGCGGAAAAACACTTAAAAATAATAAAGTAACATAATAGCAAATTATAACAGTTAAGTAATAACCATTTAAAAATTAAACAAAGCCTTTTAATACAAAAAAAATAACACTGTTCACTTTTGTGTTGTGTTGTACCTGGCAGTCTTTTAAAAAAATCCTTTGTTTGCAAAGCCAAAATGGATACTAAGGATAAAAAGATAAAAAAGCCTGAAAATACAGGATATTTATTTTTATAAACTAATATTTACAATACAAGAAATGACAGTTTTTCTCTAAACATATTTTTACATTAGTTTAAATTCAAATGAAGACAGTGAAAAGTGCTTTTCAAATTCTAAACTGTAAAAATACACTGGAACAAAAATTGTTCTTAGAAGGCTACCTTTACCAAAAACAGTAAACACCATGTAAAGATATTTTTTGAAGCTCTTACCGACTTTGTCCAAAATTGTCTGGTTGTCTCCAATCCTAGCAGAATTTTTTCTATAGTTTCCTTTTTTTCTGAATAGACATAAAACTAAACATATATCTCATTTTTCATAAAGCACTCATAGGCTTTCAAAAAACCATGTGATGTTTATTTTATATCAAATGCAGGTACTTTGTGTTCAATCTTCAGCAAATGTATGTTTTCCTATTGCAATAAATATGGCAATAAAACCTAAAACAGTGATGCACTCTGAAGTTACTACTGGAGTTCTGACCACAATGAACAAGAAATTAAAGGTAACATTTATTTTATAGTAAGTTAATCAAACAACTTAAAAGACACATGTACAAACTTGAGTCAATCAGCAAAATGCCTTTGTGACATATGACATATATTCTTTGAGACACATATAGTATGGGTGACCACCTTTGCAAAGTGTTGTTGTATGCTCAGATCATTTTACAGTCTAAATATTTCCTGTTCAGCAAGATACTGATTTTAATAATGACTAAGCCTTGTGCAATTAAAGATTTATTCCAGTGTCTAAAAATGCACACACAATTACATAAATGAAGAGGAGATGATGCTATAAAAGTGAGGCTAGGGGAATAAAAAAGATAGATATCAGAAGATGATATTGACATGAAAGTGAACAAGAGCATTTATCTAGATTGGGGAAAGCTATAAATTCTGGGAAGCCAAGTTCCAAATTCAACAAGGCTGTTTATTTATTCGGTGGCACAGTAGGTAGTGCTACTGCCTCACCCTCTCTGGGCTGTACAGGGGCAGGTTCAAATCTGTCATCTGAGTAAAGTTTGCTTTGCATGTTCTATGTGTCTGCATGAGTTTCCTCCCACAGTGCAAAGACATGCAACTGAGGTTAACTGGTGACTCAAAATGGCTCATAGTGTGTGTGTGGGATACCCCGCAGTGTACTGCAGATGTATCCTTCCCAGCCACCAGTGATATATACACACACACATATATATATATATATATATATATATGCTAAGATCATTTAATAAATATATAAATTTGTGTTTACTTATTCTGATATAATTTGACACGATTTGGATATGTTCTTTCTACATAAAGGTGATGATTATGGTTGCTTTCTTATAATCTGACAGTTGGTTAAATTTCCTCTCATACTATACTAATCAAAGTTATTTACCCTGAAGAAATACTTCATGTCATTTATTGCAAGTTACGTTGAAAAAAGATATCAATAATACACTTCAGTCCTTTCTGTAGACCAAAAGGTCAGTTATCTGCAGCAAGGAATGTGTATAGTATATAAGATTATTAAGCTCTGGAGGGAAATTTGCATGTAAAAATGTCAAAATGTAACTGATTTGCACAACAGCTTTTAAAATGTCACCCTATAATCTTACTGCTGAAGAAATCCAAAAATAATTATTATACTCAATTTATTGCACTCAAACTACTTACTAATATTTTGGTTTTATTTTTTCATTTTCATTTACTTCGACGGGATTTTCTTCAAACCAATTCACAAATCCCGATCCACGGACGCCATGGCGACCAGGACCCCTAGGGTGAAAATCTTTGCTTAGGACAAATGAAGGTTCTGGACATCCCGCCAACCGCATAACCCGGAAGTTTTAGTAAACAATTGAAAGTATCAGTCATCTAAAAATCAAAACATAAACTAAAGCATTTACAGCTTCTTTGACCCGAATCGTTGTGTGATGCAGAATGGGGGAAAAAACCCCCATAAAATTCTATTATAAGACTTTTAAAATAGTGACAGTTCAGGTCAAGTGTTCACGAAATGTCCAATTTATGAGGTAAAAGTCATTGTGTGGAGGAGCAGCATCTTCATGGAATACAGCGCCTGTTAGTCCTGGCCCTCAAAAACTATACTGATGCTCGGTTATTGCAAATTAAATTAAGAATGCTAGGCTGAATATTACTCTCGTCACGGTATTTTTAAATTCAAGTGCAATTATTTTATTTAATAAAAGCAATATTAAACAAATTTATATAAATATTTTGAGCTTATAAATTCTGAATTGTGACATTCAAACGTCGACTTTCATTTCGGACTTTTATTTCAAAATTAACGCAACCGGATGTCAGGAGACATTGAACTTCCTTTCACGCCGGATGTTGCTTTTATGTCGGTTGTGATATGTGAAGTGATCCTGGTTGTTTTACAATGAAGTGAGTGTTAACTGTTTATTATAATCTTTATGTTACAGACGGTGACTATGGGAGTATTAGATTGCTGCTTTAAAGTAATTCTACTACTGACTGAAGTAAACATATTTTGCTGGATCGTTAGCATCTTTGCTAGCTAAAGAGCAGTTAAGAGCTTTTAACTGTTTACACGAAGTGTTTTTCCATAGCAGTTTTAATTTGTTGTGTATCGATTGGGATTGTTTAGTGTTGTTGAACAGCCCTGTCCGACGGATACTATTGTATATTAGATGCAGATGCGTAACACCTTCTTTAAAAAGTGCTTTACGGTATTAGATGTATTTGATAGGTGGAAACAGGTGGCGTAGTGGTTAGAATCACATTCTTTGGACTCGAAAAATCTGGGTTTGAATCCCAACTTCTGCTGTTGAACCCTTGATCAAGGTACTTGCCCAGAATTGATACTGTTAAAAATTCCCCTTATATATTTATACGTTAATTTCCCTGCTGAGTAAATCACTGTAAATATCTTAACATTGTACGTTCGTTTTGCGGAAAAATGAATCAGCTAGATTAAAATGTACTTCAGTAATTTAGGATAAGTACCTGGATCAAGGATGCTACAGCAGTGATGGGACAGGGCTTTGAACCAATAATTTTCAGGTAATAAGTCCGTAGTCTTAACTGGGACCCCGTATAATGGTGTATGTCTCTGTTTTTAAGTGAAGGACCCCCTGCAAGAGAATCTGGTTGATTTATACACATGTGCACATGTATATTCTGTAATCTGACCTACCCCTTCCCCCTCCACAGTCCCCTCACCAAGGTAAAGCTAATCAATGAGCTCAACCAGCGGGAGGCTCAGCTTGGTGTGAAAGACTCTGTGTCCTGGCACTCGGTGTACAAGGACAGCGCCTGGATATTCGTGGGTGAGGACAGCTTTCACACTGCAGCCCCAGCAAGGCGCTCCATACTATTTGACCTGGGGTGACAGACTGTGACACTGTTTCATTCAACACCAGCAGTTCACAAGCCATATGTCTGCCACCTATAGCATTGGGATTATGACCCACAGTACTATTTATGAGATGATACCCTGTAAGTGTGAAACATAGGATTGACTATGGGAACAGTCTAGAAAGAAAACAATGAATGCCAGATCCTGAGATACTGACCCTAGTAATGCAACATTTCCATTTAACTTTTCATCTTTTATGTAATATATACAGGTCCCTCAATATCTGTAGTCTCTCTGTCTGAAGATTTGTTTTTACAGCTCTTGAAACTTTGCACCCAAATTTCATTATCTAAATCAAAACCTACTATTCCAAATCTGCATTCGAAAAAATATTGACATGCGCAAAACTTCACCATGAGATGGCTGACCCAAGGCACTAAATTAGTGAAAACATTTGTTGTGTGCAAGAGGATCCACAGTGTTAGGAATGTGAAATCATTGCTTTAAGAAAGTGGGGCATTATGGAAATTGAATGTAATTCCAGAGAAGTGTCTGTCAGCCATTTTGTATGGGTTGCTTAGCTGAATATGTGGGAAGAACAGGATCAGGTGGCAGTAAAAGTTATGCGGATGGTGTTTCTGAGATACGTACGCATTTGATAGCGAACACAATTATAAAGGTGTTCACAATTAACACAACGTGCTCAGTGGATCCCTGTGCCAGGTCATTATTCAACTTTGAGAGAACTGATTAAGATAAAAATGGGAATTACCCCAGAGGAGTAACTCTGGCCCTGGAGGTTTCATAGTGAAACTCCCCTGAGATTTTCAACCATGGTCAGAAGCAGCCAGGAAAGGTAACAAGAGTGCTGTTGGACCCTTGATCCAGGTGCTTGCCCAGAATTGATACTGTTAGAGTATGCTGCAGTTATATCTCTGCTGTTCTTCCAGTAGGATTAGGTTTCACGCTCATGTTGTTTAAATGTGTTGTGCATTATTGGTGAAAGGAAAGGAAATCCTTGGTGGACTGTTGCACTGTATTGGTGTTATTTAGAGATACTTGGGCAAAATGGTTTGGGGTTTTGGGATGTGCTGGGAACGCATTATAATTTTTCCCTTTGAAAACTATGGAATACAGGTTTCTGGTATCCAAAAATTTACTGTCAGACACATTTAAGGAACTGATTTGATTTGGATAACAAGGGATCTAATTTATGGTAACATAGGTGTTTACGCTTAGCATTAGAAAAATTACAGTTTTTTCTTTTTATCAGGTACTACTTATATAGTGCAGGATCATGGAAATCTGGCGCTTATCCTGTATGCCTGTGATCTGGGGCGGAGTTTAGTCCATTGCAAGGCAATCAAAGGCACAGTACGGGCAGTTTTAAATCACCTGAAACACATCCTTGGATACTGAGAGGAAGCAAGAGCAGACAGAGAAAATAGACAAGTACATACTTGTAATCAGAAATCATAGTAAAGTAGCATCATTTTTTCAGAATGATTATAAGTGGGTGTTGATGTCTCTCTCCTATCTGAAATTAAACTCATGTAAAGGTAGGTTTTTGAGGAGGTTACAAAATTTGATATATGCAAGTATCAGGTATTATTTTGGAAGAATCATTTTATTTTCTTATTACCTGAACCCAATTCTGAAGTTTTTTAACATATGAGCTTGGTTGTGTGTTGCAGGTGGCCTTCCCTATGAGCTGACAGAGGGGGACATCATCTGTGTCTTCTCCCAGTATGTTGCTGTCAATCATTTTGGTTTTACTATGGCCTCTTTTACTGCTTAGCCCTAATCCCCTGTGCTTATTTGTCTAAGGTATGGGGAGATCTCAAACATTAACCTGGTACGAGATAAGAAGACGGGGAAATCAAAGGGCTTCTGCTTTATCTGTTATGAGGATCAAAGAAGCACTATTCTGGCTGTGGACAACTTCAATGGGATTAAGGTGGAGCCAGCCGAATCCTTGCATTTCCACACGTTTCACAAAAAAACTTTTTCTCGTTCAGGGAAAATGTTTGTCTTGCCAAAATAGAGAAACACTGTCTGCTTTGTGATACTTTTCTCATGTTGCCTATAAAACTTTTTTTCATTTGGCTGGATGATGGTGTTAAAGAAATCTCCATATAACTTTTAACCTTAATGCTTTAAACACATACTGCAAATAATGATTCTTGTTTCACCAAGAGATAAATGGTCATTATGTAACATTGGAATCTAGTGTCGTCCATATACATTTACTCCTGTAAGAAAAACTGACCTGTTGGTCTAAAGAAAGGACTGAAATGTATTATTGGTATCTTTGTTCAAGGTAACTTGCAATAATTGATTTTTTCTTCAGCGTAAATACGTTGATCAAAGGTACTACAGTATGAGAGGAAATTTAACTGCCATAATCAGCGCTTTTATGTGGAAAGAACATATGTAACATATCTATGTAAACCAGGTCAAATGTCCTCTGCAACCACAATGTACCGCACTCACTATCCTGACTGAGCAAAAAGTGGTTTTGACGTTGATCACAGCTAATGTAACTTTTGACATTTGAAATTTTAATAGAAATCATCTGTAATTGTTAATTACCCATAACTGTTTTCTGTGTTCCAGATCAAGGGGCGTACCATCCGCGTAGACCACGTACAGAATTACCGGCCACCAAAGGATTCAGAGGATGTTGATGACGTGACCAAGCGCTTGAGGGAGGAGGGATGTGCACCCAGAATGCCCTCGTCCTCTTCCTCAGACTCTGAAGAGGAGTATGCTGTTGTTGTGAAGAAGCAGAAGAAAGGTGAGCAGGTGCAAAGGAGGGAGGAACTGCAGTTCTCAGTCAGTTTTACTCCCTGTGCCCAACAGTTGTGGAAAGAATACATGAAAATAGAAAACATTTATATATGCAGGCAGTCATATAATGGGCTGCCATATAAAAAAATTAAACAGGTGTTTTATTCCGCACCAAAGTATTTTTGCCAGGTTATGGTGTCTTTTTGCTTCAGCAACAGTCATGTACTGTGTTTGTACCGTAACAAAACCCAACTATATGCTTCTGCTTCCCACCACACTGACAGTTTTAACCAATCACAACCATCAGTTAGGTAAGTGTATCTACAACAGAAATAGCAGTTTTAATAATAATATTACTTCTTTTAATTGACACTTTTCTCCAGAGCCATTTACAATATTACTGTTAATGTAACTATTATTGATATAAATGTTATAAATAATACTATAATAATACTTTTTAACATTACTTAAAATTAGTTACCAAGTGGAGCCATTTCAAGTAAACACCTTACTAAAGGGTACTACAGTGGGAATGGGATTTGACTTTGGGTTTTTCAGGTTTTGGGGAAAAAAATGAATCAACTAGATAAAAATGTACTGCAGTAATTCAGGGTACCTGAATCAAGGATGCTATAGCAATATAACAGTCTTCAAATAAACTAGGCATGTAATCTAATTAATTTATTGAAATCATATATTGCCTTTCCACTGACACAAATAAAGCCTTAATCTTGTGATCAAGTAATCAGGTACTGTAATGAATTTGTCATTAATGCAACTGCAGCTCCAGCAGCACTGTGATCACATGAACTTTATTTCTTTGTATCATAAAAATTCATCAGAAAAATATAAAATGTCCAGGGTGGGTTTTACCTCATGGCCCGTGTGTGCAGCAGAGGCTCTTTACCCTAAACTCTGGCCTGGCTGGGGGCTTGTTGATGACGAATAACAACTGAGCTGTTATTTGGGGAATTGTTGTTTTACCAGAGGAAAGATGTTTGCAGTGTTTTCTTAATCCTTTGGTTCATTTTACTTGTACTACAGAAAAGAAGAAAAAAAAGGAGAAAAAGAAGAAAAAGGCACGGAAGGAGAAGGAAAGCAGAAGCCAGTCTCTGTCTTCGTCCCCTGTCAGAGTGAAACGAGAGAGAGAGGACCCTGGGTATGAGAAGTACATTCAGCAGAGGGCACCAGAGGACCAGCTGCCTAGAGCAGAGAGGACACAGGAGAGGAGCTATCGGGATCTGCACGGTGACAGTCAAACCAAGGAGAGGGACAGGGAGAGAGTTCGAGATGACTCAAACAGAGGCGAGAGGAGAAAAGGCAGAGAGAGGGATGAGGACAGTAGAAGGTTGTGGGACAGTGAGAGGACTAGGAGGGAGGACAGAGAAAGGAACAGAGCCAGGGATAGAGAGCACTCCACGAAGCACGGCCGTGACATGGAGCACAAGAGAAGCTGATTGGGGGGGTGGTGGTATTTGAAGGACTGACCCTGGACAACAGTCCAAGAGCTGTGTGTGAGAGAGAACAGTTGACAGATGTGAAATGGGATGCCTGTATTGTAAAATTTTGAAGGGTTTGGGTTTTTATTGTTAATCAGTTTCTTGTTTTATACAAAAAAGACTGAATCGTGATGTATAAACTGTTTAATTGGTTTCCAAGTTGTCACAGAGACTAAAATAAAGTTATTTGTAATTATTTCTAATACAAAAGAATACCAGTAGTTTTCACTGGAACAGGCAAAAGTCCAGAGATAAAAGCGACCGTACAAATCAACAATACACAATCTGTACATTTATGTACAGCCAAACATTTTTTGAAGTTCAAAGTATTTGCAAAAAGTTACACAAAACATGAGCTGATGCCTGCTCAGCAAGAATTAAAAAGCAATTTAGAACATTTTCAAAACCACACCATTTCTAGCTAGCTGAGAGCAAAGCAAAACACAAACATCTGTGATAAATCAAATGTAACACATAGTCTGCACAAGTGTGTTGAATTCCCCCGTAACTCTGCCACTGGTTCTGGCTCAATTTTTTTTGTAGTCTAGCTTTAATGTTAAAGAACTTCAAAGCATCACTGCTTTTGACTACAATTCCATACAGGTGGTCAGGGTCAGTGTTCTGTATGTAAATATATCACCTCACCTGTTGACCATGGGGAGAGTATGTATCATTGAGCTGGACTCCTGCTATATTTTTCATGGTAAAAAATGGTACAGAAGGGACCCAGATATGAGGAACCCTGTGTGAACTCTGGGGGGGTCATTCATGCAATTCCACAGCCCAGCAACTGCAGTACCAGAGTCACCTGCTGTGCCACCGTAATTCTACATTTTTAAATCATTTACCAGATGTGTAGCTCTATTTGTACAATAAAATACTAATAAAATGGACATGAGTGCAGAAAAACTTTTAACACATGTACTGTCCATTCAGAGTTCATATGCATTACTTCATCACATCAGCTACTAACAGGCCGTTATTTGATCTCAACCCTGACTTTGAACGTTATATTTATTCCACCCTCGAGTCATTTGGGGAAATAAACGTCTTAAGCCGATTTCCAGCTAAGATCTTGCAACTGAACTTTGCCTGGAACTGCTTCTCAAACTGTCACCAAGGGAAGAGAGAGGAAAGAGGAGCTTAACGAAGGAATCGAGTGAGCCCGGTGGCAACAGCCGTCTATCCCCGTTATCTGCCGCTACAGAACAGGCCGTGGGGGGGGGGGGGGGGGGTGGCCCTGGGGNGGGGGGGGGGGGGGGGGGGGGGGGGGGGGGGTGGGGGGGGGGGGGGGGGGGGGGGGGGGGGGGGGGGGGGGGGGGGGGGGGGTGTGGCACTGAGGCCCTGGAAACCTCACGCATGTTAATTACCGATCTGAGAACAGCCGTGACTAATCCGCTCCTCTCAGCACCGTTCACTTAGCCGTTTAAGACTTAATCATATTAACAGCTTTTCATTCCTGGTTGCAGGCTCCTAAATATTTAATTGCCTAAGATAAGTGGATATGGGTGGCTTTCAAATGAGAAATTGATTTAAAAAATCACTTTCTTATTCCTCTTGTACATATAACCTCCATTAATATTCCTGCAAAAAAGTGTAGAGAAAAAGCCAAAGCTGATACTTTTTACGTACATTTCAGTATAATACATAAATATACCAGACTTGTTTGTATACAGTAGTATGTAAAAATCTCTAAATATATCTAAAAGTGTTAACTAGGTACAGTAGCTTGGATAAAAATAAGGCGTACAGATGTACAGAAATATATTCTGCCATAAAATTTGCAACTTTTCCAATCTCAGACTTTTGGGAACCCAAAAAAAAAAACCCAAAACATGAACCTCCAGGCAAAACGCATTGATTTTACATTTAAAGCAAAATGTAGTTTATATAGGTTATACAGTCATTACTGAAGATACATCATTTTCAACGCAATTATACATTTACCATTAATAAATAAATACATACATACATACAAAAAAACCCATTAACAATTCAAACAGAATTCATGAGCCCTGTTTCTGTAGTAATTTTTCTGGCAAGTTCCCCCTTTACTATCTTCAGCTGTTAATGTCTTTGGTTGAGATTTTTAACATTAGATTTCTGTGTTATAAAAATTAAACCAATCTGGTGGTTTTTAATTGAACTTAAATTCGTGACAGTGACTATAAACAGACCATAAACATTTCCATGAAGAGACAGTTTATTTTCATGTATTAACTGCTTGCTCTCTAAGGGCCTACTGTGCTGGGGGGCACAAAGACTCAACATCCGAGGTAGAAGACATTAGTCTGAATACAAATTTTTTTTAATATATAAATTGATAAAACATGGATGGGTTCCAGGGAATCGGTAGAAAGACCGGTTCTGGCCAGTTTCTCATGGAACAGCTTTGTGCTCCCCTTTGATTGGCAGCTTCTCTCCTTCACATCCATATTTATAGGTTCTGAACCCAGATCCTTTTGAATTTTAACCCTCAGTCATAGCAGCTCAAACACGCCTAAGGACACTGTTCCTCCTGGTCCGTTAGCTCTGCAGTATTGCTTCTTCATTCTTTTATATCTAGTGTACATTTTATACGTGGGTGCACACACACACACACACACACACACACACACACACAGGGTCACCTTGCCTCTTCAAGCCTTTCCACATTAAAAGGTTTTTGTACACTAATGGAGAAAGAAATGAAAATTTTCCTAATGAATATTATAATCAATTTCAGTTTTTTAGAAGAAAAACCAAAACCCTCAGTCAATATTTACAGAAAACTAAACAGCACAGTACAAAGGGAAGCAATATACAGTGTAAGGCCAGTATGTTATTTGCCATATATGATGTTTACAAGGCTTACAATTTAATCCTAGGAAGGGCTGTGTTGCAGCAAATTAATTTGTTCTGACTTAAGCAGATTTAGGAATATTAGCACAGATTTAGCTTTTCCATTTTTAGATTACAGAAGCAGTTTAGGATTTATGCAATGGATACACACAGACAGATTTTATTGAGTCATTATGTTTGCCTTGTTACGGTTTCGGTAAACACACGTCACCAGATAGTTTAGCAGAGGACTTTGTGTTGAGGTTTGAGGTGTACTGTTGTTTGGAGCTGTGCAATGCTCACGAGCCCTGAGGGTCTAAAAACAGAACGTTTACTGCATATAGTTGGGAGGTGGGAGGGCACGACTCCTTCAGACCTGTAGGAGGCGCTATGGACAGCGCCTATGACATGGTAAGAGCTTAACAGACTACCTGACACCAAATACATGGGTTGACGCAACCACGCAGACTGTTTACAAAGTCAATGATACATTATAATTATGCTGTAACTCAAAGCGATTTGCTTATTACAATTTCTGCAAGCTGTTTGAGTAATATGTTTAATAAAGGTTAAGTAACAGGGCCACTAATGGGTGCCGTTTTTAAACAATGGACCACTTTTACTGCTGAGCACGACCAAGACGTGACTTCATGTTCCCAAAGGGAACAGAAAGTGAGCAGCACTTAAGTGATCACACTGCTGCAAGTGAAGGTGAACACAGCAACCCGTCAAGGGGACCCGGCTCATCCACCCTTCAAGCGAATGTGAAGCATCAAAGCCAGAGATGCTGTAAAGAGGCCTCTAATCAGCTCTCATCTCCCACCCTCCATCTCATTCCAAGGAAGAGGGCAGATTGGGATCATCCCTGCAGCCTCAGTGAGAGCAACCTGGCTGCCTGCAGGAAAAATTTTTTAAAAAATAGTAATCATCATACAGTAACATCTATGCTGGACTCCAAATCCATGGCTGTCCATACAATAAGTGAGATTCTCAACAGTTACCTCCATACGACCAATTAAAATGGGTTCTTGAGATACATTTGCCAAGTCAACCCCTCTAAGTCCTGTTCATACAATCAAAGTTCATTCACTGCATATCGGTTTAGGGGTTTCTACCACAGGCCAAGTTAGTGATGATCCAGAATGGCATTAACCATGGTATTTCACCTGCCTCTGTAGTTAAGCCTGTGACCGTCCTTCTGATAACGACAAGCTATTCAATTAAATCTGGACAATAACCAGTTTAATAGCCATTATCTCAGTCACCTCAAAGAGGTGGTTTATGGGGTGAATCCAAGGCTGAATCCCACGGGTGGACGTGGGCTGTAGCGTCAATCGAAGACCAGTGCACAGGAACCCTGCTCTAAACAAAGGCCTGTTCACAAAGGGGTACTATTCTTATATTGAAAAGTGACAAACATTTTTAGATTTTCATCTTAATTTAAATACACTCAAAAACATGGTCTACTGCCTGAGAAAAAGCAGGAAGGTAGACATCCTGCAGTAGAGCAAAACAGGAGCAGAAATGAACATTTTAAAACCATGTTCTTAAGTCAAATAGAAAACCAAAGCATTTACAAAATCTCAATCCATAATACAAAATCCATATCAGAATTAAATTCACAACACACCTCAAAAACCCAAACAACATTTAGCAGTTCACTTCAACAGTTTCTATACAAACACATGACAAATATTGAGTAGCAATGCCTTTTACAATTTGTTTATAAAATATGGTTGTAAATGTACATATTTTTGCCATTTGAGACAGGATGTGAGCGCCAAGAGCTGTGGCAGAGGAAGGGGTCACATGGACAGTCTGAGGCCAGTGAAGCTTGAAGAATTTTTTTCAGTGTTTGTACAGACATGTCCGTCATCAGAGGTATTTTCTGAAACGCTGGGTTTCCATTAGGCTTTACTGGGTGTCAGATTCAGTGATTGGAAACATTCCCTCCTGAGTGCCTGTTTACACACAACGCCTCTGCACTCAGTGAAGAAACAACTGTCAGACTTGGCCACGTCTGGTCACTGCAGTCAGTACAGAAATAAGGCTTAGTGAATATCTGACCAGAGGAAGAAAGTTTTAAACCCTTATCTCTGTACACCTTTCATTTAATATGGTAGGAACTTGCAGCAATGCATAACCTGGCACAAGCAGAATAAAAACAAAAAGTACAAAACATATACAACATACAAATATACCACAAATTCACACTAGTCTCCCTTCTCCATAATCTTCTCTGAAATATAATTAAAGAAATTTACTGTGGCTTTAAAATAATTGCAACAGAGATTCAAAAAAGAAAACAGAATTAACAGAAAATGAGGGGAAGAAACAAAAACCATTTAGCAGCCAGTAACATTACAGCTACATAACCATAACCTCCACTGGAGAACTGCTGCTTCAGTATGGGGAGAAAAATCACGAGCGGCAATTGAAGGGTTGAGCCGGCATCCCAGTAGCCCCATCTCCCGCCCTTAGCACCTGCGATGGACCCTCAGTAAATGGGGAAGGGATGAATGGAGTCAACACTTGGGAGAGGATGTCACATTGGAGAATGGACGCATGCTGCTGGTCAATCGGATTCTGGAGACCAGGCAAACTGTTAGAATACTGTTAACTTTACTAGATGACGACCTTCTGCATAATGCTACAGATTGCTTGTGACTGTTTCTGAAGGAGTCAAGACTCCAGAATTTGCTGTTTTCTCTTCTTTCCATACATGTTTAGACAGAATTCCTACACACCCCTACTGGAAGGGAAGAGACATTTTTAGGAAACATGTTGCCCCTCCCCGGTTTCTGTGAAGTTAACATGATGCAAAGCCATTCTTCAGCTGCACCGGCGACTGTCAATTTGTTCTTTAGACCTATGAACTTCTGCAAGGGAAGAAGAAGACAACAAGCATGGAGACGGGTTCAGTGGCAGTCTCTCCGCATGACTCTAAACAGAAAGGTTTAAAAATCTTCCTTGGCAGGCAACTGCAGGTCACTGTGCTGCAAACTGCCTTCTAGAAGACAGCGCAGCTGTCATTGTTTGAACAAAATTGCGGATTCAGACACCCTTTGTTGGTACAGGTCTGGACTCTGTGTGATTTTCAACTCTCCTCTGAAGGACCCACTACCAGTCAGTGCACTTTCCAGTCTTCAGACACTCAAGGAGACCATGACAATCCAAGGCCAAGCCTCCAGGCCCTCATGATCTGTCAAGCCTCCTGTGGTGCTGCACCATCACCAGTGCAAAATAGTAAATAATTGTAGCTGCATGACTGTGCTACAGAAGCTACCTCGACAGGGCAGCTGCGCCAGGGACTTTCACATAGGGGGCAGCAAGGTGGTTACAGTACCTGGGGAGAGATGGGACTGTCAGCCCCCCCACGTTGCTTTCCTACTTGTACTTTCACCTATATGGGAGATACATGTTCTCTTACACATTCAATCTCAGGTTCTCCTGCCTTCTTTCTGCACCTGTTCTGCATGAGCCAGACTCTTGACTCTGGGTCTGACGAGAAGCCAATCTCAGAATAGAAAGACATACATAAACACACAGACCTCTTTTCCTGCTTAAATACTCTACAGTGCAAGCACCCAACATCCTGGCGCCACGGATTTCATGTCAACCAAAGGAGCTGGAAGAGTTTGCTCCTATGTGGAAGATGCCTCAGCACATTGAGATGGTGACATTGATGCCCAAGTTGCCATTGTCTGCAAAAAGGTGGGCTATAGAGGTGTCAAACACCAGGCAGTCACTGTTCATGATGGCGGCCGCCACACCATCATGGATGGAGCGGGGTGTGGCCTCCCACGTGAGCCGCCGCCGGTGGCCGTTAAGTTCCAGCCGGTAGGCAAAATTCTCAGCCTGCTTGCGGGCACCAATGAGCAGCACGATGGCGAAGAACTGCTGATGCCCCTCATACTTCTCCTGCTTCTCGAGCACAAGCATGAAGTGGTGTCCAAAGCAGGACTGCATCATGACCCAGTCCACAGCACCAGGAAGGTTGATGTCCGTGGCCAAGAAGACGATGTCCTCGCCCTGCAGCGTTGTGATGGACTTGTGGGCATGCATGAGGTGAGGCATGACTGCCTCCAGCGAGCCCTGCCACTTGCATGAGGCCCCTGGGCAAGGGCATGAGTATGGGCGGAACTCACACAGCTCCTCGTGCTCCGGCTTCTCACTGTGGTGCAGGGATAGCAGGCACCCAGCAGAGGCATACTGTGGCACAAGAAAGTGCAAACAAAGGGGCAGGAAACGGGGGAAAGGGAGAGTGAAGGATGAGCAGATAAAGACAACAGAGAAGGGACAAGATGGAGAGAAACATTAATCGAATATCAGGCAACTGGCAACTAATACAATTTGTACTGTGCTGCAATACACTGTTCCCCACATGCACACACAGCAGTACTGTGTGTGTGTGTGTGTGTGTGTGTGTGTGTGTGTGTGTGTGTGTGTGTGTGTGTGTGGAGAGCTGAGCGGACGGGGGCGTGGAAAGGCTTGGGTCCATTGCCAGAAGATGGATTGCACTGTTACATTACAAGAACTCTCTCCTTGATCACTTAAGACAGGGTAAGCAAAGGAAGGTTACTGTGACATTGGTGTTGGAGGGCATCCCCATGCGAATAATAAACCCCCCCCAGTCCCCAACATTAAAAGCGGTGACAGCATTACTGTAGGAAGGAGGGGGGGATGAACATCCAAGTTCATTTGGACACACAGGTCTGCAAACTAATAGAGAAACCATTTAACACTAACCTCAGATTCAATCTGTAGAAGACTTTTTGTCCAGATTTGTCAAAATCACTCCAATAAAATCTTTTCATGCTGTGTAGTAATGGGCTCATATTCACACAGTACAAAAGAGAGAGATGGGGAGGGGAGAGAGCGTGATGTACTGAACCTTAGCGGCATTAAACGGATCATTTACAGACATAGGCAGAAGGCCTGAAGCCAAGGCCATTTTTTTCTGCCTTCTTTAACTGGTCGGATGTTTAGGAAACGATGGGAGGGGTCTGTGGATCCCCAACCAAAACATTTTAGGGTGGGACTGCTCTTTTACTGTCAAAATTACATCGTATTTCAATCCTCATTCTGCTACAACACTATCCACAATGTGAAGCGTTATTATTAACTATTATCAGACACCTTTGTGCCAGGAGACTTACTGTAAGTTTCTACATTAGGCTACTCACAGTAATTTACTCATCTACACAAAATAGCAATTTTTACAGTATCAATTCAGTTTAAGTACTTTGCTCAGGCTAATTCATCAGAACTGAGATTTGAACCTGGGTCTTTCTACAGCCAGATGACAGATCTAGCCATTATGCTCCCCCATGTTAAATGCCACTTAAGTGCTTCCAGAAATCCACTGCAACCACGTTGTAGAAATCATACACAATAATGCACATGTGCCATTTCTGGTCCAAACAGCGTGTGGCCAACATACTTTTCTGATGGATTTAATCGTCATTACCACCAGTCTTGGTCACCTTCAGTGGTACAAATGCAGGGGGCTCAATCACCATTAGCCATTCAGAACAGCCGATGTTGCCGCAGAGTGCCAACAGCAGTGTACTGAGGGCCCTCTCTCTCTCAAAACCACCACCCCTCCTGCCATCTCCCCAGAGGGCAGGAGAAAGAAGACGTCAATCAAAAAGCCAATCTCAAAATTGTCCCCCTCCTCCCTCAAATGGTGACTTGAGATCACGTCCCCGAGTGATTAGGTAATGTGCTCCCGCACCGCACTCCTGCATGCCATTGGGGGAAAAAACAACCTTTGATTTAGCAGACGGGCCACTTTAATAAGCTGCTGGTATTAATGATGTTCAGCCTCCAGGGACGGGCGCTGCGCAGGGGCATCAAACAGCCCGTGGAAAAGAAGCCAACAATGACAAAGACCCCCACCCCCCCACCCACCAGATGGGAGCCCACACTCCCTCATACACAAACACAGGAAAAGGTCCCCTTACAGCAGAGGTGGAGACAAAAAGAAAAACAATTCTTTGAACACTTGGGATGTCAATCAGGAACAAAAACTCAGATCTGTTTGATAAGAATAGCACACTTTTTTAAAAACTGAAATTAAAAACTTTGTACCCCTTTTCTGAACTGGAACCCTGGGGAGACACATTTGCGCTGAATGTAGAAGCACCAGGCCACAGAGCAGGGAGCTGGAGCCTTGCTCAGGGTTTAATAATTAACAAACTCCTGTTTCATAGCCTGCAATATGTGTTGCTCTCTTAGCCAGCGAAGGAAGTTGTGAACCCCCCACCAGCTGCAGCAGATCAAAGAAAACATCTAATCCTCTCTACTGGCGAGACCAGTATATCCCCGCCAACACTACCCAAATATTCCCTCAACACTTCATGCCACCAAAAACCCAGTATGGAATTCTGTAGCTCAGTCCAATGGCCCAGAATAAAGGAATATATAGAAGCATTATGCACAGTGTTGCGAGAAACTATTTGCCCCTTTCCATTTCTTTGGCATGTTAGTGACTTAAATTTGATCATAGGCCTTTTTGTCAGGAGGGATGGTCAACAACTACAGAAGTATTTAGTAGCAGTTGTTGCAGCTAATGGTGGCAGTCACTAACAAGTACTTTTTCCACACCAATATGACCACGTTTCATTAGCTTCCACACCAAGCAATATGACAAATGTAAATCTTGTGTTACTTATCCTCCCTCAAGCTCGATTATTTTAAAAAAAAAAAAAAAAAAAAAAAAAAAAAAAAAATCACAACAATATAAATATAAAAATCTTGGGTTTTGCTATGGAAAATGAAAAAAAGTCAAACAATTAGTGGTCTTATCCCAATTATCTCACCACACACTGTGCCAGATTTCCTACCATACAATTTCCCTCAAAAAGTGTCCAACCTCAACACTCACTCTTGCAGTACATACATGTCTCAACACCTATCAAATTTTCCCCTGTTATGTCACTATTCGCAACCAACAATGGCCTCTGATGCCAGCTAATGATACAAGCTAACGTCTTTTGACATACCCACCCACATGCGCTGCTCAAGTCTTTTCCAGCGTCACTGTCGACTTTTGTCAAATGCAGTTCTAAGGTAATCACGTCTCTTATTTTGCAGTAAATTGTCAAAATACATTTGTTAAACAAATGACAATGTCAAATGAAAGTTGTTCTGTCAGAGCAATGAATAGAAGAGAGATCTGTTTCTCCATTAAGAGCAACAACCATTGTCGAGATACATAGCTGTACAAGTTGTGGATTATCTGGCTCGAACCACCCTTAAATACTGCCATTAAGTCACCAAGCTCAACTTGTAAAAATTCACATTAAGATGGATATTGGTTTGGGTAACACTAGGTGAAACAGGATCAGGCTTCACCACATCACAAAACATTCTAACTTAATCATTGTTTACTCTGCACAAAACTGAAAAAGAAGGATTGGATTTAGTATGCAAGGCAAGACTACACTTGCTCCTCATGATTGAGATACAGATATATACACACACACAAACAAATTAATAAATAAAAAGAAAAGAAACTAAATGTACTTTATTCACTAATATTTTTTGGGTCTACCTGCTTGGTCCCAGAGTATTTTTTTACACAACAGCTACATCCAACATCTGTAAAGAACTCCCACAGAAGTATGTGTCAATTTACAGATTGTGAACCAAGTGGCTTAGCAGTTAGATTAAACAGCCACCCTGTCCTTATTGTCTTCATAAATTGAGCAGCTGGTGTACAAACCAGTTTCTTGACCTTGAATTAGGAATCCTCAGTAACAATGTCATATAACGAGGAAAGCTTACATCTCCACAGAGTACAGCCTGATAGAGAAGGTACGAAGTTCAGAGCAATGCGTCATTGGACGGCTATGCTAGGTTAGCCACAGTCTGGACTGTGAGAAAAAAGACTGATGCATGGCAGTTTGCGCCACTCTGCAAAATAAAAAAGGAAAACAAAAGCAGTCTGCCTCTGTCAGTTTCGCAGAGTCAGGTTTGGGATACACAATGGCGAAAGAAAACCCACCAGATCACATACTGCCTCTGTGCTAGATAAGGTGTCAGGCCAGAGGGAGGCGGCCAAGTGTCCATATCGCTACCCCTCCTGCAGTGACTCCAGGGAGCATCCAGAGCCTCTGTCACACTTCAGCACCCAGCATTTTCCACTCACGTGGCCATGACTGTCAGAGTTTGAGCACTTGACCTCCAGCAGAGGCTGTGCTTCCAATCCCAGAGAAGCAACCCTGAATACTTACAGTAAACACCTTCATTTACTTCACTAGCTTAACTCATTTTGTTTCAGTTACTTATCCTTTTACAGCATTAATAAAATGGCTCCACACACCACTTACTAGAAAGATATGCAAGCACCACCCTCAAGGTCACAACAGATCAACCTTTTCCAGTGAATATCATCACTGCCCTGGCCTGTAAAAACACAGCTGAACCAAAAGGATTCAAGAGTTAATACATCAAGCAGGATGAGCGGCTCGTATCTATGCTGAACGCCTGCTGGGCTCTTGAGGAAAGCACTCGAGCCGAATCAACAGGCACCAGGCCGAGTAAGTGGATAAAAGCGTCAGCAAAGCAAACAAACGCCGATGTGAATGAAGCGCGAGAGAGACGCTTCACACCAGATGGGCCACATTGGACGCTAGGCAGCCACTGGTCTCCGGGGAACAAGCCTGTCTGATGGAGGAAGGGACAGGACAGATGGGGCCTCAGGCACCATGACACTACTGTCATTGCATTCAAAGAAGTATCACCAGGTAGCCTGGGGGATTGTGGGGATTCTCTGTTCATAAAGCATGCTGACTGTCAATACTGAACCATGTGTATTTAAGATGTATACAAGTAATTTTATAACAATAGTTAATTTAACAAAGCAACAGCTGTTGTTCTAGGATTTCAATCTTGTGACCATCTGGTGGAAAAGTGCAATTCCTTAACCTCTGTGCCACCTGCTGTTGCACTGCAGGACCCCTTGCTTGATGAGGTCACCCGCTGCCGGGAATGCAGCATCATGATTACAAATGCGTTCACCGAGAGTGGATGTCTCGGATGACCTGGAAAAGGATCCTAGCAGCAGACAACGGGTTGATGTGACTGTCTCAGGGTCCTGAGGCTATTAGCGCTCTGTTGCCACACTGTGCCCCTCCACAGTAGTGATGCAAAGTTAGCAGATAAGAGTCAGTGTGAGAAAGAGGTGAGCGCAAAGCAATTGCTGCAGCAGAATCCACTGTACACCTTACCATCATACAGAACACACACACACACAAATTCAGTGCAACTACAATGTTTGCATGGAGAGTGTGACACTACATCTTTACTGTGATTGAGTAAATAAAATGTAAATTAGCAATCAAACATGATCCTTTGAAAGATGAATGATGAGATGATGACCTTGTCTTTAATGTTAGTTTCTTCTAATGATGACATCTCAGTTACAGGTGAGGGTGAACCAGTCTCAATCATCCCATCACCCCTCCAGGACACAACAGCAGAGACTTACCTGGCCCCCTGGCAGCGGCTTGGCATGATAGACAGGCCGGACGCCTTCCACTCTTGGGGGTCGGGACCACCCAAGGAGGCAGCGCCATTGTGAGAGCTCCCTTAGGAGCGGCAGGCAGGAGGAAGGGCACAGCATCGTGTCCGTCTCAATTGCTCACAAACACACTTCCCAAACAAATACACTCAGATGACTCCTGATCTCCAGCAAGATGTCTTTAACACCTTTCAAAAGAATCTGGCTTTACTTTCCTTCAAGTCCAACCTGAGACACCTGTGGTCACAAAGCTATTGGGGACCAGAACGAGTGAGAGATGTACAGGAACAGAATGAGAACCCACTGGGTCGCTTGGTACAGGCAGACTATGGCAGAACATTCCCACTAATTTCAGGCAAATCCACAATCTCCATGCCTCGCCCTACCTGGTCTCTGTAAGAGCAATCAATGTCCCTTATTCACCTTACGACAGAAATATGAAAGCTCCTTTTCAAACCCCAGTAACATATTGACGATGTCTTGCAAGATACAAACACACACACATGCAGCGCATGCCATCACTGCCCACTTGCATAAGCCCCAACTCGACGATAATGTGTCACCATTCCCATCAAACACACCACACAGAAACGCAATCCAATCCGTCAAACCTAGTACCGTTCCTCCTCCTGACAATTACTACTCAGCCGCACAGCACACTGCACCACTTCACTCTCAGGGAGCAGTACAGACTGAGCCAGTGTGAGAAGCTGTGTGTGTATGTGTTGGAGTGGGAGGGGGTGTGTCAGGCTAGAGCAACTCCCCCTTCCCTCCCCTCACAATTTTTCCAAACCCCCACCCATCTCTCTCCTGCTCGCTCTCCTGTCTGTCTCTCATATCCCTGAAGTCAGCCATACTGAGCCTTGCACTCCCTCTCTTAGGTTTAATGAAAACAGTCTTCTCCAATATAATGTATTTTTTCTCTCAGGCCCTTCTAGCACCACAGGCTCCAGTGAGTGTGTGTGTGTATATATATATACATACACACACACACACACACACACACGGCTTGTTCGTGGAGCTCCCAGTGGAGGCAAATCGGACAGAAAGCAGCCCTGTCTGGCATGGAAGCAGAGGCTGCCTGCTGTTTAGCCAATATCTTTGATCCCCCCTCAACGCCCCACTATTGCCCCCTGCTGGCCAGAAAACACAGGCCCCCTGTTTGTGCCATTTTTGAGGAGCAGTCAATAGTGAAAGAGCTGTCGCACACCTCTGTGCTAGGAGGTGCAGCACTGTGATCCTGAAAATATCTGCATTCACAGGGGACACCACTTTCTCACCTTGCGTACGAGTATGAAGACAAACACAAAAACATACCTCAAACCAAACACAAACAGATTTGTTACAAATGCAACTCTGCCAAACGCCCATAGTATGAAGTGAGTGTGTTTTTAGCAACAGCACAATCGGGGAGGGGGCAGGATTAGCCTGACTGAGGGGGATGCTGAGCATCCTTTGTGTGCCAGCAATGCAATGGATGTGTGTCAGCCAGGCAGGGGCACAAATTATCACTCTAGAAGATGCAGATGAATGCACACAAGCATAGGTGAATGTAAACATATGCTGCTCTGGGGGGGTATGGGAGTGGGGAGGACACAGTCATAATACTTTACACAATTTGTAAACAAGAAAAAAAACCCAATTCATTCATTCAGACAAGATGATATTAAACTGAATGAATGCAGCAGGAGAACAATTGTACAGTAAAAACACACAAATCAATTACACTGTGGTTGGAGGGTCCTGGGTTAATTTTCCCATTACTATACCACTGAGCACACTACATCCCCTGAAGTGATACAGTAAAAGAGCCAATATTCTTATTACAGTTTATAAGTGTGTTAGCATACAAACCAAAATATTTTGTGCATTAACCCAATGCCTGTAACAACTGCAATACAAGCAACATACAAATGTAACAGGCAACACAAGCAGGCCCACCATCATTTATGGACATTGTGTTGCAGGTCTGATGCAATGTTGAAACTAAAACTATAAAATGAAAGAAACAGAGGAGAGGAAAAAAAGACATGGCTAAAGGTGTTTCTGGTCTTTGTGTTTTGCAGCCGCTGTTTGCTTCGTCACATGCAGAAACTGACACTAACAGTGAACACACTTCTCGACACTCAGCGGTAAGCGCACATGAACAAATGCCACTTCACCAAGGTGTTGAGATCTGGCAGCATGCCGGCTGCTAATTTGTGAATACCCTTGTTTGGTTGCATCTGCTTTGCATACATTTGTTTTGAGTTAAAGTCACCAAGGGCCAGACAGTAACAGAAAAGGGCAACTTGAGATAAGTTGGGGTTCTGGGGCTCTGCGGATCTGTACAAGACCCTGGTGTGGCCAGGGCATGTAGGGGTCCAAACTGACACAGGGATCACACACCCTTTTGGGGACTGACATGGTAAATCAGCAGAGATTGGGGGACAAATGTGGCTACTCTCTTTCCCAAGGGGCCCATGTTCTGTACTGATGCTCTCAGTTATAACGGCATGACTTTTCTTATCGCTGACCAAAGGATCCGTCCCCAAATGGCCTTTAATTAAAAAAAAAAAATCCCTCATGAGAGAACCACAGAGAAGGAGGGGGGGCAGGGGGCTTCCTGCAAGACAGTCCCATTATGGGCCTCCATGATGACTTTCTCAGCACTGCTGCTCTGATCTGCACCCTCAGCTTCACCCTCCCCTGCACACAGTTGCTTAGACAGCTGACTGGCAAACACGACTAGTGAGATCAGCAGAGGACAAGCAGCAGGTGGCATAGTCATTAGAGCTGTTGCCTTGCAAGTGAAACCTGATGCTTGGCCTTTACACAAGCTGAAACAGGGACTAAAACTGCAGAAAGGGGAGCATGCATGTGAGCATAAAACAATTAAAATAATGTGAATAAAATGACATACATGAGAATTAATTAAATGGAAGGAAGAACAGAACCAAAAAGAAAACACCTGAAGTTATTCAAATTACACATTATGCATTGCAGGCTTATAAGTTGTCATCCAAGAATAAATTAACATTATTGCATAAGCAAATGAAGGAATCAAAATGAAGAGGTAAAAAATCAAAACCCAGTCATCTGGAGCACTTCCCATACACAACTCCCTGCCACTGTGCTTGAACCAGGGGCACAAGTGTGTGTTTCCTGAAAGAAACAGATCAATGGCACTGTACACAGAGCACATGCCACTCTGCTTGGCTCTGGAAAGACAGTGCAGAAACACAAGTGTCTACTGACACTGGCAACTAACAGCACCAAGGATCTGCTTTCATTTACTCTGCTTAATAACTGAAAAGATGCTGCCAAGGCAGATGCTTAAAGAGCAACATACAGCCTACAATTCAGGCCACTTAAACATCAGTTTAGTTTTACTGCCTTTTCTCAAGGACACACTAAAGACCTTTCATGGACTTAAACCCACAATCTTGTGGTCAAGAGGCTATTTCCTCATGCTTCCTCTTGCTCCCACTGTTCTGAAGCTCACCTTCACTGTCCTTAAACCTTTTTCACATGTTAGACAGATACATGCATTTTCACAATTTTCAGTTAAGAGTCAACTACAGTCATGGATCCCACAGTCAGTGTGATGCACATCCAGGCCACCACACTGAATCCACTGAATGCATAGAAAAATCAGAGTGCACAACAAACCACCACCAATATTTCACTGCACCCCAGCAAAACCATTATGCTCCTTCACCTCTCATAAAAAGGTCAAAATGGAAAGTATGTAGGGTCTCAATTTAGGCTCCACTATGGAGGAATCAGCTCCTTCAATCCCTCCAAAATGCTGAGTCCAAGCACACCAACATCAAAGACCAGTATTAAAACCCATTTTAACCTACCTGTCTGCTGATCTTACAACAACTGTCACAATCACATTTGTGCATTATAAGATTCTTCTGTATATTCAACTATGCAGCAGAAACTGGGTGTGAACAATTTTACATCTGAATCTCAAGCCATTCATCTGTGGGGAAATTCGTTTTTGTTCTCTCCAAGTCGCATGTTGCTTTAGATAAGTGTCTGCTGCATTTATTAATTTAACGCCTGAGAAGACTACAGGTGAGCAGGAGTAGCAGGCTGCAGACCTGGGGAGCAAAACCAGCCAAACCGAATTTGTGAAATGACTGGCAATTGGGAGCTCAGGGCAGCCAGAGCATAAATTTGAGCACCCTGATTAACTGTGGCAATGAATAACTGAGGGTATGGTACAAGGGCAGGAGCATAGGGGGTGCCTTTTTGCTGTAATCTGGACTGCTGCTCACTTTGCCCACTCTGGAGGCATGAGATAACAGGCAAAACAGCACTGGTGCCAGTGTGTGCTTGCAGTCTTCGAACAGTCCTTCTGGTGTTTACGCTAACAAAATCTATTTCAAACAAAGAGGGTCCCTTTCTAATATTTGTGTGCTGAAAACATGGTACTGCTTAACATAATAGGATAATAGAATAGTGGGAATTTGTATAACAAATGTCCCTGTTTTTTGAGTCACCATACTGAGATTATTCACTGATTCACATGAGAGGGTCAGAAAACAAGAAGGTAAGATTTGTTACACTGTTTGACCACATTTTACTTCAGCTAGTTTCATTTCTGACACCAAACAGTGTTGCATGTTGTAATAAGCAGGTGTTCATCCATCCATCCATCCGATACAGAGGTGAGGCAGCGTACACCTACGTCAGTCCTTCACAGTTCAATCTGTCTCTCTCACTCACACACACACACACACACACACACACACACACACACACAAAAAAGGTGATTTAGAGTGAACAGTTCACATGAAACATCTTCAAACGATGAGAGGAAACCCATGCAAACATGCAGAAAACACACTACACAGAGACTAAGCAAGTTCCAAGCCAATGCCCAAACTCGCAGCCAAGGAGCTGTGAGGCACCAGTGCCACGTACTATGCCACCACCCAGGAGGTGTTAAAGAAAATTTGCGTTGTCTTATATATAGGATATGTTTAAAAAAAAAAAAAAAGACTGGGAGAGAGAGCACCTGAAAGCCCACACTATGTGACCATCTTGACATCACACTTGTGTATTGAAGACCAAGGAAAGCTTTTCCAAAACAGTTTGCTGGCAAAAATAAACTTCACAGGCTAAGTAAATGGTGCCCTCCTCTAATCTTATCTTTGAACACATCAGTGGAAACAGACCAGCATGCAGTACAACCATCCTTACAAAGGATCTAAGGTCACTACCGGTTAGTCCCTGCTGTGGAGGATTTTGCCACAATCACTTGCAGGAGTTGACAGATGGATTCAAATACTGCTGCGATTGATGTGGCTCTATGTTTTAGCCCAAAATTAACCAATCCAGTGGGCAGCATATTATGCTAATGGACTCTCCCTTTAAATTTACCATTTAATTAATCAGTCTTCATTAGGTTAAGTAATACCAAATTATGCATTACATCAATCAACAGCTCTGTGTTAAAAACCCTTTTATAAACCCTAACTGGTGAATTTCAGCAATGAAAATATATCTCATATTGGATTTTCTCTAACAAAAAACAATCAAATCTTATATGTGTTTTAGATTAGCCAAAGCTTTACTCACTCAATTCACCAAGGGCTGGGAAGGATTAATTAACCATTTGTTGCAATAGTAACTAGTGAGCACTATTCTGAGTGCACAAATAAAGTAGTAACATTCGAGTACCTTTTTATATACAGAGAAGCAAATTCAGGTCATGTGGCATATACACAGTTATAGTTAAGTGAGAATAGGCTAATTATGAAACTGGTAAATTTGCTGTAAGCCCAACAAACTCACAGGGGACCAGAAAAGGAACAAAGCAGGAGTCTGCAGTTCACTTAATTTAACCAGTTATCACCCTAAATTTACCAAATTAGACTCTTCTCTCTGGGCTGCAAGCACTGTCAAGAGAAAGAGAGACAAAAACTAAGAATAATCACACCAGTGATTGCCATCTGTTAAGAAGGTGTTCTGGAGTTGAACGTGGAAATGAGATTTCAGTCAGATTCTTACACACATCCACAAACAGTGGCTTGATACAAGTGAAAAAGAATAAGTTATTGCTAAAGCTTAAAATATCACAATTACAGCACATAAAAGTAAAGTTGGATGTAAAGATCACGGAAACTAAGGAAGTCCGCTTATAGCTCACCTATCTAATGTGTGGTCCACTCATGTTACTGTGAAAATTAACATTAAAAACACAAAAATGACAATTCCTGATACAAGAAGTTCCTGTGCATGAGGACACTGCAGAAATGATGGAAAAATCTCTGGTTATTTTGTAGACAAAGATAAAATTGGATTTGCCCAGTCCAATATAAGGAGCGTGTCTCGGCACTGTTATCCCACCTGGTGTTACTGAGGACCTGACCTCTGGCAGTGATCACAGGTCCGATAAGCCAAGAACCTGGGAAATCACTGCACCCATCCTCCCCAACCCCCTGAGACACACCATCACATCTCATTCTGCACACATTTCTCATTCATGAATCAAATTTTGTCAACCTTCACAGCTGATGCCACTGAAAATCATCAATATTATTAAAAGTCAAAAATGTCAGCCTTGATCATGTCATCTCTTAGCTTTGAAGGTACCTTAATCAGAAGCAACTCACAACCCATAACAATATACCAACTTATTTTAGGAAACCTGAACTGCTTTACGTTTATTCATTTAGCTGATTCTTTTCTCCAAATCAACTAACAATTCAATAGAATTCAAGGTACCCTGCTCAATGGTATTACCTTTGAGGCAGCAGCTGTAACCACTACATCACCTGCTGTCTTAAAAACACCACCCTCTAACTACCAAACCAACTCATCAACCAAAACTTAAACATTAACTTATTGTTTTTTTCTTACGCTCCACTGTATCTATTCTTAATCCCAATGGAGAAACACCTCCCACAAATATACAGGATCTGATGGACACCAGCAAAGAGCTTTAAATACAGAAAGAATAGAACACAACATTATTTTTTTATTTAATACCATTATTTTTATTCAGCATCATATAAGCATGTAGCCTAAACCAATTTGTAAAGTAACTCAGTTTTATCTGAATCTTTCAAATGCTCAGTATATGTTCATATGGTAATTACCTGAGTAACATTTATGAAAATGTTCAAATCTTTTTTGGGTCTCTCTATACAAACACACGATTATCAAGAGATAATATTTTTGCTGGCATACATTGGACACACAACCCACATCGAGATGGTTACGAACCTTGTTTATTAGCATTGACAGATTGCTAATGATACACCCTGGATTATGACAATACAGCCAATGTCACCATTCTGGTATTTGACATTGCTTATCTTCCCTACTGACCAGGAACGGGCCAGCCTTCACCCCGGTTTAGACCCATTATCAGTCCCCCATCCCCTGTCCTCGATAATGGACTGCATTAAGCTCCCCCTCAAACAGAGCACATTTGGAAGGAGTGCTGTCCACTGGAAGAGGGCAGATATTGGCTTTCAGCAGCAGCGGACGCAATTCCAATGGAATACAACTTTAATGCCCAAGTAATACAATCAGAGCCCCACAACACATTCGGTGCAATGGAACCAAATGCATTACATAATTGGGGTAGGCGGGAAATGCAGCAGCAAGCTCAGCAAGGACTTGTTTCCGTACAGAACCCCACTTCCAAAATCCTCTACTCATTATACGAGATCTGTCTACACAGTTGAACACACCATTCATCAATGATAGATGCACCAAATGTGGTATCCACCATTTGAATGCAAAAGCAAGTTTGTAAAACTGATACTTTCCTGTGCTGAACTGTGTTAAAGAGTTGCAGTGCAGCAGCCCCACACAACTGTAAAGACACCACACTACAAAGTTTCCTGCAAAGTGTATTACAGGTGTTTGTCAGCCCACACTGTGGAAACTTCACACAGCGCTATGTATTAAACACTTTGGTTTAGGGTGGATCTAAAGCAGAGTGACACACAGCCCACCTTGTCCCTCCTGGGTAACAAGGACTGCACGTTACTACACATCAGCACAATGACGGTGGACTGTAGACCAATGCTGATGAACTATAAGACACACATGGAAGCCCCAACTGCAAAAGAAACACACAAAACAGCTATGCAAATCCAACACGCATACAGTGGAAGGCAGCAGTGGGCAGACGGGAGTTTGAGGAGCAGTCGCCTCACCTTGCAGGGGAAGGGCAGCGTGGACGCCACCTTCTCCATGGCCAGGTTGCGGATGCTGGGCGTCAGCGGCCCGCGGCACGTCGGGCAGCAACTCAGCTTCTGGCGGCACTGGTTGCAAACAAGGTGTCCGGCCTGGCACTGCAGGATGGGTGGCAGCACGTAGTCGAAGCACACGGGGCACTCGAACAGCGCCGTTAGTTCCGCCGACTGGCTCTGCAGCGCCGCTCCAGGCAGGGCCACAGAGGCCGCTGGGGCGGAAGACGCAGATCCAGGCACTGAGCTCGACACTCCGGCGGCGGCCGCAGCCGCGGCCGCAGCAGCAGCAGCTGCAGCTGCAGCCGCCGCAGCTCCCGAGGAACCTCCGTGTTTGCCTCCGCCTGCCTTCCCGGCGAGCCCACCGCCTCCGCCGCCCGCTGAGGACGGACGGCTCATGGCGACAGCTTCGTCCTGTTCGGCGCGGCCTCGGGTGTTTCAAAAAGCCGGAGCCGTCTTTCGTACTTCGGATGTAGACCGCTTCCTGACCCCTTCTTTAAAAAAAATCACCGAACCCCCGGGGACATAACATGGCCGCCTGGCGTTTGATAGGGGATTGAACGCACTGTGGGCACGCCTACAGGAAACTGACAGCTACTGAGCCAATTGAAAAACAAGTTTATAAGTCGTCATAGTACGTAATGTGTTTACAAGCAAGAATCCCTGGGAAATGTGGTGCAAGTGTATGAAAGCCTGTAAACGCAGGGCGGAGCGTTTTGAAGGAAAGTCAATTTAAAAAGCTGAATCCATAAACAGCTTTTAAAGACCACTTTCAAAGAAATTTATCAAGTTAAAAAATAATTAATAATAATAACACCCTGATTGAACCAAAGATTTGAAGCAGCAGTTGTAGCTTTTCAAAACTGGCTTTAGTGTTATTATATTTTGTTGAAACTGCCCATATTAAAAAAATCCCTTCCCTTTCATCTTTAAAGAGCAGAATACGCCCTCATAAATCATGTATTTGTAAACTTGCGTGCCAGCTGAAATGTGAAATTTACACAGGGTTTAAAAACATTAAGTAGATGCATGATGGAATAAGACTAAATGGCAATGTGAGCTTTTATTGCCTTTTTGAAACTATAGAAGCACAACTTCATACTGGTATTTGCAAGGGCTGATTCTCTTCTCGGAATATCACCAGTTATTGTAGGATACAACACTGTTTCCGCTGTATGAGATCTTTCTTTTCTCCAGTCAGCATTTGGTAAATGATGCAGAATTGACACACAATAATGCTCAATAGTCACAGGCAAACTGACCTGCCACTGAGTCCAGAACTGAGATTACTGGTAAATTAAAACACTTATTTTAGCCAAAGATGAAACTTGAAAATTTTCCACAGTGAATATGGTAAACCCTGACTGTATTTATGTTGGGTGGATGGATATATTAGGATGAAACTTAATTATCTGTTTGGTTATGAAAATTTATTTGATTATAGATGTTTTGGCAGCACAGTGATACAGCAGGTAGCACTGATGCCTCATAGCTCCTCCAATGTGGGTTCACATCCTCTTCATTTTCTCTAGTTTATATGTTCTCCCTGTGTTCCCAGGTTTCAGTTGAATTGCTGACTAAAGTCTGCGTAATGGATCTCTGTGTGTGCATCTGTGATGGCCTGTGATGGCCTGTGATGGCTTGATGTTTTGTTTAGGGCACGCCCAGCTTTTGTGTTGTGTAGGGATTTTGGTTTTCTGTTTAGTGTATTGTGCACCATGGTCCCAGAGAAAAAACATTTCATTCTCCTTGTACTTCTGTATAGGTATAGAATGACAAAGTGAACTTTGAGCCATTTTATTTAGGTTTTGAATATAATGTACTTCTTACCTGTTTGTTTCAGTCATCTTCAGATTAATCATATCTTAATTGGTCTTAATTCTAAAGTGACTATAGGATTAAAGTTAATGCGGAATAATTCAAAAAGAATCAAAGACTTTTGAATCACCCTGTGTAACACTAAAATGTTACTAAAACTACGCATACAAGTGTCATAGAACTGAAAAAAGTTTTAGCCAAACAAACCTAACAGTAATAAATTGAATTGGCACTACAACAGAAATTTTAGTCTATTTCACTAAAGATAAGACTAAATGACACTACATTCTGCCTTGTAAGGTTCAATTGGTGCTTTTTACACCTTTTGAAAAAAAAAACACCTGCATTTGTAAGAAAAACAATACTGCCTGGGGTTTCAGATGTGTCTGCGCTGCTGATTCTAAAATTAAATCGACATCACCAGAAAAATCAAGTTAATCAGTTCAGATCAATGCCACATAAAAAATGTAAAAATAAATTGTAAAAATATGCATCATTATTCATTCATCCGTTAGATATTATATTTAAAAAAAGTCAGATCTTGGCCGTAATAAACCATTTAATTAGAGACCAACCTGTAAACTGCTTCTTGTGTCCCAAATCTTAGAAAAGCTTGTCATTTCTCGACTTCAGAGCTACCTTTATAGTAATATTTGTGAAGAATTTTAATCTGGCTTTGCCCTAGTTATAGCACTGAACCAGCTCTAACTCGTGTTGTTAATGTAATTCTTATATCATCTGATGCTGATTATATTTCACATATCATGTTGCTAAACATGAGTGCTACATTTGACATTGTTGACCATAATATCTTACTTAGTAGACTTGAATCCCTTATTGGTTTAACAAATACTTTCCTTAAGTTGTTCCATTCCTACTTATCCAACCATCAAAATTTAGCGTTGAAATATGACTGCTTCCCTTCATTTATGTCTACGTTCAAATATGATGTCCCTCATGGTTAGGTTCTGGGTACATTACTTTTCACCCTTTACATGCTGCCTTTGGGTGATATTATCCATAAGCACAATGTGAGCTTCCACTTGTACTCTGATAATACTCAGTTATCTATTTCTTTCAAGCCTGATGATCTATTGCACATTGTCTCTTCAACAAGCTTTTTGTTTTACCTATATACAACTGTGGATGAGTAATAACTTCTTATCTCTCAACAAAGGTAAAAATGAATTATTTGTGGGGGATGGTGGAACTGTGACCAAATCACATCAGTCTTTAGCACTCTTGGGTTGAACTTTGAGTGTACTGAGTGTTTTTAGACTCTAACCTGTCCTTTGATACTCATGTTACTGCATTGAGTAGATCAAACTTCCTTCAGTTGAGAAATATAACTAAACTACAGTGATTCTTAAGTAGGCAGGATGCAGAAAAGCTTTGTTTCCAGCAGGATCAACCACTGTAATGCTCCTTCATACTAGACTGTATCTAGGCTACAGTTAATACAGAATACTGCTGCCATAATTATCACTTGAACAAGGAAGGATAACCTAATAACTAGTGTTACATGGTTACCTTACTTTGCTTACCTTGGTGAGACTATTGATTTTTATGTTCTGCAGCATTGCCTTCAATCATGAAATACTGGATATCCTAAAATACCTGAGATCAACAAGATTACAGTAGGTGGATGTCTTTAGCTATAGAACATCAAAGCTTTGAAATTGCCAGAATGGCCCTTCTGTCTCAGCCTTTAAATCTAGACTTAAAACTCATCTCTTTGTCTTGGCATATCTGATATAACTTATATTGAATACTCTATGCTTCACCTCTGTGTCTTGTCTTTCAGTGTAAAATTCTAGCCTCTTTTTGTTGTTACATTCTAACCTGCCTCTTTTTGCTTCTTGAGATTCTCTCTGTACAAGTGCAGATTGGTGACCGCCCACCCTGATCAATCCAAATGAGACCAACACGTCATGCGGCCAGGAGCCAAGGACCACATGTCACAATGGATGAAATTAGCACACCTGCAACTCCACATCAATTTAGCTTTAATGTCACTGTTATCTATAGCAGTATAGTCCTTCCTAATTGTAACTACTGGTACTGTTTTTATACGTAGAATGCTCAAGAGGGGCGGGTAGCCACTGCTACTCGTTTTTTGTTTTCCTCTCTTCAGTCCCCAGCTGGGTTATTTTATTGCTTTTTAACCAGTGTAGTTCCTCTTGGTATTGAATGTATAAGTAATCTCTTACTTTTAAACTTACTTTATGTCTGTTCTGTTTTTTTAAACTTTTGTTTAGCAGTCTGGGACACTTTGTGAGAGGAAGTGCCTTATAAAAACAAACTGAATTGAACATTTAATGCATTCCAGTTGTTTGTTGAGATACAAATCATAGACACTTGAAAAGGCTCTATTGTAAATAAATACTGCTCAGAGAGCAGAGTGTAACCCATTCAGAAAATAAACAGACACTTTTCTCTACAAAACGTGCAACATGTATAGCTTTATTTCCGATGGCACCAAATTGAAAAAGTATCATGTTGCAATTTTAAATACAAAATGAACAATTTCTGTGTTACAGCGCTTGATTTTACAGGAAGAAAACCTCAGGATAAACTATATTTACAATTCACTCTACTTATCCAAATGAAGTAGCTCCAAGTTTTGGGGTCATAAAGCATCATAATCATCCTCATCTTCATGCTTTCTCTTCAGGGAAGCTGAGTCGCTGGCAGAATTTTGTGATACCATGTTGGTTGTGATAAGAATGTTTTTAGGTCCAATAAGGGACTGATTGATCAGAACATTCTGAACTGTGGGAGTGGATGGTGTTGCTGTGAAAGGAAAGATTTAATAAGATTTTGTGCAAGTGTATAATATAACCCATATTGCCATTCACACAAAGCCTGTTGTTACACACTACAGGCAAGTTTATACTGCACAGAAACAAGTGTAAAATGTATCAGACAAAGCTAATATCTCACAACATATCATCATCACAAGCTTTCTGAACATGAAAGCAATTATAAAGAAAGAACAACATTTCAAGGTTGCAAAACACACAAGAAAAAAAATAGTAAAAAAATGTAACTTCAGAATTCATCTTGAAAACTGTTTAAGAACTACCTTCAGTTCAACAAAATTGTTTTATTTGGCCTTTACCTGACTTAGCTGAGGTTCCCTGTGAGGATGGGATCTGAACAGTAAAGCGCTGACCAGTCAGCGACACAGGTGTGCCCACCTTGGTGGTAACAGACTGCACTGAGGGGGTGCCTGCAGACACAAAGTAAAACTTGGCACATGATCACAATATGATTGCCCTGATCATCATTTTACAAATGAATGTATTTCTGTAAAGATTCAATACCTATTTTAGTTTCAAGGTTGCATTTACATTTATTTTATTAAAAGCATCAGTGTAATGTCCCCAGTGTTTTTCTTAACACTGGAAACATGGCATAAAAGAACATTTTGAATGATCACAACACACCAATGAAAGACCTGTTCTAAGATGTTTCAAAATTTTTCTTGTTGAAAATCTGTGTGCACAGAAAAGGTTTGAACATTATAATAGTTTTTGGACTTTACCAAGCGTCGGAGTAGTGGGCCGGCTGGAAACAGCTCCCACGCTGAGTCGCGGGACTGTTATTCTTCCTGCAGATGTTGTTACCTGCACGACAAAGTGAGGCACAATGAATACACCACCCATACATCTCCCACTTCTTGCCCATATCTTTAGCTGAACAACAACTACACTAATTTGCACTAAATGCCTGGAAGCCAGCACTTTATATTAGCTAAACTGTCAAAAACCCTTGGCTTGCTGCATCTAGGAACTTTAGGCCACTGCCCAATTTTAGGCACAAACACATCTGTTCACCTTCTTCTGCAGGGACTTCAGTCTATAGTTGGGTGCAGTTAAGCAGTAGCGATCAGGAGGAAGTCGTGGTCCTGTGTATGGCTTGATCAGTGGCAGCGGTGTCTGATTTTTCTGCCTTGCAACTTCCAGCAGGAACTACCAGAAAAACAAAGCACTAGGTAAGGCATTATTGAGTAGAATTAACTGAAACAAAGAAGTCAGCATTAGTCATAATGTAAACTGATTTAACACAGAGATGGAAATGTTTCTTTTGGTAGAAAAAAATTTGAGAAAATTTAACATTTGAGAAAGGTGGCCAGTTTACCTCAGAAAATATTTACCTTAATAAAGCACGGTAAAATTACATGCTCTGCCAGGTACTAAAAAAAAAAAAAAAAATCATGCACAGGCCTTATTTTCCCCATCTAATGCAACTGCTATGAAAACATACATCTCTTGGTGGTGGAGAGGTGAAGGACTGATCCATCCGGCACTGGATGGCCAATCTAATATCGTCGGCATCTACGTTTGACTTCTTTGCGTGGGTGGCGTAGATTTTGGCATCTTCAATAATAGTGGTTACATATCCTGAAATTGCAACAGGTATATTCATGATACATGTACACACTCTAAACTTAATACACCATCTTTAATCTCAAGGTACTACTGCAAGGATATTGGTGAAAGTGTGTAAAAAGTGTTATATAAAAGCAACATCCTTAGTGCTTACTGTAGGTGAACTCCAGCATCTGATTTATCACTCTTGGCTCATACTCGGTGATGCCCATGTCTTTCAAGATCTGAATCATGACCTGTTATATGGCAAAACGAAGGAGAAGCAAACATTAACATTTCATTGATCGCCACATTACAAAATGAGACATTCATTATATAAACTGCATTTCAACTCAATATTTCTAAAGCTTAAATGTTTTTGCTTAAAAAAATAAACGAACAATTCTCTATACTAGAGCGGTTTAATAGTAGAAAAATTGCCGAAAATGCTATTTAGGATTAAATTATTTAAGTAAGCTGAATCGCTTTTAAAATGTAACATGTTCTCTTTTGTCAAACTATCCAATGCAGACTATGGCGGACCCGCCACATAGCAGAATTGTAAATTGTGCAAACCAAACTAAAATCGCCGTTACAGTAATCGATCGTATTTTTCATATATCTTTTAAAAACCGGTTCAAACATAACTACAATGCACCATAACTCAAACGTTGCAGTTTTATGTCAATTTCTGTTATATCCACCAACCTGAGCATCTTTGGGCAGTGTTTTCGGAGACGCCATCTTAAAAACTCTGACTTCCGCTTCCTGTTCCATACTCCGCCTGTTCCGGTTTGAACTGTTTCGTGTGCGGAAGGCGGCCGACGAGGGACGACAAAGTTTGAATTCGCGCTATCGAGGTCTCACAAAGGTGATGTGACTGCCCAATATAAAAGGTCGGCGAAAGAGAGGCTTGCGGTTGCAGTGTCTTCAATTTATTTGACAGACAGGCTGCAAGTGCATATATATATATATATACATATATATGTATATATATATATCACTGATGGCATTTAATTAGTGTAAAATGCCTGTTTGAATTTAAACCCCCGTGAAGCCCTCACTCGAAGTCCACCTGACCATTTTTCTTGGCCTTTGTTACAGTTTAGTTGCTGCGTTACAGTTCCTATCTAAGGTAAAATATTTATGAAAAAATGGCTAGGAGCATTGTGCGAATTTAGAGATCAGTGTTGTTATTCCTTTAACTGTAGATGTGAATTTCAACACTGTAAACAAATACACATATTATCTGGTTTACTTTCTTAATCTGTTCCTGAAAACTGGATTTAAACCAGGAAGGTGTAAATAGGGAGTCTATTTCCCATTATTTTAAAAAGGAAAAATTTAAATGTGTTTCACATCCCCAACAAAACCCCAAACATTTTCTCTAAATAACACTAAAATGCCTATATAAAGAACAAACTATTATCATTTTCTCCTTCTCTTTTAGTCCTACAATAACTTATATGTACCACTGACATTTGCTTGGCTGTTGGGAGCCAGTTGTGGACTGGCACAGGGGGAACTTGTTGGAAGGTTGTGACTAGTATCGCTAGGAAGTGCTGAGAGGCAGAGCCTTCCTCCACCTTTTTTACCAGTACATTCAGGTTTGCTATTAATTGACATGTCTCAGGTGGGGTCTCCCTGTGCATGTAGTTCTGAGAATGTGGAGGAGCCCCACCTAGTGACTGGGGAGGAAGGGAATGTTTTAGAAAAAAATTTAAATGATTGTTGATTTTATGGTACTTTATTGTTATTTATTAATTAGTTTATTGTATTTAAATGGTTTATGATAGCAGAGTTTACGGGATCTGTTTTAATTTCGAATGATAATTCATAATTGTAAAATGATGTATTTTTTTAAATGTTCTGTGTAAATGCCAAAGTTTTATTCCTTGAGAAAATATTATTGGTTGAATATATCTGTCTGCCGTTGTAGTAGAATCATGGAAATGGAATAATGGTTCATGATGGTTTATTACCTATTTCTGTATTGTTAATAAAGTGGAAAAAAACAAACAAACAAAAAACATTATGTGAGGAGCTCTGAACCTAAACTGAATTTTTAGTGTACAAAAACAAGAGACCTTCTATCAGGATGTAAATATGGAGCACGTATACTGGGGATAGGTGTACATAAAACCTTGTTTTGATTACTCTAAAAGATTTAAAATCATTCTGCCACAGCTGAGATTGTTTTCAAATCCAAAATCACATAAGTAAGCCTGTCATCCCTGTTGTAAGCTGTTACATTTCTCAATTACAATAAAAAGTTTAAATATCTTTAATATGTATTAAAAAGGTACCAACACCCATTTAGTTTATTTATGATTACGTTTAAGTAGGTGGATGGATATTTAAACATATTGGCAGTGTTATGCAAACAAAAAAACTCCATTGTAATGCAACAGGAAATTCCAGGAAAGAACTTATTGTTGCAAGAGCTTGTGGAGAAGCTTTTGCCAGCAGTACATGGTGAGTAACCACATCATTACATTTTTGTAATAATTTGATAGTCTTTATACATTATTATTGTTATCAATATTATTATTGTTGTTGTTATCCTATTTTCAGCAAACAATGCAAAACCATAAATAGTATTTCTATGCTTTTTTCTTATTTAACATGTGTCGGTCCAGTAAAAATCATAGGCTTGTTATTAGTTTATACAAAGATTTGATAAACCATTTGTAAGGCAGTAAACATACAATCTTGGAAAGTGTCTCAGTTTTAAAAGTTTTCAATTTTATCATCAGACAAACTAAGTACTGCTCTTTTAGATATAAATAATATATTCATAATTCATCTCCCAAATTACAAAATTAATCCACTCCTGAAATCATAGTTAAACTTAAATTTTGTATATCAAAAAAATATTTCTCCATTATTGTAGATGGAAAAAATAAAAAATAATGTGTTCCCAGCCTTAAACCAGTTTTCCCAAATGTCACTAAAATTCACGTCACTGTACACGCCTGATCTCCCTACTGTGAACATGCTCACAAACAGCGGTCTTCCTGGGCTTTTCACGTGTAACCCTTTCAATGGTGCAAAGAACAAAAAAAAATAACAGTGATTGGCAATCCTGTGAATAAAAACAGGTTGTGGATTAAAGAGGCTGAAGGAGAATGGTGTCAGTCATACAAGCAATGGGCAACACCCAGACGAATCACGTCTTCATTCAACATTGGTGTGCAGAATCTCAACTCAGAATGCATCACTTTTAAGACTTTGTCTCAAATTGGCTACAGCAGCTGAAGACTATGTCAGGTGCTGATGCTGTCAGCGAAGAACAAGAAAGCACATCTCCAATGGTCAGATGGATATAGAATTCTTTTGCATTAGTCTGTTGGAAGGACCAGAATTTGGCACAAGCAAAATGAGTCCCTGGAACATCCTGTTGTGTGTGAACAGTATAGGCGGGTAGGGCCGTGTGATGTGTGGGGAATGTTTTCATGGCCTCTAATACCCACTGAAGAATATCCAAATGGCACATGTCTGAACATAACTGCTGACCAAGTTTGTCCCTTCAAGAATACATTTTATCCAAACTCAAATGACCAGTTTCAGCATGTGAGTACATCCTGTCACAAGGCACGGCTTGTTACCAAATGATTTCGGGAACATGACAGCAAGTTTTCATTACTTCAGCGGCCTGTACAGTCCTCATATCTCAAACCTACTGAGTATCTTTGCAGCAACTACCGAAAGCAATCACTTTTATACCTGCACAAGATATCCAGCATCTTGTAGAATCCATGCCCAGGTCAATCCATACTGTTCTGGAAGCCAAAGGAGGCACAGCACAGTGCTATAAAGGCAACTAAACTGGTAACTCAGTGTATAATTCCAATAAATGCAGTCTAGATGCTAGCTCATTCTAAATCAGCTATAAGTAAACAATAAATGTCATCCTTTTGAGTTTAACCTCAACTTGACCAACTGAAAGGGGATCAGTTAGCTGTTTTGGATTATGCCTTAGTTTCCTAGGTCAGCTCGTTCAAAGAAATGATTTATATGTATTCACATACACTAAGAAGATGAAAGGAAAACTATTTGAGGGGGGTGTAAATAAACAAAAATGTGTCTTTTTTAACCAATATCTCAAAAGTACTTAAAACGGGATAGTGGTGAAACAAATTTTAATCAATCAGTCCGTCAGTTACTAGAGGTTAAATGCGATGTAATAACTCCAAAATTGATTCTAATAACCATTTCTTTGAAACAGTTGCTGGGTTACTCTTTATTCTTAGAAAAAATGTCATATTCTGTATCTGCTAATAGTAACAGATTTTCCTTAAGAACAAAAAAGCATTTAACATTTTGAAAGTAATGAAATTTCAATCAGCATCTCATTAAGCCTCGTTAACCACCAACGAATTGAGGTCCCTGATCTGTTAGTAACCGCTACGAGGTTAGGAACCGTCACCCACGTGGCCACAGGGAGCGTCGCAGCGCCAGCAGCTGATCCTGGATCAGAGCAGCTGTGTTACGCCGTGGGGCCGCGCACTGAACTTCATCAAGCGGCGCCTGCGTGTCACAGCTCCGCGGGCACGGAGGGGAGAGCAGCGGGAGCTCAATGGCGGCCCGCATGAGGCTTAATCATTAATCTCCGCGTTTTAATAAAGCTGCACGGCGGCTATCGTGGGACTCGGTAAACTTGAACACTCAGGGCGGAACCTCGACATCCGTAAGTACATCGGAAACATATCGGTACACCGAGTTTCCAATGAGAGTAACGCAGCTGTTCTGCGCCCCACCGCACTCTTTATAATCGCATTACGGTGTTTTGCTTATCATCCGTCTTTTGCTCGCCGAATGTGGCGGGATTCTTGATGTTAATGCTGAAATACAACAGCACCTTAAGTCACGACTGTCTAGTGCGGGGGCAGAAACGGTTACGACAGTATTTTTGCACGGCTTAATTCGTTCGGTTTGTCAGAGGTAAAATTCTTTTAGCAAGTCTGAAGTTAATTTAAATGTGCATTAAGTACTAGTATTAACACCGAGCTGCTGAAGACTTGTTTCCGACTCATTGTTTGAAATGCAGTTCAAAATCAAGTATCAATGTGAACGTTATTTTGATGCTCGAATTGCGTGCACGTTCATTTGCGAGTAATCACTTGGACGATTTGACTGCATCGTGAAGTGTTTGTGTTTTATGGCTGTCCGCCATTCAGAGCTGCTGGTTCCGCACCGTCTCCCTGCCAGGATCACTGCACAGCCCGCATTATGGCTTTAACCCGAGGGATCGTCCGTCTGGGCGCTAGTCTGCAGCCCTCGTGCGGGCGCGCTGCTTTCCACCCCAGCGCGCGAGCCCCCCTGCTCCTGGGCCATGCGCAGGTCCTCCTTGGCGGCCTGCGACTCCAGCATTCCGCGCCACAGTCAAATAAGTGTCAGTGGCAGCTCAAAGAGGACTGCTTCGGTAAGTGTAATAGTGTTAATTTTCTAAAATCTACTGCTTTGTTCACAACCATTTGATTGATCCTTATTTTTATATTAACCGTTCACTTTGCAACCTATCTTAACCAACGGCAACTACCAAAAGCAATCATTTCTACAACATGTTATGTTCCTGCACAACCTATCCACCATCTTGTAGAATCTATGCCCAAATGAATTTAAGGTAGTTAAAATGTTGTGCCAGCTTGCAAAGTTAGGTGGTGTCATGGTTATGGCTGCTACTTTGCACTAGAAGGATACAGGTTCAATTCCCACCTCTAATACCGTCAACCTAAATGATACGATAAATAATACTCAGCTGCGTAAATGGTTTACTAACTAAGAAGCTTCACACCAAGTCATTTTGGAGGAAAGCATTTGCTAAATGAATAAATTTAGAAAGATTACAAGTATACACATGGACATGTTTGCAGCTCAGATACTGTTTCTAGCCAAAGTATCAGATCTAATTGCTGCTGTTGGGAGTGCAGAGAAAGCAAGAGTGTCACTGCAAATGAAAAGAGCAGTTTCATCTGGGTGATGGGGTGTAAAGTATGGGAGTGCTTGCTAATGTACTTCACAGCATACACTCAGATGAGCCACTGGACTCTTGTTGCCATCGATTTATAATGTATGCTGTGCTGCAGTCCCCAAACTAAATATGGCTGATGAGTGATTGATCCCTGCAGAGCTGACGTATGGCGGCCTTGTGATGCACTTCGATTACGTGTGGCTGCGTGACCACTGCCGCTCAGCCTCCTGCTACAACGCCAAAACCAACCAGCGCAACCTGGACACGGCCAATGTGGAGCTCACCATCCGGCCAGCCAAGACCAGAGTCGATGATGAAACACTCTTTCTCACCTGTGAGTGATTCCACCACTGCCTTAAAAGAATTGATGCCCATGAAGACTTTAGTCTGGAATTAGGTTTATCTAATTTACTTTTTTATACCTTAAATCTGAGGTTGGCAGATAAACATCTTAAACAGATGTTGCTGAAGTTGAATATCAAACTTGGTGGCACTTTGTGAGAAGTGTTGATTGAAATCTTTATTACTTTGTGTTTTCCTGCCTGGTTTAATCAAGCTTCACTGAGTTCATGCACTGACATGGAAATGATTAAGAGATGTCTGTTGCTCTATTCGCTGAGATAGATAATGGTACTTTTGCTAGAACTTTGAATCTTGGGGGGGGGCAGGCAGGCAGGCAGATTGCTGACAATGCATGTGCTTGCTTCGCTGCAAGACTATCACTTGGGTGTGTACTGAATTTAGTTGTGCGTTAACAGTGCTAGACGGTTTCCTAAAGGACCTGGCTGCTGCATGCAGAATGTGCTGGTCTAAATTTTAACAGCCTGTTTAATGTCCAGATGGAAGAAAATCTGTGGATAAGATAATACAAGTATGCCCTTTGTAGCTTCACTTCATTTAGCTAATGGGTTCTTTCCAGGATAGGCTGTGGACAAACAGTTCATGATGTATAAATGGTTTCTTCAAGAAACTTTTACATGGCCACCAATAATGTCAAGAATGTTGCTAGCACCATCATATTACTTCTGGGGACAAGAAGTGTACCTGTCTTCAAACACCTGACTCCTTTTCTGTCTCTTGACCAGGGCCAGATGGCCATATAACACGGTACGGCCTAGCCTGGCTGGCTCAGAACAGCTATGAGGGTCAGAAGAAGAGTGCAGTGCAGCCCCGCATACTGTGGGATTCGGACACCTACACCAATGCCAAAATCTCCTCTATCAGTTGGGAGAAGTTCATGAGCTGTGATGATGAGCTGAAAAATTTCCTCCGCAACTTCCTGCTGTATGGCATTGCCTTCGTGGATGGAGTCCCTGCCACTTTAGAGGATACTGAAATTTTGACCCAGAGAGTCAGCCTCATCAGGTGGGCCCTAGCTTTGCTTGATTTTACAAAAAAAATCAGATTATTTTTTTCTGCCAAACAGGGTCTCTAGTTGCACAAAAGTTAAATACTTTAATATAAATGTCAATTTGTTTTAAAGACAGTTGCAGGTGAGTACTGTTGCTTCAAGTCAGTGATTAAAAATGGGGATCTGTGGGTTTTGTCATGGTTAAATACTGGTTTATATCCCTGGTCTTGCTGCAGTACCCTTGACAAAGGTATGTACCCTGAACTGCTGCAGTAAAGATACTGCTGTATAAAATGGTTAGGGTTATCACTGTAATCATTCTAAGTATCCCAATACAGAAACCTAATGCTGTAAATCACCTTGCTGTGAGCTAAATTAAATGACAAAACTGAATGTGCTTTTGGAGAACTCTCTGAAGTGGCTACAAGTGTAAACTTTTAGAACGGGCTTAGTCAACAGTCAAACTTCACTGAGCATAGGTACAGCCGGAGTTTATAATGCTGAAATGCATTTTTGGATATTAAGATCATAGGCAAATGGCCACTTTTGTTCTGGGAAACAAAACTGGATACACCCTTATCAGAATGTTTAAAGCAAATAAGAGTTTTTACAAGTGTCATTTCTAATAAAACTTAATTGTAGAGACTGACAGCAAGATTTTTGACAGTTTATTTGGGAATGAGGATTTGGCAGTGAACAGAATTCATGTATTGTCCATAACACTGTTCATTAACTACTCAGCAAGGGTTGTCAGTCCAGCAAAATGACTTTCATCTGGACTATAATTGTGGGTAGAATGTAGTCGTTGATTTGGCTCAGCCTTGTTCCTTGGCTGTTTTCTGAAGGCTGTAAGCTGTGCCCTTTTTACGGTTCCTGCACAATTGCACCGTCTCTGGTACAGGTGTAGAAAACTGGTTGCCAAGTTAACGACCCTTCCAGAACCAGAGGAGAAATGAAGGTGGCAAGACATCTGCATGATTTCTAAATCTAGGGATACAGCAATATATATTCACAGGCAAAGTCTGTCTTCATCTAGCTGTACAGCTTGGTTTCAAAAATAAATGTGTATTATAGGGGATTATAGTTTTTTCTAGTTTTTACAGTTTGGGAAAGCACAGTTGCATAACTGGACGCAATATGTCACTGAACCTCATGAACTGTAAAATACAGCTTAAAAATTGACTACCATTTTAAGGGATATTGCACTGTGCTGTAAAATGCAGTGCTGTTGGCATAATTTTATGTGCAATGCCGGTTATGGTTTTTGATGTTCATAAATATTGGTGTTGGTAGGAGCCCAGTGTTGGTGTCTAGGTAATTGATGGGCTTTCAGTTAAAATCAGTGTTGTTGGCAATAATACTTCAGTGTTAAGGTAGAATATTTCTAGATATTTATGCCACACTGGAATCACATTTCATCATTATCGATTATAATACCTACAAGTCCATGTGGGCACAGAGGTACTCCTTGCGATCTCTTGGCATCCCATCCAGGATGTAGTTTCTTAGCCTATCCCAAACTGCTGTGACCCTGACAACGGTAGTGGTTAGTTCTAATGGATGGGTAGATTAATAGATAAACGTCTTAAAGGCAGGACACTTCTGTTGAGTGTGAGGACTCGTCTGTCAGGCTTTATCCTGCCAGTGATTCACTAACAATATTTTCTTCTTCAAACTATTGTAATCTGAATCTGCCAGTCGTGACCTTGCTTTTCTAGCCAAAATCTTGAGTTTTAAAAGAAAAGGTCTCTAAATACAAACACAGTTGAAATGCGTTGTACTGCAGCTCTCAAAGCTTACCGCTATGCTGTTCCAGAGAGACCATGTATGGCCGCATGTGGAGCTTCACTTCTGACTTCTCCCGTGGAGACACAGCCTACACCAAACTGGCTCTGGATCGCCACACAGACACCTCCTACTTCCAGGAACCATGCGGGTATGTCAAGTGGTGATGTATAAATATGCAGTGTAGAATATGTGGACATAAATGCTGCATAGACCTGACTGCCTTATATCCTTTAATTTCCTTTTATTCTTATTTTGGTGTCTGCTTCTGCCCTGTGTTTAATGAGAAACACTTTACGTCAAGAAGAATTCATGCCTCTAAATTGCCCTCTTTGAGCATGTGTAGATGGGTGAGTGATATGAACACTTACTGTAGTGCATCTAGGCTTTTAATTGGATTCAGTTGATTTTTATAGAGCACTGCTTCTCACAGTGACCCATAGTGCTGAACCACAGATTAAAACTGAAGAAATATAAAGTAAGCACAGAGATAAAAGGATAATTCAGCATAAATTGGTGTCAATTTTGGGGTTCAAACAGAAAATGTTTTTACTGTTGAAACAAAAGGTAATGACACCTTAGGTTTAAGAGAAATCAGCTTATGCGGGTTTTTCAGGCATGGATTATCTTTGTATGGTTGGGGGGGGGGTCTGTATGCAAACATAAGACTGATCTTGTGGGACACCGCTGTGCTGTTTGAGAAGTGCTAATCATTTTGTGAGCTGTTTAAGGTAAGAGCAGATATTTCTGCATGTAATCTACAGAGTTTTAATTGTACAGAGAGGAAACTAAAGCTGAGCAAACCTTGTAGGGTGCCAACTGGAGCAACACTTCCAATAAATGCTGCAGAAGTATCTGCTTTAAAGCACCAAAGGCAGAAGGATAGTGTTCCAAGTGCCTGCTTTCTCATGAAGAGCTGTATCATTACTCGTATTAAACAATATCCTCTCAGTAATTTGAGAGGAAATCTGCCTGTGCTCTTAACACAGATATGCTGAGGCTATTACTCTTCTGCAGTAATAGTTTTTGGGTTCTTGAACCTACAGTTTCTGTGTGTGTTTTCAAAAAGTGAAATCCTGGAAATGTTGCTTAATCGTGGCATAGCAGTTAGGGGCATCAACTGGTGCTCAACCTGGAAACCCCACCTCTTGCTGTAGTACCATTGATGGTACTTAGCCTGAATTGAAGCAGTAAGAATTACCAACTGTGTAAATGGACAAATAATAGTAAATAGCTTAACATTGTAGAACACCCTGGAAAAAAGCATTAATTGAAAACTGAATGTAAGTACAATTGTGTCTAGTTCTATGCTCTTGTGTTGCTGCAGCCCAATATATTTAGCTCACCATCTTATTGTGTGAAAGCACTGTACAAAGAACATTCTGTCACTGTATACAAAGGTGTCAGCTAAAAGAATTTCTCATTTTGACATGTATTTAATTTAGCCTATGAACTAACCCAAAACAAAGTGTCCTGCTTCTATTTAAATCCATCTGTAAATTATCCTTAGTACACAACTTTGGCTGTGGAAGTAACCCAGTTTGCCTAGGGGAAATCCATATTAGATGTTTAAAAATGTTCTAATATGTTACAGCAGCATACCGCTGAAGGGTGCTGATACACTGGTCTCTGGCAGGGATATATTGAAGGGCTGTGATTATCCACTTTTAAGAATGGAATAGATAGTGTACAATGCTTAAAAAAATGGAGGGCCCAATGTCCTCCTCTGGTATGTGGCTAGTTTTGATACAGAATGCCTGTAAATGTTTCAGCTTCTTAAACTGACCTTTTACCTTCTCACTGTTACCACAGCATATTCCCTGAACTGCCCACAGCATGTTGCAGTTTTGTTAATTCTCCAAAATCTGTAATGTACTCACTATTATTGGCCAGACCTGGCCCCTTGCATGGTCTGTTGCTGGTCTGGAGAGTTCAGTAATGTCCTTCACTCTTTCTAGGGTGTGACTGCTGTCCTATTTCAGATCCTCTCCAACCACCAATGCATGACAAAGTTTTGCAAATTGAGCCTTTGAGCAGGTTGCCTTGAAATTCCATTTTAGTGAAGTGTGCAGCATGCCAGGTGGTCCCTAATGTGGAACAGTACACTACACATGCTGTACCAGTGTTGATTTGCTTTGGAGACAATTTCTTCTTGGTGTCTCAGGGCTTCGTGAGAGGGCCCCCCCTAGTGGAATATGGACCAAAAGCCATTTGCAAAGTCTAGCACTATGAATACAGTGCAGTATGTCTTTGGTCATTCAAGGTAAAGCTCACTAGAGCTCATTTGCTGCATTGATGATTAATTTACATCAAATGGCTGTTGGCTTTTTTTTTTTCCACTCAGCAGTGTTTATGAAATCCATTGACAGTTTTCCCCTCAACTGGAAATTCATTGTTATGCATGCATTAGACGCAATCTTCAGTTTCAACAGGTGCAAGGGATGAATAAGTGTCTGTCTGCAGTAAGGAGGTCTGAGAGGATGTTGTCTTCATTTTGGTGCTTTCCAATATTCCTTTTGGCATCCTTGGGTCCTCAGGTGTGATCAGCACTCCCCCTCTGGCCTGATATGGTCTGTGTCTTTTTATTCCTCCTGGGGCCCAACACATACTCATCTGGCCTGTTTTGCCACATTTGTTGCAGATCTTCATATGTCTGGTGGGGGGGGGGGTGATAAAATGCCTGGTGCTTTGATTCCCACAAGTCCTTAACAAATGTCTACTTTTTAACATTTGTAGTGCTTGTTATCCTTGCCACCAGGGGCAGCAGTTATGGTGGTGGTGAGTGTCACTCTTGCTGCTCATTCAGTCAGTTAAGACCAATTTAGCAGCATAAGCCCTGTATTCAGGATCACTGTATAATATGCTTGCATCCCTGAATGAGCAAGTTCCAAACAAAAGTTGCTGTTAAATTGGTTTCACTGGTGTTTTCACAGTATGTCTTATTCGCAGGTCTGTCATTGCAGATCAAATGCTCTTTCTCTGGGTTTCTGCTTTGTCAGACATTGCCATCTTGTTGCCCAGAATGGCTTGAGCCATTCAGGACATTGAACTGGACATCCTACTCTGTTGGCCTCTAGGACTCTGCTCCAGTGCTTATTGCCTTGATCTGAAGCCAACTCTGGGGGGGGGGCCTCTGTTCTTCCTCTAAGTACCTGCAGTCTCTGGGTGACAGGTTAGAGATTTGCCACTTAAGTTCTTCTCATGCAGCAGCATTGCTGTACATCTGCTTGAAACTGGGCAGTAGACTCAAAGCTGCAACCTTCCAACTGCAATGCCATGTTAGCCACACTACCTGTAAATCATCTCCACCCTTGTGTGTATTATGATCCTGCCCCATCACAGAGACCTTTGACACTGCTTCTGTTAACTGTCTTGGGTCAAGATACAGTAATGATTCATCTGGTCAGTCATATGGCAATGGGTCACTGTTTAATTCCTCCTTCTCTTCTGCCTGACTGCAGCTACTATTTCTTTTAAACATTTTCTTGCACCTTTTTTTAGTTTGGATGTTAGCCACTTCAAGGACATCTCCCCACCCTTCAGCCCCTGCACCAGGAACAGGAGCACACACTGCAGCACACACTTTCCCATTTACTGTACAAATTCTGGACACATCCGTCACCCTCTGCTACTTTAATGTCTTCAGATTATAACTCAACCTAGTGGCAGTTATTTTGACAATTTGAAAATGAGATGCATGGATGAGTGAGGTGAAGACAATTCTTATTTAACCAAAATAATATGCCAAATGAGACATTAGTACTGACTGTCTCTTTGCTAACAAATACACACAAATTGTCACCCATCATAAATATTTGTAATTGTCTCTATTAGTGTGAGTTTATCACTCCATGGATTGGCACTTCATCCTTAGTGTAGTCTCCTAGCCTAGTATCAGTGATTCTGGGATAGACTTCAGACTATGACCATCACCAGGATAAGTGGTTAAGAAGGATGAATGGATGGTTTCCAAAATTCAAACCTTAACACTTGTCTCTTTTGGCAAAAGTTTATTTGTTTAAATGTTAGCTGATTTGTTTCCTCAATTTTAGTTTACATTCTCACAATATTAGAAATGGATCTACAAGAACAGCATTCACAGCAGTTGATGCATTTATTTGTGAGTGCTGGCTGTCATTCAGCATTTCCAGAACTTCCTAGTGGTTCCTCCTTGCTGAATTTTTTTTTTTTTTTAAATATGAAATCAATGTCTCTCCAGGATGCAGGTATTCCACTGTCTGAGACACGAGGGAACAGGTGGCAGGACCCTGCTTGTGGATGGCTTCCATGCAGCCAGCAAGGTGCTTGAACAGTCACCTGAGAACTTTGAGCTGCTGAGTCGCATTCCCATCAAGCATGAATATATCGAGAACATGAGGGACCACCGAAACCACATGATAGGAATTGGCCCCGTACTCAATGTGTACCCCTGGAACAACGAGGTCTACATGATCCGGTACAGGGTGGCTTCTTTTTTTCTGGGTATACATGTTCATGGAATGGCTTTTTTAAAATTTATTTATTGTTTAATCTTTACTCTTCCAACAATTGGTGGTGGGGAGGGGGGGGGGGCAGGGAATGGTGCTACTTAAGTTGTATTAGTATTGTACAGTCATTTTTGCGCTGCACTGTGAACTGACTCTTGCCACACAGGTACAATAACTATGATCGTGCTGTGATAAACACGGTCCCCTACAATGTGGTACAGCGCTGGTACGTGGCCCACCGTGAGCTCACCATGGAGCTGAGGAAGCCTCAGAATGAACTCTGGGTCAAGCTGAAGCCTGGCAAGGTACTGTGGACAGTCAGCAGGCTGTGCCCCATACTTCACTGGTATTTCCATACGGCAATGTCATCATTTTGTTGCTGATTGGACACCTGGTTAAGCCTTCTGTTCTTCTTGAAGCTCTTGGTGTATTTAGTATTTTGCAGTATACAATGAATGACATTTCAAGAAATTCCAAACTTTTTTTTTTTTAAATATTCATGTAAGTCAGCCATACAGCAGCATGTTGGCATAATGGATAGCACTAGTGCTTCTGTGCAGTGGGTTTAGGTCTGGCTCAGTTTGGAAGGAGTTTGCATGTTCTCCCTTTGTTTGTATACGTTTCCTCCTGCAATCCAAAACATGTTTCAGGTGAATCTGTAACTCTAAATTGCCCTTAGTTTGTGTACAGTATGTGTGAATGACTGTGTGCAATTTCACTGATGTCCTACCTCAAATATTTCGACCAACTGCATTTTTCTATGGCATTTGTATATTTGTTTATGGCCTCAGGGTCTGATGGCTAAAACAGTTGTCTCCCTTTCAGGTCCTCTTTGTGGATAACTGGCGGGTCCTGCATGGGCGCGAGTCCTTCACAGGCCTGCGCCAGCTATGTGGGTGCTATCTGACCCGGGATGATGTCCTCAATACGGCTCGGTCCCTGGGCCTGGAGGTCTAAGAGGTGGGGAGGACTTGATCAGACACACCAAAGCTCTCCCTGCGATAGTAACCCTGCAGCCTTTGCCGAGACATTAGTGTTGTATGTGATTCTGCTGATGACAGAATATCTGGAACCTGGTCTCATGTTGAATACAGCCCATTAGTCTATCCTTTTTAACATGCATTCTCAAAATCCATGACTGCAAAATAATGGCAGACTTCCCCTTTTACTGTTGTACTGTTAGTACTGGATATGATACAATCAGAGTAAGTCCCAGTTATACAGTTTGTCCACATCTAGAATGCAAACAAGCTTGTATTTTACTGTGAGAAGTCTGAGTGCCAGAACATTGAAGTTGTAGTGTTTTCTAGGACTTGAGATGCATTGTTGCACTTAACTCTTACCTCATTGTGCCTTACTTTGTAACAAAACAAAATCCTGCATTAAATCCTATTGCTTGGAAGTTTATAAAAAAAAAAAAAAAAAATGCTTAGGATTCATCACGAGAGCACAATTTTAGTTATGTTTTGAATAGCACTAAAACAAAATGCACTTTCCTGCAATGCTGGACTTCATGGTTTATGTATTACCAGGTTCATGGTGAGAACTATACAAATGGATGGTGGAATCATCTCAGCAGTTGTACCCTGTTCCATGATCTGAATATTAAAAGACAGAAATGTATCCTGTCATGTCTTTATTTTTTTTTCCTTTGTATGAACCAGTATTTTATCCAAATGTATTTGTCTTTGGAGTGACTAATGTAAACTTTACATTTAACCTTAATTTTTGTCCTGGTCGGAGTTGTGGTTGTCTCGAGCCTGTCCTAGTATCACTAGAGTTTAGGCTATGAGACTATCACGGAGGAAACGCCAGTCCATGCACACACTATATGGGCAGTTAACAATGACCAATTAACCTCACACATCATTACTGTTGGACAAAATGTATTCTGTTGTAGATAACCAGGTGCTTACTATATCCTTATGTGTGGGTTTTTTTTCCCTCCCCCATGTTCTAGTGTTATCTTGCCGCTGGTGCTGTGGAGGTAGGGCATGTCAAATACTTTAACAACCCAAGAATGATAAAATATGGCAACTATAATGAAACGATACTTTCAATTCACATTTAACAATGCATTAAAACATTTTCTTCAAAAATAGATACTGGAACACAGGATAGTTTGTCAATTCTCTTCAGAATTAGTAACAGACATTGTCTTGATCAGGTGTGAAATTGCTGTGAAGGAGGGGGATATGGGGGGAGGGTGCATACAAGTGCCATAAACTCTTACTTTCTGAATGTTTTTGCATCTTTATTGTACCCTTGCAGCTGTGGATACAACCCAGGATGGGCTACTTTCTCTTGTTGAATGGACCCCCCCCCCTCCTCTTTAATAGCCTTTAGACTCCTGTAGTTTCTTTGCTTCTCAACATGTCAAACTTTCCACTTGTCTTTCCTTTAACAGCTTAAGTACTCTGCTATCTTTGTCAAAACTGCCATTTACTGCCCATGGTTTATCAGAATCCCAAGTTATTCATTTAACATTGCATTTTGTTGACTCAGTACCATGATTAACATATATGAACAATTGGACTGCAGCCCCTTATCACCTATATTATTGTCTCTTAGGCTGGTATTTCATCTGTTCACACTTCAACAGAAATGTATGGCCATTCACTCTTTACTCATTATTCTATGGTCTATCAACCCACAAAGTTGGAGTTTACTGTTTAGGAGACAGCCGTTAATCAAAGCACTTAAGTTCTGCCTCTCCAGCTAGTTGTTTTTATACAGTGCTGGAGTATAATATGTAGCAAGCAAAACCTATGAAAATTCAGTCTACACAAAACAGACACCCATGGTAGGATAAGTAAGGAATATATAGGTAAGCTTGCAACATAAATCTTTCACTAAACACCTGTCTTTGGCCCCCTCTCACTCCCACAATCCAAGGACTTGTACAGATAGGCTAAGTTTCTGTCTGAAGGAAGCACACAACCAGGTCCGTTTTTCTCCACAGTCATGGAGAGAACAAGCAAGCTCCAGACAGACAGCCCTGTTCCATCCTTAGTAACATTACTTTCTGTATGATTCTATTAATCTTGTCTTACAACGGAGTTAAATACAATGTTCCTTACTAGCTTTTGGGTTACAGACCCAAAATTAAGGTTGCTGAGTAGTTTGTACAATATGGGGAATTGGTGATGCCCTTTTTTTAACTTGTATTTTTATATACTTTTTGTGTAAAAACTACGCAGTGGAACATACTTCCACCCAGCGTAGCACAAACGTATAAATTTTTCTCGGGGCGTAACCATTTTTTGAGCCCAAACACCGCCCTTCGTAATTCTCGCTCTGCAAGCTATCGCGATACTTTGCGGGTTCCTATGACCTCCTTGTCCGCATGCGCACAGAGGCTACACGTGCGCTCCCTTGACTAGTGGCGACGGGAAGATGGCGGACACGGAGAGTAAGCGCACCGTTTCTCTTCTTATAATTTTATGTTGTTCAACCTCTTAGCGTGCAATCCTACGAAACTAATTATTTTATGAGTAAGCCGGGGATTTTGTATGTTAGTATTATTCGAAAATGTTTGTGTTGATTTCGGAATTGCGTAGATGTCCGGGCGTCATGGTGTCTTAAAATATGACCGGCGAGAGCATTGTGAACGTATTAAAATATATAAAAGTAAATATGCATGCACAAGTTTTTCAACATATTGTACATTTTCTCAAGACTTGTACATATAGAGTGGAGTTTTTAACTCCACAGCAATCTGCCGTTGACTTCATTCTTTGAGGTTCTCCGCGTAAACTTGTAAAGAAGCTGTTTTAGTTTGCTTTTCTTGCAAGGTTATAGTTACTGTATCACCTTTTCACTGTCTTCGCGATTTTAATACCTGTTTAACCTAAAAATGTTTGTTAAAGTGAATATCTTTCTGTACTGGTTCTTATCGTACTGTATCGTGCTAAACGCATTTAATCTCCGGCAATATGAAGGAAAAATGCGTTTCAAAGCAAAGTACAAAGTTCATTAAAATAATTTAAACTCTTGATTAAATGTGTATCATTTTGCTAGGATATATTTCTCCTGCAGTATGTGGCCTCCGCGCCACATACTGCAGGACGCGCCACGTGCTCGGCCGGAAGGAGAGCAGGTCGCGCGCACAACTGAAACAGTTAAATAAAATATCGCCACTAATATTTTAAGCTCAGAAACTTGTCCAGAGGATTGCTCTCCTTTTGGTTTGAAGCCCGTTCCTACCGAAGTGGGTCTTCTCTTAAACGAAAGATAAACAAAAAATGAGTTTATTGAACTTAACCCTTTTCCTCCTATAGTTTCCTCAGCTAAGAAGCAAAAGAAGAAGAAAGAGAAGAAAATCCCTGATGATGAAGTCGGGGTGAGTTTCCTGATGTTGAGGTGATGGCCGTGCTCAATAGGTCATTAAAATTCATCACAGTCCAACTCCTGACTTTGCCTTTTCAACTTGCCTGAAAATCTCAGTTACATATTTAATTTAAGTTTACATTGCATACCTGATACCCCTGTTTTATTTATACTGAACGTTTTGTAGCTGATTGTTTCCCTATGTTGTCCAGGTGACATTTTTCAAAAACAGTTCTTAAAGAGGATGTAAAAGCTGTATGTATTACAGTTGAATGTATAACATGAAGGTTTCTGTAATAGGCCATTCAGGAGAGCGGCGATTTCTACATTAAACCCGAGTCCAAAGCGGCTAGCCTTGACACATCACAATGGCCCTTGTTGCTGAAGGTAACTCAACTTCACCATGATTTACCCTTGTGCAGATTTTGGTGCCTGTGGACCTCCCACCTGTAGAGGGTGCTGTATGTGAATGATGAACATGTTTATCCATTCGCTGAGCACTGCGGGCCCCTGCTCTGCGGCGCTGGTGTCTGTTCTAGACCCTGGATGCATAGGCCGCTTGCTCCCACACCATTATTCCAGTGTTCTACTGGTGCAACTGCTGTGGGTTGAGGCTGGCTGGTGCAGGGTTCAGGGGCTTGGCAATAGCCAGGACGAGTGTAAACTGCTGATCACATACAATCACACTGCTTAATTCGTGCTAATTAACGTAAATAGCCTCTGGAGAAGAAATGTACTAGTATGCTTAAAAGTCATGTTTCTGTGGATACATTTATAGTCGTGTGTTGAAAAAATGTTTATTTTCCATTGGCAGAATTTTGATAAACTCAACATTAGAACAGCTCACTATACACCGCTGCCAAGTGGTTCGAATCCCCTGAAGAGGAACATTCAGGACTATATCAGGTAATTCTGTTATAATTTAAAACTACAGTTGTTCTGTTGTTTAAAAGCCATTTGATGAGCTGCTGTGAACTGCATTAGCACTCTGTGCAAAGATGACCAGTTATCTATCACCCATGACTGATGGCTTTGATGGAAGAGCACTGCATGCTGCTGCTACTCCACTTTTGTTTCCAAATTCAAATAAACGTAAACTGTCTCCACAGGACTGGCTTTATCAACCTGGACAAACCGGCCAATCCATCGTCCCACGAGGTGGTGGCCTGGATCCGGCGCATCCTGCGTGTTGAGAAGACAGGACACAGCGGCACCTTGGACCCAAAGGTGACAGGATGTCTCATCGTGTGTGTGGACAGGGCCACCCGCCTTGTCAAGTCCCAGCAGAGTGCCGGTGAGTTACTACCCAAACAGTTGCATCTGCCCCCACCCCACCACGTGAAGTCTGCTTGCTGGAGCGACACACGCAAAATAAATGCGGCCTTTCCTCACTACTCTTCTGCTGTCCATTGCAGGCAAAGAGTATGTGGGAATTGTTCGGCTGCACAATGCCATAGAGAGTGAACACCAGCTTGCCAGGGTAAGTGCCACTCACTGTCTTGCTGATGTTTACTTAGGGATTAACAGTACCAGTCACAGTTTGGGTACACACCTGTATAGAACAAACAAAGTGGACAGAAGAGAGCAAGTGAAAGAACCCAGAAGTGTCCTATTTCTCTGGGACCCCTTACTGCAGAGGAGAAAGGAAAGGAGAGGAAAGACGTGGGGCATCATTTTCTGATCAAATTTGATAAAGAAATGCCTCATTTATACGTAAACATACATAACTTTTTCAGCAAGTGGCCACAAACTGTTTTCTGGCACTGTGTGCAAGGAATTCCTCACCTCCGGACACTTTTGCTAACTATACCCACAAGTTGGAAGGACAGATTCCTGTGTGGTATGTGAAGTGATGAGTGTTTATCCATTCTCAGAGCCTTGTCAGCCTCCTTTCTCTGCAGCACTCTTGTCTGTTCTAGACCTGAGTGTCATCATCTCCTTGCTCTGCACTGCTGCACTGTGTTCTGCTGGGCCACGTGGCTGCAGAGCAGGAGGAGCAGAACTGGAGATGCAAAGGCAGAGATGAGCACAAACTCCTGATCACATACTGAGGGAAATCTTTTTTTAAACACTTTTCTATAGTCTTGTTTGCATTTAGATCACGTTATTTCCTTATGTCATCAAATTCAAAATCTTTGAAGCTAGATATGTTTGCCTATGTATTGTTGTTTTATTCACATTTTATAGAACTTGACTGTGGGTAAAAATCACCCTGTGTTTCTGCACTGAGCTGATAGATGGCATTAACATGCACTGAGCTGTCTTCATTCTCTTCACTTGCAATGTTTACAGTTCATGTTAATGGCGGGAAACATTGTAGAGTGCTGACTGGAGTTTGCAATGTACTTAAGTACTTTTAAATTTAATTAAAGTTGAATAAAGTTGCTGTTGTATATTGCTGTTGCTTATAACTAAGGTGTTTGCTGAATGTTTTATTGAATGTTAGTGATGAAATTGACTTTAGATTTACAAACAAATAGGGTTCTGGTCCCAGTTGTGTGAAAGGTGAGGTCCCATGGCATTGACACCAGAAACTGGCATGTGAGAGGACTTACCTGGTAGTTGATCCTTATACGCACCCTACTGAATGCAGATTTTTTTAAAAATCTTCCTTCAGTTAAGGATTTTGGAAATTGGTTTTTTTAGGTTCAGATTTGGACTAGAATGTTTCTTAGGAAGCAAAGAATCGCACACTTTTGTGTTAGTCTGCATGTGAATATGAATGAATGCTGATGCTTGGATCTCTATGCATACAGGCCCTTGAAACACTGACCGGAGCCCTGTTCCAGAGACCGCCTCTGATTGCCGCTGTCAAGAGGCAGCTGAGGGTGCGGACCATCTATGAAAGCAAACTCATAGAATATGATCCAGAGAAGAGGCTTGGTAAGGTCCTAATACTTGCTATTGTCTTCTCATAAGCTGGCCTTTTTGGATTGAGGTCAGTTTTGTGCCCAGTTTTGTGACTGACTACCATTTGTAGATTGCCTGGATACTACCTTTGGAAAGAAGTGTTGGTTTAAAAGACTTCACCTCTTGTGTCTCGCAGGGATCTTCTGGGTCAGCTGTGAGGCTGGCACCTATATCCGCACGTTGTGTGTCCACCTGGGCCTACTGCTGGGCGTCGGGGGTCAGATGCAGGAACTGAGGCGGGTGCGCTCTGGTGTGCTGGGTGAGAAGGTGAGATTGGTCCCCTCCCTCCCCTGTTGGACCTCATTCATGTGCCTGGCATTGCCCAAAGTGTTGAGTTCAGTTCTGGGCCTCTTCCCCAGTCCTGGTAATTAAACTTTGGTACAGAAAGTAGATTGGGGTGGATCACTCATGGCGAGGTGGCCATGTTCCATCTTGCTCAGCCCCAGCCGACATTCTGTTACATCTGTGTTTCGTATCAGTTTGGCCCAGTCTCTGTTCTGTTTGGATAGATGTTGATGAGAAGTTGAAGTGATCTTATCTGTGTGTGCCGTCTCCAGGACAACTTGGTCACTATGCACGATGTGCTCGATGCGCAGTGGCAGTATGACCACAACAAGGACGAGTCCTACCTAAGGAGGGTCATCCTTCCTCTGGAGAAACTGCTTGTCTCCCACAAGCGGCTAGTGATGAAAGACAGTGCTGTGAGTTTGAGGCGTTCTTTGTCATGGAGTAGTGATCAGACTCTTCTTTGACAAATCTTGGCAGGTGAGCAGAAAGCTTACTGCTGCTTTTTTTTGGCCTGTGCAGGTGAACGCCATCTGTTATGGGGCTAAGATCATGCTTCCTGGTGTGCTCCGCTATGAAGATGGAATTGAGGTGAACCAGGAGATTGTCGTCATGACCACAAAAGGAGAAGCCATTTGTCTAGGTAATGTAGAAATGAGTTCTTTTCTGGTATCTGTGTATGACCTCCCCCAAATTGGTGACCTGGAACCACATGATGATTTGCTGTAAATTGCATTAGCACTCTGTGCAAAGATGACCACTTATCTATCACCCCTGTCTGATGGCTTCAGTCACCATTTTCAGCATTGGATCTGTGGGGTCTGAGTTTTTGTAGCATCTCGTGTGCTTGTACACCTGAAGCATTGTTTCCTTTGTTTCTGATGATAACAAACATGCACCAGCAGACCCTGCACGTCCTTGAAGGCTGGAAGCATGTTCTAAAACGAGGTTGTTGTTGAAAAGAAACCAGTTTGGGTTTTTCCTTCTGCCCTCAGCCATTGCCTTGATGACGACTGCGGTGATCTCCACGTGTGACCACGGGGTGGTGGCCAAGATCAAGAGGGTCATCATGGAGAGGGACACATACCCTCGCAAGTGGGGTTTGGGACCCAAGGTAAGCATGGCTTTGTTTTCCCAGGTGTCCATGTTGTCACCTACATTGTCCTGTTACCAGTCCTTCCTGGTTTTAGTTGGTTGAAAAGCATTTGTGTCCCACCAGGCCAGTCAGAAGAAGTTGATGATTAAGCAGGGCCTGCTGGACAAACATGGGAAGCCCAACGGCAACACACCTGCTGACTGGACAGAAGGCTATGTGGACTACAGGTACGTAGTGGGGTTTGTTGCCACTATGGGAGAATCTCGTCTTGGGAGGTGTTCACGATTTTAAGGATGAGCAATAGGGCAAAGGTTAATTCCTGCCTTTTTTTTTTTTTTTTTTTTTTTTTTTTTTTTTTTTT